>JAELVL010000013.1:0-430113 GCA_018853505.1 Colletotrichum camelliae
CCCTAACCCTACCCTAACCCTAACCCTAACCCTAACCCTAACCCTAACCCTAACCCTAACCCTAACCCTAACCCTAACCCTAACCCTAACCCTAACCCTAACCCTAACCCTAACCCTAAGTAACCCTTATTATCCTAACTTAAGAAATATACTTCGTTATAACCCTATTTCTTTATCTTTCTTCTAACTTTATTACTTAATTCTATATTATTTCTAATATAACTATTAATCTTTATACTTATTTTCTACTTTATATTCTAACCTTATTTCTTATTAACTCTTACTCTAACCCTTTATTTCATTTAAAGTAACCTTAACCCTCGCCTATATCTTGCTTTATCTCTTTTTATTTCTATTATTTAGCCTCAATCTTAACCTTTTAATATCTCTCCTATTATTTCCTTTTATTATAGATCTTATTTTCTTTATTATTATAACTTTAACTTTATTCTATAATATATATATAACTTATTTCTTTTTATTTAATAATTCTTACTGTTTATATATTCTAATATTTCTATATTCTCTCTTTTCTTACTTCTATTATAAACTAGTTATATCTGCTTTATTTATTTAGATTTAGTATATAATCTTATATATTCTGTATTCTGATATATCTAACTTTAAGCTATGCTAACTCTATTCTAAACTACTAAATATAAATATTCAATATACGTTGATTATTATGTTATAATATTTTTATATATCTTATTTCTTTCTTATCCTTCTGCATACTTTCTTTACTTTAAAAACATTTAGTTTATTATTTAAGCTTAAAATCTTTAAGTTCTAGTTATAATTTATCTCTATATATATAAACTAGTTAAATATATCACTTTAGTTTACCTTTCTCTTTTCTTTATATACTTTATCCTCTTTAAATCTAACTTACTTCAAACTTCTGTTTTACTTTATATTAAATACTTACTCTTAGCTTTCTATTACAACTAGATATATCTATAACCCTAAAACTATTCCCTATCTACTTTTTTCTATTCTTAAGTATATTCACTCGAAAACATTATTTCTATCTTCATTCTCCGCTATAAACTTATATACTATTACAAACCCTTTACACTCCTTTATCACCTAAAACACCTACTTCTCATCCTCCTCTATAACCTACTACATCAAAAGCCAAGTTACTTTGCATAAACAGCTGCTCTCAACTCCTCCCTATATAATTCGCCTTCCTAGCCACGCGTAAAACCTATCCCAGCTATTTCTTCCCTCTTCTGCAACCTGCACTCCTTCAGCAGCCATCTGCTCTTCAAATATACTGCCCCACACTACCTCAGGAAGCCTTGCTATGCTAGCTGCAAACACCTTGATCAGCATGCTTCCTAGTTAGCATGCTTATCCCTCCACCTAGTAGAACTGCCTGCCGTTCTCCGCCTCACCTTCTTACTGCTTATAAAACTCCTGCAGAAGCCTGCAGTTAAAGCAGCTAGAGAACTACTTAAGACGTCTCCTGCTAAAGATCTCCTGCTCCGCAGTCCTCATGCCTTGCTGCACCTATATCTACTCTGTCTCTGCCTTCCTCAGGTACTAGGGAAACTTATACCTGTTATCATCCCTTGCCCTGAAACATAACACACACCTCCTGCGTCGCTAGTAGAGCTGCGCAAGAAACGCTTCCATCTCACCAGCCTCACCTATCTTCTCCATCCTAGCTCTCCACTAGTCCAGCTTTGCATACCTGTCCAACCCTGAAAACTCCACCTAGCCTGCTTTGCTATCCTCGCTGCTATAGTCTGACCCTAGCCCTATCCCCAGCCCGTTTCCATCCCTGCAGCAGACGTCGCATACCTCTTCATCATCCTCGCAACTATTCCAGTTACTTCTCCCGTCCATCACTTAGTTAAGAATAGCCTGCCTACACTTATCGCTAGCGAGATACTCTTCTACTGCTGCCTCCTGTTACAGACTGCTGCTGTTACTACTGCAGCACACAACAACTAATACGCTCAGCTGCCCATCGCAACCCGCCCACCCGCTCTCCTGCACAAATCGCCAGAGTCCCGTCAGCATATTAGCATAGATCACAAGCCGCACATCCAGGATATCAATACCCAGTCCCAGCATATTCGTCGCCACTATAACACCCTCCACTCTGTTGCTTCGACGCCACGCCTCAAGCTGCGCTGCCTTGCCCTCTATTAAGTCGATATCGCTAAAGAATATAGCGCACCCTAGCGCTGACCTTAGATGCTCCACCTGCTTAATTAATATAGCGTATATAACTGCCTTGCCTCGCCTGCTGCTGGCCAGAAGCTTATTCACCCACTCAACTGCTACTTAGCATACCTTAGCCTCAACTATATTAAGTTTCTCCAGCTCCGCATCATCTTCATCTTATTCTATACTATTATTATCCTCATCACCCATCCTCTTGCTAGCTATAACAACAGAGTATTAGATATTCTTATACGTCGTTGCTGTTTAGAACATCCTCACCCAGCTGGCCTCCAGTTGCATAGCATAGAAGAATGCTGCCTTGTTTGTTAGCGTGAGCGTTGCTGTTAAGCATACTATCTGCACGCCAAACTTACAGATCGCCTCTCCAAGCTCTCTAAGTTGCAGCTGGAAGCTCTGTGAACCTTCGAGCACTATATAGCACTTATCCATAATAATGCAGTCTAGCGCCTGCCTCCTTTCCAGCTGCATAATAAAGTCTCTGAACCTCTTCATGATAACTAACTTAGGCGTGATAAAGATAATAGATGCTGCCTGGTTGTTCTTCCGGCTCTGCCACACGTGCGAAGTGATCCCTGCCTTAACATATCGCCTGTGCAGATCTATCTGCAGCACTACCAGCAGCATCATAACCACCGTCACTCTATCTAGCAAGCAGAATACTAGCAGCATGAACGACATACTCTTGCTGCCGCCTATCCTTATCACCTGCACGATCGGCGTATACCCGCCAGCAATAGCAAGCACTGCTTCTCTCTGGTTTCCCTGGAACCCTGCTAAGTTATCCCCTGTTATCTGCTGCAGCTAGCCCTCTAAGTCGATCCTCCTCAGTTTCTCAAACTGTTAGAGCCTCACCTCTATCTATAGCCCTTCATACACCTCAACCCTAAACCTCCTGCAGCCTGCTAAGCCCTATTTCAACTCCAAATCCTTAGCACTAAACCCTAGAAACCTATACTACTAACAGCTGACCCTGTAGAACTGTTGCTGCCTTGCTGCGAGACTGCTGCTGAACTGTATAAGCTCTCGCGCATAGATCATACCCGCCAGCTGCATGCTATATCCCGCCTGTAAGTCCCACAAGCTATCCTCAACCTTATCTGTTCCTTCTTCTAATCCTAAGCTGTCCTTATCTCTGCCTGCCCAGCTGAACAACTTATTTAAGTAGCAGTTAGTAATACTAATAGCAATATGCCGCTATATACTTATATTAACCTAGCATCCCAGCAGTCTTATAGTGGTATGCTGCATAATCTGCTATACCCTGTCTATAGTCTACATTTGCTTATCTTTCTATATCTAGTCGCCTATATATACGTTCTTATTGCTAGCCTCATCTGCACTTATACTATAATTATTACTATTATTAATATTTATGCTATCCCTCTGTTCTTCTAATACTAATACTATGCTGCTTTCTTCTAAGTCCCTATACTAAGTAATATCATCCGCCTATAAAAACGCGCTATACCTGCTAGCCTCATTCATAATACCCTGCACCTCCTGCTAGAACAGCAAAATAAGCCACAGATACTATACTATAAGCTTGCCAACCTCCCTCAGCAGATACTAGTAGATCACTTTTGCCTGCCTAGTCGTCTAATACCCTTTATAGTATACCATAACAAAGCATAACATCTTGTTATGCACTAGTATATTACAGACGCCCCTATTAACTATATTAACTATCTGCAGACTAGCAAGCTTGCTCGCCTGCGCTAGCTGCCTGCCAAGCATATACAGAAGCATCCACAGTCGCTTACAGAGTTGTTCAAATATCCTCCTGAACTCCTGCACAGCTGACAGCTGGAATAGCTGGTCTGTTATCCTGCAACTGTTGCCCATACTGCTGCTCAGTCCCTACTATTCTGCAGCAGCAGGTGACCACACCAGCTGCATAAACAGCCATCCATCCCCAGCAGAAACCCAGCTGTTGCAGTCGTTAGCAAGAAACAAGTACCTAGGCTTTGTCTTGCTGTGGTCGTCTTCGATCAACAACTATAGGATAGCTGGCAGTTATAACTAGACATTGCTTTTAAGACCATCTAGCAAAGCCAAATCTGCTATCGCTGTCAGCTCTGCCAGCATCTCCCACATCTCTCAGACCAGCTTATGCAGTGCATCTGAAAGCTGCCCCATCATAAACCATACCTGCCTGTATAACATACAATCACTAACCCAGTCTATAACACTAGCTGCTGCTGTGTTATATTAGACATGCATTCTATATATCCACATCTCAAGAATCCAGTCTATCAGCATCAGCTCCACATCCTTATTACCTATCATCTATATTATAAACTGCTACACCTTCGCCTATATATACTAGAACAGACTCTGCACTACATCCTCTGCTTTATCCTTCCCTAGAGATATTTCCAGCTTAGCAACCTTATTATAACATTTAGTATATACCTAGTAGATTACTAGCATGCGCACTACCTTAACTACAGCTGAGTACTTTATTATATAGTCTGTGATTTAAACCCAGCCGCTATCCTCAGTAATACCTATTACTGCAAGTATGCTGAAAAGAGCACTGCTATAGTCTCTGCCCTTCAGCTAATAGTCCAGCATACAGATAAGCATATTAAATGCTATGCGTTCCAGCTTCTCCTGCGCTTGATCTACTATACTAGCGCTAGCTGCTTCCGCCATCTACTTGAACAAGTCCCACACTTCTGCCTGTAACAGCATCAGTTTATATAATGGCTGCTTATTATCATCTATCTCTTATGTGTGGAACTAGACACACAGCAGACATAGCTACATACCTTTGTATCTCGCCTATATATCGTCCTCTATGCAGTTATCAAACAGCTGCCTTAGTTTGATGTGCGCTTCTATATGCTGCGCCTTGAATAGCACAGCCAGCCTGATAGTATTAGGTATAGATATTACTCAAGCCTGGTCCAGCATACGCTCAACTGTCGCCCATATCGCCTGAAGCATAACCTTATCTTTATTAATAGGAGATATTATATTGAAAAGTGCGCAAGCACTAAGCCCTTTTAAGTGCACCGCCCATCCTATATAGGCTAGCCACAGGCTGGGCTCCAGTCTTTTATTAGCAATGCGGATCAGCTTATTATAGCTTATCTTCATATGTTCTGCTTAGACTTTGCGGAGATCTCAGACGTGGTCCAGCGCCTGTTGAGCTGGGCTTCTGTTTAGAGCAGCTTGCAGAGACTTATAGGCTGTCTGTCCCTGGGCCACCTCGAACCATCCGCTCGCGGCCTGAGTTAAGAAAAACCGCTGGCATAGCACCCCTGTTGTCCACAATAAGTCCTGGACTATAGTGGCTTTCTTGCGAACATCACCCCCCTTCTGCTAATTATTCTCCTATCTGTGTTCTGCTTAATAATGCTCCTGCATGTTTCGCACACAGCAGCAAACATAACAGCATGCGTGGCAGCGTAAACCGTCTGTTTAGGGCGGTGCGATATAGGCAACTAGGTCGACTGTGGGGTCTAGGTATTAGAACAACTGCAAATCAGCCTAGCTGCAGATAATGCTTGCGATATTGCTGGCCAATCTAGCCACTTTTCCCCTGGCCTCGGCGGTGATTGACTGATAGTGGTTCCGCAGATGTGCTGTGACTTCGTTCGCCACCACTGCATACTGACATGATATGCATATCAGAATAGAATACTGCACGTTATGGACGAATAGCTCCATGTTTAGCTGTGCGGATAGCTTGCTTTAGTCTACTACTATTAAATGATTCCTCCTGTCCTCTCTTTATATCCTCACCTTCCTGCCCCTTAATTCCATATACTTTCCGCTTGATCTACTTTCAACCCTGCCTGCGTTCCATCAGTCGGTCAGGCTTTCTAGCCTAGCTGAATTCCCTGTTATGTGATTAGCTACTTGATGTGGGGTCTGGGACCACATCACAAAAACATCTACTACCCTATTCACTGATTTCTAGACTCATATTATTGACTATAAGACTGGGAACTGGATGGTTAGAATCGCCTTCATTCAAGCTTTAATTGCATCCGACTTTTATGTATTTTACTGCCGGAAATCTCAACAGCTTCTACGCTGCTAGAAAACAACAGCTTCTACTCCCTGTCTGCACGGACCCACTAAATTTTTGGTGAGGGATTCAACGGCTTCAAGTAGAAGCCGTCGTTGCCCGTATGTTAGGGATTCAACGGCTTCAAGTAGAAGCCGTCGTTGCCCGTATGTTAGGATGTCTCGTATCAATCTCCCAAATGTCTCCCTCACTCTGTACGCGTCTACGAGCCTCGACGATAAACACGTGTCGAAAACGACGTCCGGGAAGCTGTCGTCCCGATACGTAGCTCCACTGTTGCTTTCCTCCAACCTCCTGAGCTGCCCTAGGATGCGACTCTTCACTGTCACGCCTGCCCGGTCCAGCATTTTCTCCGTGACGCGTGTGCGCTCTGCAAAATCCCTGTTGGACTCTTGCGGCATCTGAAAGGTTCGGTATCTCAAGAACTTCATCCCCCACCAGAAATCGGCCTATTTGGCTCGAATCGGAGAAAAGTCCACCTCGTGGTCTACACGCCAGACGTAAGCCGCTAGCGTTATCCCTCTCGGTCGGAGGATTTGCGTGTTAGTGCTCTGAAACCATGTATTAGAGGTGGGCTTGACGTCAAATTTGTGTAACTGATATAAATGCTTGATAGAGAACTCCAGAAGCAGAAGCCTGGGTAAGCTTAAGATTGACGGATCTAAATCGTAGTGCTCTGGGATGAGAAGTGAAAGATTGCTATTTAAGAGTGCTAAAGCTACGATGCACAATCTTAATGATTTGAATTGTTTAGCTAACTGGAACGTGTTTAGATGTATCTCGTAGTTGTAGAGGGTTGCGACGATAGTAACCTTGTCTTCGGCCTTAAAGCAGGAGCGGCTTCGCAGGAGCGTTATTGCGGAGGCGGCGTTATAGGTGGGGTGCTTGTTGTGCATGTAGCTGGTGATACTACAATTCTTATGATGTAGGTGTTGCTGCTGAAGTGTGTCCGGATTTAAAATGCGCTTTGCTTTTTCAAGAAGCTCACGGTCCTGGCCTATAAAGGGTACTATCCCGATGGGAGCCGTGTCCAGATTGAGGTTAGTGAAGAACGTGCGGATCATGTTCTCTACTCCTTGGATCAGTGTCCGTAGCTCACAATAGCTCACGACGAAAGCTTGCTGGCCTCCACCCTTGGGCGTCAATAGCCTGCCATTTTGGCGAACGAAGGGCGACGGGAGATACCTCAGACCAGGTGAAACGCATAGCAGCAATCTGAGGTTGCGTCCGGCCGATATTGACTCCTGGAGAATCGACGCTCGTGTGTACCAGGGATCCTCGGCGAGAGCTTCTAGGAGGTCGAGTACGTAGCTACAGGCACCCCTAGCTGTCTGCCTTTGGACTTCCTTCGAGACGTGTACGTCGAACAGGCCCCAGAGGGCTTCGTCTTCAGTCGTGAAATCGAATGGCTTGGCGTGAAGATCCCACCAGTCCTGGCCCGGGTGCTTTTTGAAAGTGATGCCGGTCTCGGCCCACGCGAACATCATACTCAAAGAGCTGAGCATGGGTTGGCGTGTTACAGTGATGTTGAGAATTGCAGCCGTGCGCACGGCTTTCTGATATACCAGATCCATGGACTGTATTCCGATCTGATGTATCCTTCCCTTGTCTTGCGGGAGAAAAGACCGGTCGATCCAGATGCAGCGCAATCCCTCATGTGCCGCGAACTCGACGGCACGATTTAGGACCTCGTCCGGGGGTAATCTGCCTCCTTCGGCTGTCAGATAGATATTCTCGTTCTTTTCTTTCCCCTTGACGCTTTCTGTGGGTCGCGGCGTATTTTTCCTGGGGCCCGTACAATCCCGGATGCGGCAGGTCTGCATGTTATCAAATGCCGCCCAGCACCAAGAGATGGCCATGTAGTGCCTGCAACACAAGTCTTCCCCCATATCCGGGCAGCTCCAAGGTTCGACAGGACGAAAGCGCCACGTTTTCTTCTTCTTCGAAAACCGCGGGAAAACTTTACAGCTCGGGCAACTCGCAACTTCTTGGTGGAACGCCTCTGAGGGACTGGGTGGTTTTCTTCCGCTGGGCGGAGCCTCTCCTTCCACTTGCATAGACAGCGCAACAGCGTATCTCTCCATATCTTCCGGGTCGTCGGGGTCGTACGGCAGGTGCTTTTCATCGTTGCCATCGTCGTCTTCATCTTCATCTTCATCTTCATCTTCGTCTTCATCTTCGTCAGATACCAGCATCTTGAGATGATACATAGCCCAGTGGTGTCCCTCATTGCGGTGGACTTTTGACTTGGAGATCTCTGCAAGCTCCGCCTTTATGCTACCTACGTCTAAGTCATCGACAGGCCCAAACGTGTCGTCAATCATCCCGACCCAAGCCGGTGCTGTGGATGCTGAAGATGAAGCCATGGTGCAGTCTCTTGGATAATGAATTGACCTGACCGTCAGTCAAGACCGAATCTGGAGAGTTTCTTGGACGGACATGTGGCTTCTCAGTCTCACACATCACACAGAATCCAGGCGCGGGGGGACACATATCTTATGTAGGTCTGCTACCAGTCGAGAGGCAGCCAGCCTCTTCTATGGTGGTACAGCATACTGTGTTCTCAATGTGAGACCTAAGTCAGCCCCTGTCCCCCTGATGATCGCCTGAACTTCCTTGGCGGATGCCCAGTTTTGCGGCCAACCAGTCGAGGCATGAACGAACTCACCTTGCCTCACATCCAACTACCGATCTACCCGAGGTGTTGAGTTAAGGTGCGTGCTGGCATCCACTTTTCCGATCGGGAATCGCGCAGCAGGCAGCACCACATACCGGTCTGTTGCGATCTCTGCGAGCAACCCAACATCACAGCAGTGGCCATGCTGCCCCCTTCCTAAATACAAGGGATACATGTATCCCAAAACTCTGACTGGCTCACGCAGTATCGGCGGCTTGAGTGGTCCTGCCCGCCTGGCGGTCACATGCTGCCCTGCCTGCCTGCCCGCCTGAGATGAGGCAGGCACGCACCCGACGTGCCTGCTTACCTCACCCCACCTGAGGTCGGCTCCTTCCTTCCGTCTTTTGCACTGCAGCCGCCACCCCCGCCGACCCTTCCCCCCCTGTGCCCTGTGCCTCCTTCCTCCTGCTCCGTCTGCCTCCACCATCCGTCTCCACTCTGCAACGACATCCAACCCCCAATCTCAACAACATCGCACCTCGACCTCATCGCCTCCACGACATCCTTCTTTTCCGCAATACCACCATCCATCATCCATCACTCGTAACACAGACAAGCATCGTCTGTCTCTTTGCTATTGGTCCATTTGGATTATGACCCTACGTTACGCTCGTTCATCACCATATCCACATGCGTGTATGGCTCGTCTTGCCGCGCTATCAGGCCAGCCTCTCCGCCCCGAGCAGCCAACGGCGACCTACGTGAGCCACATATCACACCTCGTGTCCGCATTCTCAACATCCGCGGCCAATCTCTATGCCAAGCTCAGGGACTTCGAGAACTTGGTCGCCGAAGGCCTTGCTCACTCTGACCCGGTCGCGATAAGATCTGGACTGCCGTACCTCTTTGCCCTCCACCTTGTTCAGCTGCTCCCGCAAGACCGTTTCGCCGTGGACAAGAAGTCTTCACCCAAGTTGAAGAAGGCTGCAGCCACGTGGAACGTCCATCCCGCCGTCATCCTGTTTCAAATCGGCTACGACTACGCCTCGCAAAGCAACAAGTTCGTTTCAACGCTTTTGACCCTCTCCAGTCATCAAGTTAGCTGGGATCAGTGCGCCCGCCTTCTCGAGGCTCGCTCCCACGAAAGACATAACTCGACAAGCAAGTCCAAGAAGGATATTGCTCGAGTCAGGTGGAAGGGCATCAGTCTACATGACGTGACCAGTCTGCTCGAAGACATACAACAAGACGAACCCGAGGCGCCCAGGTCTGCACGCGGCACGAAGCAAGAGTCAGAGCAGCCCATATCACCCCCTTCTCCTCTTGTGTCCTCTCCTCCTTCAGACTCCCAGCCTGTGTCTCATCCGCTTGCCTCTAGTTTCGATCTACGGCCGGGAACACCCACTCTCGACGGGAGTATCGACGTTGACCATACGCTCCGCCCTATCACTCTGACTGCCGTTACTCAGGATTCGGATCTCTTCGAAGCCTGCGACAATCATTTCCGACAAGAGCGTAGCCTTTGTTCCAGTCCATCACCCGCTTTGCAGTCAAGCGGTGTAAGACACGGCGCATTCACGCTCGGTGCTGAAGCATTCCCCGGGCCCGAGGTGCACCAAATTTCATTTTACGGTGACGAGGATTCTTCCTGGACACCATCCGTGGCAACTCCGACTCGCGATTCTACGACAGACAAAGCAGTCGATTCGCTGACACCATCCGTTGCACCTCCTCACAGCGAGATACCCACAGACGTCCAAGCCGTTGCGCCTGGCCCGACAGCGTCGCATCGAATTTCATTCTGCGGCAACGAAGATTCTCCCTCCACGTTCTCCATTCCAGCTTCAACCGGCGACCCCTCAACGGACGTGCAAGTCGTTGCGTGTAGCCCATCGCCATCACTTCCCCTGTCCAGCTGCGAAGAGACGATCCTCCCGCCCACCATGATGCCCGACCCAGATCCGAAAAGACAGCGGCTAGATGCCATTCCTCCGGCAGAAGAGGCATTCAAGGAAATACTCCAAACGCGAACATGGCTGAAGGACGACTGGCTGAACGCGGCACTTGCGAGGGTTACCGATTTATCTTCAGAAACGTACCTTGTTGATTCATGGGTTGCGAGGTCAGTCACGAGAGACGACTACAGGCCTTTCCGAGAAATTGGCAGACGACTTTGCCAAACCAGACGAGTTTTGATGGTAATCAACATTGACCTCGAGCATTGGGTCCTGGTCGTTATCCATCACGATGGCCCGGCGGCACAGAAGATCGAACTCTTAGATTCCCTCCCCAGCAAGAAGAATTTTGACCACGTGCAGACAACCGTGTCTAGCTTCGTTCGTCACTACATGCCGGAAACCTCGGCCAGGGCTAGCCGCGTCACGACTCGACTCTGCAGTCGCCAGGACAATAACTCAGACTGTGGGGTTTTCGTGTTGGCCTTCGGGTTGTTCGCCGCAACCGACGAGCCCCTCCCCAGCTACATTGACTGTCGTTTCTAGAGGAAGATGTTGGTAGTGGTTCTGGGAGGTAGCGTATCAGATTGGGAAATTCGTCTGCCGTCGACACACACAAATGCGACTGAAAATGCCCAAGGTCAACAAAACGGAACTGCCAGGGTCGACGAAGAGGATACCAACGTCGATGAGTACCAGCGGTATGAGAAGAGCATGAGTACGTTGAGAAAGCAAGCCATCAAGCTCTCCCAACAACTTGAGAAAGATCTAGAAATCTGCGATGAATTCAACGGGGTCATGGGTCCAGCCCTGCAAGTCGTGTCCAAGTTGAGAGTGCAAGCCTTCGACCGAGCTGCCGTGCTCAAAGCACAGATCGACACAGCACGACGACTAGCAGGGATGAGGGAGGCCAATGCCGCCCGGGAGGCAAGGAAGGATACAGAGGCGGCGGTCGGAGAGCAAACGACCGTACAGTCACACCTCCTTCGCGATCGGATACTTGGGGTAGCAAAGGCCATCGAGACCATCGAGAACGAGCTGCGCCGCTACGACGATATTGTCACGACCACCTACGAAGCCTGCTCCAGACGTAGAGCTTTGATCAACCAGGGATAGGTGTATGTGGAGGACAGTAAAGTTATGGGCGGAGGAAGGAATTGTTTTTTTTTGGTCTGTTTGCCTTTCGGCGCAGCTTTTCGGGTGCAGTTTGTGGGTCACGCGCAGGTTATGGGTTGTAGTTTATGATTTTCCATTCATCACCTTGTCCAAAGGCCTCAGATTGACCTGATTAATAGACTAGGTCTTTGTTCGGACTTCAAGTTATGTCTTCAGTTGTTCCGTTTTCATCTTCTTCCTCAACTGCAGTCACTGACACGCACCTGCAGTGTTCCGTCGGCCTTCATCTTAGCTGAATTGTAATGCGTCCTTCACGTACAGTGCCGTGAAGTCAATCTAGGTAATCAACTATATATGGCTCGGCAACTGGTTCGTGGCCGGCTTGAGATATGACTTAGTACCAAGACATCATTCATGCTAAAGGATCTCCGAAGAGCCCCTCGAGTTTCAGACTGCTAGAAGCAGGCCAGCCTGCAATCGATTAACATGTCTAGTGAAGCAGCCGAGGAGACTTTGAGGGCGTCAGCATATGTTTTCTTGGTGGGCTTTGATGGTTGCATGTTTTGAGTTTGCCCCGACGAATGTCTGCCTTTCGTGGGCCTTCGTTGTAAGTAGATAGATTATTCACCCCTAAATCTCCAAATCGATCTGCTTTCTCATAAATCCAAGGATCCAGCACGTTGAAGATGCCTGCAGACGGTTGACGTCGTTTCGTCGTGCAGGCTCCAGATGAGACGAATTGGACACCTCTTACGGTCTGACTCGAATGAATCAGATCTCTCCGTATCCCCTTCAGCAACAGCACGTTCGACATCAAAGTCCAAATACCTTCTGCCTCACTCAATTGAAGGGGAACAAATTTCGACTATTTCTTTCTCTCAGATATTGTTGTCTCTCGGCTGATCACCTCAGTAATTCCAAAACTCACTCACCCAAATCTAGCACTCTTGTGAAGCACCCCTGCCATAACATCAGGTTCTCCTGGCTACTTAATTGTCAGTCTGAGCAGCGAAGGCTTTCGGCATTCAACGTGAACGATTTAGCTTTCCGTGACGAACCTTCAAAACTCCTGCAGGCAGAAGTTAAGTCAAGAGATAGCCCCATGTGTGGAATCCAGAAACGCAGCACGCCAAAAGTCTCATGGATATCGCACAGCCAGTCCGGGAAAATGCCGACTCTTCTTGTCGCTTTCCCCCTTTCGTAAAACGTGAGACTGAATCTGCACCAGCTCTCGTGTTCTTTCGATCTATCTAGGCTTTTTGCAATAATCCTTCCGTCCTTGATTTTGCTTGGCTCATGTTGTCATCAGCCTCAGGGTCGGGGATCCGCAAACAGACATAGCTTCAAGCCTCCGCAGGCTCTTGCATAATCTGATGCACTTTTGAATAGGTTCCACATACTGACCTTGAACATCTTAGCTAACGCCGAAGATGTTCCGTGAAATTATGATGAGCAATGACACGGATGCAATGATGCCGAAGTCGTCAGAACACGAATGTTGCAGACATTTTGGACCGCAAAACGTGGAATAAATGTGGTTGCCAAAGTCACATGCCCCTGCCCTATCAATCACTTGAGCATCCAGTGCGACCGGGATCGTGTGATGCACCAAGTTGGTGCCCATAAGCCCGATCACACTCTTTGAGATGTGTAAATCTAGCCGCAAGATCCCCCTCGTTG
The DNA here is from genome assembly GCA_018853505.1 of Colletotrichum camelliae. Lineage (NCBI taxonomy): Eukaryota > Fungi > Ascomycota > Sordariomycetes > Glomerellales > Glomerellaceae > Colletotrichum > Colletotrichum camelliae. The sequence goes on from JAELVL010000013.1 coordinate 13,607, forward strand.
CCATTCAAACCTACTGAACCGTTTCGTCTTTGTCGATGGGGGCTTCATGACTTAACAGGTCCAAATCTTCGAAAACTTCACCAAGTGTCATTATCGCTCACGTTTCTGCTTCCCGAGACGGGAATGAGTGTCCGACACAATTCCGGCAGACACTCACCACACATCGGTCAGCATCCGGATCCATATGTGCATCCATCGTCGCATAACGGATTTGCAGATTTGCTTTCATTATCGGCTTACAGCCGTCATTGGTTGCAGCAATGTTATAAATTCTTTTCTCGAGCCTGAATCGATCCCCAAATAAAGCCTTGATCTCTGGGTGATGTTCCAAAGCGAACGCTGGACCAGGAAATAGCTGGGTCCCAGAGTTCCCAGTCTTGTTACGGATTTTGGAAATGTCGAAGCAGCCGAGCTGAGTGCTCGATTAGCAGGTGGTTTCTTCACACACATTGGACACCAAAGTCGTCTACCTTATTAGTGGCTTACAGATAGAGACAGGGGGTTAGCGCATCAACGCTATCCTCTCGCAAATACTTGGGACATCGTGAATCCCAGACGAGCCCCCTTCTTCTAGAAAGGAGCTGAGAACTTTCAAGGTAGTAGGCTAATGCAATAAAAGCAGGATCCAGATACCATCCTGTCACAATGACGAGATTGCATTGACTTAATCGCGTTCTTTTGACCCGGTGCCATTTAGACCGCCCCATTCATCCAACCCATGAGCCTCACCATTCCTGAGCAATACTTCGCTGATCTTGCAGTAGATTCCAGGAACCCCTGCAGGTAGACTTGACCCGTGCCGTGTCACCGAAGGCAAATAAGAGTGACGTTCCAAGAGGTGCGGACGGAAGTCACCAGCGAAAGATCTCGGGAAAGCGCCCACAAATTCCATGCGCCTCTCAACTTGATAATGTTGTAAAAGCATGAGGTGCCCATTTCCTTCCTTCCGTCTCCGAATTATGGTCTGACGCACATAAACCAGCAGAACTCCTGAACGTTTGACTCTGGACATGACTTGTCAGGCATGCAAAGGGAAAAATCAACCCAATTCCTGTTTCGTATGTGGGTTTTCAATGCTCAACCCATGCCCTTGAAGACAAAGTTCAATTCGATTCAAAGAGGCGATGATGAGTCCTCCGTCAGGTTGTTCAGGGACAAAAATGGCTTCACGCAACCCGTCAGCCCGACTTCTGGTAGTGGGGTGGAAGGTCGGTTGGTCGGTCGGCAACCGAGGCCGCGGCCTTGGCCGTCAGCGGCAATGCCCAAAACCCCACGATAGAACAATGAATGATCATCGGCTGGCTCATCAACAGCGATCAGGTTGGTATTATACGCAGGCAGGAAGAAAATTGCATCGATAGGAAGATCTCAAAGCCGCTCAGCATAACTAGACACTAGAGAAATCGCCGTGCTTTGAGTTTGCAGAAGTTCAACAAAAGCTGGAGAGTCGTTTTTCAACCCCATGCTCCAAGCTAGTTTGTCCAAGGGGTAAGCATAATCACTAGTAAACAATTGTATCAAGCGTGTTGGACTTAATGTATCTCCAAGTTGGTATTCAATAGCAGTCGGCCAGTGACTTCTCAGAATGATAGATTCTGCTTTAAATTGCCCAGCTAACAAGAAAGCCAAATGTCCAGGACAGCGCATAAGCCCCCTCCCCCCAATGTCTTCTCGTTTCTAAAGGAAACCAGAAAGGCTCCTAATGATGTCCAGTGACGCCCCGTATCACTTTGCTATGCGGAAAGGATTGGTAGTGCAAGATATGGACATCAGCACTCCACTATTTATCTACGACGTTGATGGAAGTTAGTAAAAGCCGAATACATCTGCTGCTATGACCAAGCCAAGCTTTACCGGCCGAGGTAGTCCCTGTATCTTGCTGTCTAGAATGTGCACAATTTGGTTGCAACCAACTCATCCCCCTGATCTTAGTGGCGACTCGCTCTTAGTTGGCATTCTCTCTTCCCTTCTCACTTTTCTTCTTCGCAGTTTGCCGCCTGGAGGCTAACCCTGTTGACTGCTTTACGTTATTTTCATTGATTACTGTCACTGTCTCCGTGATTATAAGTGGTCATCGTCTTCATTGGCCCCAAACGCTTCTGTACTTCATAGGATGAATTTCGTGCTGTAAAACAAGCTCCTTGCCTACACCACTGGCAAGCCCAGTGCCCTAGCATTATCTCAGTAACAATCAGAAGTTCATCCTGGTTGGTAAGATGAACACTTCCTGAAAACTTCATCCCAATCCGTTGTTTAGGTTCACGCACCCTTTGAATCTTCGAGGGTATTTTCTGTAAAAGATCGTTCGGCTAATGTAGACTCTGGCAATTAAAATGCATATTCGACCAATCCTTCACCAACCCAGCAGACATTTCCTTACATGGCGAACCATCTGGCCGCTTGTCTGTGACAAGTGAGGGATGAGATACGACTGGTGCGCCGGAGCACTTTCGCCGGGTTCGCAGTCCAGACCCATCCTCTCATCAACAAAGTAACATCCAACTTCTTCTCCATAAACTCGATTACATAAAAGCTTCTGGACACGTCTCGATGACTTGGGGTTGGCTCGTCATGAAATGCGGACGCATTATCTAGATACAACGCACCATCCTTATGCAATCGAGCGCAATGCTCAAACCAAACTGCATAGTTCAAGCACGTCATACCGAGCCTCTGCGTCTTATTCCAATCCCAAGAGCGGGATAAACTGTTGAAATTTCGACTCGGAAATACACGAGACAGATAGCGGCAAACTCCCAGCCGCAGCTAATCAGCGCCGCGATGCCGACGGCTACTTCGAGGTCACATATGACACCAACCTTGCAGTGTGATCTTTACGAAGCCACTGAGAATTGCGAAAGAATAATTATGAAGCACATCAGACGTGAAATCTTCACCCGAAACATGCACCAGACACTTGTTGCCAAACTGCCAACACGCAGAATCAGAAGAATGTGACTGGTGCCCCCTTCTGTCCTATTTCTGGTAAGTTTTAATTATGCTTTCGCATAGCAGTCTACCGCCTGTATGGATACATCCTTTAACTGCTGTATGACTCTGACGGAGGAAGACATATATGAGGGCCAGCATGTATCACGTAGAAACCTCAATGGCCAGCCTACGGGCGATATGAAGAAACCGTAATGGCATGTTTCTTCCTATTTTACGAGCCTAAACAATTCCAAATTCAATGTTAGAGACATAACGCCCAGGCATTGTGGCAGGTCTGGTCTTCTTCAATTGCCCAGACCCTTGTGAGAAACCCCGAGGCGACTAATATAACCAAATGCCGCAAGGGATTCTTCGCAATCGTAATGACAGTTGTGTTATCTGGTGCATTATGGCGGACGGCTGGACTTTTGGCTGATTTTAAGGTGCTTGTAATGCATGTCATGGGGGGAAACACACACGGGTGGCATAAGTCTTTACAACTACGTACTTGACATCATGCTCAGTTCCAAAACTGACACGCTAATTCAAAGTTCAACTAGTGTTTCAGGGAAGTAGCAGTACCGCCCTACTCCGCATCAGCCATTCACTTGTCAACTTCATCCTCCATGATACAATGTGGGAGAAACAACATCCAATGCCAACTTCATGGAGAGTCACAGGCTAGAAGCAAGGTTAGTACTTCGCAAGACGCTGTCTGCTTATCGTACCAATCACTCTCTTTATCTGAATACGCATTCATCCATAGACACAGTCTTCACTAGCAAATGCCGTTCGAAACGTTGCGTATGTTTCAAGTAATCCATTATCGAACAATCTAATATGGCTCTTAAAAATCAAATCAATGGTGTAATCTAGATCTTTCGGCCGCTGTAACATGCGAATCAGCCGCTGTTCTGCGTGGCTGCACTCCGGGCTATTCCGCCCGTTATACAATTCATTTCGCTCCGTGCCATACCGCAGCAGGTCGCGTCATGTCTGGGCTTTAGAACTTATCACTTTACTTGGAAGTCCCCATACGCGTCTTCTGTGTAACATCCGCGCGCACCGAGAACAATCGTCCCAGCCCTACATACAAGTCAACCATCTCCAATGAAACAGATATGTCGTAAACCCCGTTTCTATAGATGCCAGCACAGCTCAGAGTTGTTCGAAAGAAGAGGGGGAACTCTTACGCATCCATACGCGTGGAAGTGTCTTCATTACGAGGAGTAGTATCTGATAACGATTTTAATATCAGGACCATTTTAGTCATCTTAACTGTTCTCATTCCATTTACATCCTCGACATTCAGTGATAGTCGAAATATGATATACTCTACGCCATCTTTCCAGGACCCAGCCGCCGTTCCTCGCATTTCTTATTGCAGGTTTGCGGTTTTCGTCGCCACGGAGTCGCTTGTCACGGCAATGCTTGTCATGAACAGGTAAATGCCTAGTGGGGTTCATTTATGAGAAAGATAGAGCTTTCCATGGATACTATTTAACATCAAGAAATTTGAGAGGTACTCTCCACTAGCAGAATAATCATGCACACTTCAACTTTCTCATCACTTAAACCAAAAGGAAATGTACTCCAACCACTAATGAAAGCAGCAAGCCTCAACAGAGCTGACTGCATTCAAGTAGCAAACTTTCCCACTGTCGACATCAGCAGATCAGTCAGGACATGTTGGTTTGGGAAACAAACGATCAAGATCTTCCGTTTTGCTGCAAATTTGAACGAAACCAACAAGAATCACTGCCAAGGCTGTCACCCATCACAAGAAGACGATAATGTTTTGTGGTCCATCTGACATTCTTTCTAGATTTCTGCTCCAAAGCACCGTCAGTTCGTCTGGGAACACACTCGTCAGAGCTATCACGCGATCAGACCCTTCCATCCTGCAGTGCTTGCAGGAACATCCACCTGCTGCTATGCAGGTCCGGAATTGCAGGCATGGAGTTACACAATACCTGGGAATGAAGTTTGGATACGCTCAACCAAACCCAGGTTGATTCTCAACCCCTGAGGATGAAGAAAACATTGCCCATAGGATGCTTCTATCAATTTGCCATGCTTCTCGGATTTCAGTTCCATTCTGTACCTCAAGGGCATCGCTGCTCTGGTCTGCTTGGACTTGGCCATCTAACCTAGCAGCAACGTCGTCATGTGGCGGGGATGTTGGAAGTGACACTGCTACTCTGCACCCAAAACAGACATTCGCGGGTTTCAAACTTCTTAGACTACTCAAATACGCGCAAACCCTTTCGCATCGGTCACTCGACGAACTCCAGTAGACGCCTTCTGCGATGAGTGAATAGAGCTCTGGCGGCAGAAGAAGCAAGATGTCTCGTATTTTGCTGTAACCAATTCAGTCCTCCGAGATGATGCTGGATTTCTATGGACGTCACAAATGACACGTTCAAGCCGTGGGTAATACTCGTCAGACACCACGACAATATTCGAGTGATCGTTCATGGCTTCCTCGCTTCAAGACTAAGTGATCAGAAGCCTTCTCAGGTTCCTTGGAGACCGAGTCTAGACACAAAAGAAAACGCTCTACTCCAGGAACTGCAAAAGAAAAAGGCAGAGGATACAGCGAAGATAGCATACGTTACTTAGAGCTTCAATGAGGCTGGATCAAAAGCAGGCAACTGAACGATGTAACATGTCATGACTCTGTTCAATCAGCGAACGATCAACTGGCAGGGACCATAGCAATACAGCATTGAATCCTCGAAGATCGTGCGAGTTCTTATCATAAAGATCTCCGAGAAAGATTCGAAGGCAGTGGGAGCGTTTCCAATCATACCTCCTTTTTTTCAGCCTGCTGCGGGTCCACAGCAGTCCCAGAAGACAATTTCTCCTTCACATCTTCATGATATACAAGCTGCCGAATTCAGATCAGGCTCTTCGACAACAATAGTAATTCCGCTGCTTGTTAGACAATCCACGTCAACAGGACCCAAGCCTACATTAAACCGTACTCAGGACGGATTACTTTCTCATGGAGTTCGGAAACACCCGCTCCTACCTTTTAACACACTGTGGGCAGCTAAGTTTCCATTACCACAGGTATATCGTCGTTCATTTCAATAGAGCTGCTGTAGGAAGTAACCCAAAGTTCACTGCATCTCCCCTGAGTCCGGGTCACCGATCAAACTCAGAAGGAAGCTGTTTGCTAGCCCCAGATCAAAAGAAGTCGCTCATGGAGACCAGGAAGGAGTGAAGAAAATACGACTCGCGGTAGGTAAATTCCAGGGCGTCTACCAATGTCCCAAGCCTCCCTATCATGCAACCCTGGGGAAATAAGAACACAATGAGAAGTCATAGACTTAAGCATCTTGGAAACCGTCCTTTCGCCTGGGGTATACAACTCTCTATTTGATCCCACTGATTCGGAGTCTTCATAAAGAAAGGACATAGCCTAAGCCAACTACCTAATTCTTCCACACGCAGCTCGAGGCATCGGCCGAGTTTCCGTATCTCCAGCTTTGTTTCGAGCCAGCATCCGTCCTGATGACCCTTGAATTACCTCCCGGACGGCTCAACGAGGCCATAACGACATTCAACATTACTGGCATGGGCAGAATGACGCCAATCATCGTCAGCGACTCAGTCGTGGTTCAAGCGATCCATGCTAAGATGCTCCGCTTGATCGCTGAAAATGTTACATCCAGGGAAGCAGAGCAAAACGGCTCATGCCAGGTAAAGCGATTGCCAGTCACCTTTCCCCTCGAGGGCGGCTTCAATCGACAGAGTTCATTCAACAAGGGAGGACCAAGATTGCCCTGAACGGGACATCTAGAATGTACCTGCCGCCGCATACTTTTGTTCGATGATGTCGGCCCAACGTCAGGAGATGCAATGCTTGGAACACTTCAGCGTTATTCTCCGTGTCGATCTACAGCCCACCTGACCAAACGCCAGCGTGGAATTCATCGCATCGGGTTGAACTGATTTATTCCGTATGCACAGCCATTTTCCAACAAATTTGATCTAATCCGAGCCATTTACGGCAGATGAAAGGTTCGATACCCGTTGCAAAACTTCGGGGTATGCTGTTCATGGCAGCACATTTCGCATAAATGTGTCGACTCATGTCCCCGCATCTCGGCCGAAGCAAAATACAACATCAAAGAAAACGGGCAGGAAATGATTCACAATATAGGATTTCCAACAGACATGCTCCGCGGACGTGAGCAGCTCTTCAGGCTCCAAGCTTGTGGGAAAAGCAACGTTCTAAAGGCCGGAGGTGGATGTGATAACGGCACTAACCAGGGTCACTTTGCAGAAGATTGTTGCGCTGTGTACGGTAAACTTCACGAGAGGTTTATTGCGTCGGCAATGTTCGCCCTCTGCACGAGACATGCGAACAGCTTTAGCTGTCCCTTTACCACCGCGTCTTCCGGGATGAAGACTTCGTCGGCCCTTCGCTTGGGCGCCCAGAGTGGACCGTGCGTTTGGTGGCCCCATCGGCAGAACCTCGGACGTGTTCCATTTGCAGCACATGGTGATTAGCGTCTGGTAATTCCTTAGTCAGCATCAGACCTGTGCAGACGTCTTGACAACGGCGTGGACGGCGCTCAATCTCGCCTGCCAACGAGACAGACAGGTAAAAATGGATTCGCTGTTGACGTGCAGTTAAGTGTGCGGCGGTGATTTTACTGGATGGGCGACAAGAAGAATGGATACGTTGTGCTGATGCAGCTGAACGTCTCGTAGGTTGTGAATGTGATGCGCCACCAACATGGAAGACGATGGAGCTGGGCCAGAACCCGCCTGCCTGCCTGGTGAGTGTGCGACACGTGAGGCTTGACCACCTTCCTGCATCTTGGGGAAAGTGCCTGCCTAGGTACCCGACCTTGGACTTTTAGCAGTTGCCAATTTTTTACCACCTGCCATTCTCATCACCTGCCGTTCTCCAGCAACTGCAACAAGCAAGGAACCACCCCGAGGAGGAGAGAGCCAGTGGCATGTGAGTTCAAGTCTGCTATTGCTAATGAGTGCGAGCATCCCGTCTTCAACACCATCAATTAAATTGAACGATGCACGTCTCCAATATCAGAGAGATATCCCAAGAGAAGCTTCAAAGCTGTTCCACAAAAAGCGCTGAAGATAAATGGTCTCAGAGGCTCTCGATGTGGCGGTTGGCAGCTTCATTGCATCAGCGGGAGGGCTGGCTTCCGATGGTCTCAGCTACGGCCCATCCTCGCAGATGGTGCCTGAACAGACCAATCGTCTTACACGGGCTAATGTGCCTATGGTGGTAGCCAGCTGTGGGTAGCGAATTCCTGGCTACCGACACAGGCGTGGGTAGCGCATTTTCAGCTACCCACAAGCGGGTTTCACACTGCTGATTGGCTGCACGGAGCAAGGTAACCTGCACCGTCTGCCTGCCGGCTGTGGGTAGCGCATTTTCCGCTACCTACAGTCCTGTGGGTAGTGCATTTTCAGCTACCTACACAGCCTACATAGGGATCCCAGGCCGCTGATTGGTCCTCTCCCCCAAGGCCCGGCTCAATCCATCCAACCTCCAAAAGCAACAGACTCTCGGCTCAGATGTTCCCCAACATTTGCTGGTACACCCAATATCATGGGCACCATTGACACGGAAATCATCCTTTATTTGACAAAAGTAAATGGCGTCTGCGGCGGAAGGTGGCGAGTCTCCGTGGTGTTTGGGACATTCCCATCCGAGGCATCCTGTGCATGAATGTTGTCGGTCACCTGAAGACCCTCAAGGGCTTTCCCACTTTTTTTAACCCGGCTCTCCAAACTGGACAAGCACAGCGGATGTCTCCCACGATTACTACTGACCAAGCACATTGGAACAGATGCCCAAGACCTTCACGAGTGCACACGATGCGCTACCCTTCCGTACACCCTGTCCATTGCAACAACTGCGCGCCCAAACAGACGATGAAGAATGGGCAATCTGAACCAATCATGATGGATTGTTTTATTTGGTGAAAAGGGGATGGGCGTTGATGTTGTTTGCTTTCTCGGTCGTTTCCCTCGGAAGCCGTACAAGAGTTGGCGGCAGAACGTTGGAGCAGTCTCAGCGAGCGTATGTGCAGCCTCGTGCATGGGAAATCGAGGGCTTTTTCTTGGCGATTTGCAGGTTCCCTGCGTGGACAAATGAAGTTGTGCGCTTTTGACGCATTTCTGCGACCATTCGTGATTCCAGCAGGTCGCAACAGCTCCTCGCCAAAGATGACTCCATATTGACAGAATCCCAAGCCAACAATCAAGCCCTGTCAGTCTGACGATTCACTTGGTTTATGCTTCCTCTGATCAATCATTCATTCTCGAATCTTATAGTCTTTGCCTGAATGTCATGTTTGGATGCCGTCATGTTGCCTCTTTACTTCTTCGTGGATGGTTGACAAGTTCACCGGCGACACCAACGAGGTGATTCGTCGCTCGCACTGTGCTGACGTAATGCAGGTCGGTGGGCACAAACGGGGCGGGGGTGCACAAACGGAGCAACGGTGACCGACTTCACCTACCTACAGAATTTTACCACTGAAGTTGGTAGGTACGGCAAGAGCAAAGCCTTCTACGGGCTGCACACTACGCACCTGCTCAAAAAAAGGTTCCTTGCGGCCCTTGGGCCGAAGAAGAAGCTGCCTACCGACCTATCTTGCACGCTGCATCTTCCCCGAGACGCCTTCCTCCCGTCAGCCTCCGCCATTTTTTCAGTTCGCTGTTCTTCGAGCTACAAACGCGCTGGCAAGCAAGAGCGACGCCTTCGGACTTCGATTCATTCGAATCCCGCAGATCAAACTTTGCTTCCTCTGCCGACAACACTATGGCACCTGCCACGACCGCCGACGACGTGTCCGAGACCGCCGCTGACGAGGTAATCCCACCTTTGTCCCGGTTTCTTTCGCGTGTCTCAAGACTTCTCGTGCAGGCTCCCGTGGCATCGACGCAGCCCCATGCCCCCGTTATGCCAACCCTCCAAGCGCCCGAGACCGATGCGACCGACGCGACCGACACGGCTGACAACCAGTCCGACATCATTCCCGAAGCTCCCAAGGCAGATACCGAGGAGCAAACAGATGGAAAATGGTCTATAGCCGGTATAACGGGCCACCGAGTCGACCCGAACGATCCGACAAGACTCCAGCTGAGAATCTCTTGGGACCCATCCGACGGCCGCGAATGGCCTCAGACCTGGGAGCCAGAGAGCACGATACAGGAGGACGCCTTTGAGATCTGGGGTGCGTACATCATGAAACACGACTGCCGTCAAGTTCTAGGCGAGAAACGAAACAAGTAGCATTTGCTTCGGATCCTCAGCCACCATCTTGAACACCAAAAGGTCTTTTTCACGGTCGAATGGGAGGGTCACGTCAAGTCCTCCCAACTGAGCGAGGCATCTGCAAGATACCGCAATCCGGTTCTCGTGCGGGAATACTGGGCAGCAGCCGGCGGCCGAGCAGCTACATTGGGGTCCGTCTGAGGCGGAATTGTCTATGCTGAGATATTTTGTCGCCTGGACTTGGGCGCGACATGTTTCGGTATTTCATAGGGTTTACTGGCAGGGAAGCGGAGGAGGTTGCTTTCTGACGAGATACTGCGGAAACAGCGTCAATCCATGGCACAGTGTGGTTTATTCGTGTGTCATGTGTCCACTGGCGTGGATGTTTGAAGATGACACTATAGACATTTGTTTGCAACGGTCAGAGTCTCTGGCGGGCATGTCCGCCAGTCAGGTCTGCCTTGTCCCTAAAAATAGCATTGATCTTGGTCTCTGCTCATTCCACCTCGTCTCGATACCTCATGCAACCCGATGGAGGTTCGCTTCCAAGCATCTTCTGGCAAATCAATCAACCATGTGTATCCTGACGTCTGATTCTCGAAGGTTTTTTCCACCCATGTAACACTATCCGTCCCTCCTGCCAGTCCAGGAGCCTCCGAAAGATCCAACGACTCGGCCAGCAACATTCGGCTGGCGGCATCCAAAGGATCAAGCCAGTGTCATGTTGGACCTTTTCTTCAATCATCTCCTTCTCCGCTCATCCCATATTTATCCTGAGGGAGTCAAATGCCAGGATGAGTGTCCGCTTCCATATGCTTTCGAAGCAATATAATGAGGAGTGCGAGTTCAGTCCGCCGCTCAATACCCACCAGTGCAAATGTCCCAGACATCTTCAGGGATTCCAAGGCAACTCGCCAACATCTCAAATGCATTTTATCATTTCAATCTGCGGTAATTTTTCCTCATCCATGTCGTCTTGAGCGGCATCGTCGAGAACGACCTTGCAGGCGCGGCGAGAGGCCCGCAACGAAGGATCCACCCCCAAGCCTTCGCACATTTCACCATTAAGGCCGATTTCCATCGTGACCATACTTTACGAAGGCCATGGCTAAGATCCGCTGTTCGAGAAGCAACTAAGCAGTCTCATATGCCCAATCAGCTATCATGACCCGGGCCCTGTCACTTCTCCGACTCCTCTCAACTGCCACACCGACAGCATTTCCCTTGCGGCCTCCACGAGAACAGCCGGCTTCGAGACCACACCGTCCAGGCGCGCCGTGTCTTCCATCACCACCTTCATCTTCTACCAACCACATTCGAAAGACTCCGTCCTTCGTGCGATATTTACAGACCCGACTCCTTCCACCAGTTCCTTGGCCCCGGCTTCCGACTCTGCCGAACTCTGCGGTGCCAAGAATACTCACTCGCCGTTTGCCGGCAGCAATTAATCGCTGTCCTGTTTCGTTTAAAGTCGTGAGCTGGTTGGAGATGCGGCCCATTCCTGCTCGCCGGCCTCTGGTCATCTCGGCATGAGCAAATTCGTAGCTTCCTGCATTGGTCTGGTTCAAATCAAAGCGGAACAAATGGGGGGGACATCATGTCTGATCAATGCATCGACTACTTCACGCAGTCAAGCCGTTCCCCACCCCCGTCTTCCGCAAAATCATCCTCATTCCGGGGACAACTTGCAGGATAGGATGTACGACGAGCTGTAACATGTAGCCAAATGGGCGCGGTTATTCTTCCTATGCGAAGCCTGTCGGTTTCGAAGCCATTAACATCACCTTTAGCGCAGGCGCCATCAACTACCATGTCGTCAAACGACAGCCCGAAGGGAAGTTGCTTCGGGATGCGCTGTGTCGGACAGACGCGCGTGGCAGGGGATCAGGCCCATCAGCAGGGATGCTCACCGGGCGTTAGAAGCCGGCACACTACGGATACGCGAGGACGACATGCCGCGAGCTGGAGGGAACAGTCGACAACGTGGCCGGGGGCATGCACCCCTTTCGCAAGATACGAACGGCCGGCGCACTGCGGTTGCTCTCAGAAGTTTGTTTCGCTCCCCTTGTGCAGGTATGGGGTACCAGCGTGGGCTGAACCCCAAACGGAATTGCCATTCAGACGCTTCATTCTCCAGCATGATCCCAAAGTCAGTCAAGTCGGACTTTTGAAGCTCAAGGGTCGCACACGGCGCCGGCGCCAAAAGTGATGCACGTCCACCAAGGTACGTACTCCAGGCTCCAGTGGGTAGTGGGTAGTGCACTAACCGCTACCTACAGCGCCGTGGGTAGCGGAAAGTCAGCTACCAACACCGGGAACCCCCACTTCTGATTGGCCCGTTGTTCACTCAGCTTTCCTCCTGGATAACCCGTCAACGACCGCAAGTGCTTGCTTCAGTATTTCTATTGGAGCTACATCAAATCACATTAAGTCGATATACACACCAACTTTGGCTGGCTTCCCTGGCACATGCACTATCTACGCGTGTGCTGCACCTGCACTTGGATGGTCTGGCCAAGAGCTTTGACCTCGGAGACTTGGATGACGCGGTTGTCCAAATCCCACGTTCAGAACAAAAAGATGTTGAGAAGGTGCTACTTGGGCCCCGTCGTGAAACAAATGCATCAACATTTAAGGGGCTTTTAGAGTCTTGCTGGATCTTCACCGGTGCATCTAGAAGTCAATCGAGCAGGGCTAGGTGGAAAGGGGAGAGGTAGGTGGTCTTTCCATAGGAGCAACGAGCTGCTCCAGTCACCAATCCAGTCACAAGACTGAACAACCAGGAAGGAAGTAAAAGTGGGTCGATGTACCACTCAGGTGGTACATTGGCCCACATTAATTTGTTCTCCCAAGTAAACACTTCGAAGTACTCAGGTGAGGACCAGCGCTCCAAGTCGTCAGGTCGAAAATTCCACTGACCCTGGTCTAGGACGACACGACCTCCACTACTGGCAGAGACAAAGAAATCAAAAGAACCTGTGTCAGTGTCTTATGGTATTCAACAGCATGGATAGGGAACTTAGATACAGGTTGTGGCCCCAAGGCTTTTCTCTTCTTATGTTAGGCCACCCCCGAATCAGCTCCTTGCATCAGTTGGCGGCCACAGCTTGTGAACCCCCTTCTCTTTTTCTATTTGCGTTGCAAGGGCTTTCAAAGAGACCTACGGCTTTTTGGCAGGGATGCATGCAAGAGACCTTTGTGGTCCACGTCCGATCAAGAAGTGCTGTCAAACCCTGATGCGCCCAGCTGAATGAAACAAGCCTTTATGAACTCCTCTATAACATCCTCCAAGAGCCGCGACCACACTCTCCAGTCCCTCGACTTCGCCCTTAGCAAATCTCTTTCCCTCGCTCTACACCCTACATCTCGCATCTCTGCGTCCTAACCCGGTCCGATTTCATCTATCCAGCAGCTTCACCGGAACCTCCTCCGCAGGCTGCAGCCCTATCCAGACCTCGTTTGGAGGAAATTCTTTTGGTGTGGTGCCCTCCAAAAAGACTTCGCTACTGGCACACCTTCTTCCCTCGCCCTGCCACTCTCCGTCTCGTACTTCTCCGTCTCGTACTTCTCCGTCTCTGCCCAGTTCCAAGCCTCTGACGCTCTCAAGATGCTTGAGTTTGAAGTTTCGGCGCAGCCTTCCGATAAGAAAGACTCCAACAAGTTCACCCAGCTCACGGGTACTTCACCTTTGCCCTCTATCGGTCAAGCAAAGCAGCACGAAAACCCAACTCGATGTTGCTGGTGTAGGGCTTCCGAAGGGGACAGCGGAGACTCAAACGCGCGCCCTTCCACTCTCTGTCTCGTACTTCTCCGTCTTTGTCCAGGTCCAGACCCCTGACGCTCTCAAAATGTTTCTTCGTGTCGCCTTCGACGTACTCCATTCTCTCCCTCCTCCGATCCTCGGACCCTTCCACCCCTTCGTGTGCAACGTGTCCTTTGCATTGGGCATGCTATTGCTTCGAGAGGTTGACAACCTACAGTGCCTGCAAATGTGACAGGTTGAACGCCGTGTGTCTTGCATCTGGTCCGTCGGGAGACTCTGCCGTGTCTCGTTAGGCTTGAGGTTTGGGTTCGGAGAGCTGACTTTCCCGGCATGGCGGTCGGTGAAGTTTGCGAACCTGTGGACCTGGTTCAAAAGTTAGCAATCTTGGTTATCTTCAATCAGAGGGCGCTTACCTTGAAGAGAAGTCCAAGGCATGTCGGGCGTGCTCGAATGTCCCACTGACGGCTGCAGCGGGCTGTTGGAGCTTTCGGTCAGGTGTGAAGTTTGGGCTTGTGGCCAATCTCCGCATCAATCATGTGAATGTCCTCGCCATGGAATCTTTGACGAGATTTTAATTTTCACGAGATCCTCCCGCCAAGCCATGTAGTGTCAGTGGACCAAAATACCGTCGACCGGTCAGTCTGTTTTCGACTCGGAGGCAGTCGCAGGCTGGCTGGAAGCTGCGAAACGGGAGCGAAGTAGAGAAGTAATAAAATGTCATCCGGGCTCTTGGGAGAGGTCAAGCCACCTGTCGCAGCTTGGGTTTTTGCAGGGCATTCGTAAATAGATTTCTGCGACGATGTGACGGAACATGGTCATTGGGAGAGCGGTCTGACTGGTGGTGCTCCCGGGAGGAAGAAGATTTGAAGAGAGGCAGTGCGAGGAGGAAATCGTCAGGGTGACTTGTCGACGAGCGGAGACTTGTTGAGTACGTGGCAGTCGTCACTTTGGTAGTTCCTGCATCTCTGAGTCGGTACCCGCCGATTGTGTTGTGGCTGGCTTTACCCGGCCAAGTCTGAGGTTCGGGGGTCTTGCCCACCTGAGCAGAATCTCTGCCGTGGTGGGCGACAGACGTGTGACGTCGAAGAGGCATCCCATTGGGCCGTTCCTTTAATGTGGGCCGTTGTACACCTATATGTGTACAATGACCCATAATAATTCATGGTGACTTCCACCTCCCAAAAGGCACACGCCCAGCTTCGCTGCGTAAGAGCCAGCAAAGGTAGCAAGAGCTGCTGCCGTGCTTGCCACTTCCGAACTTGCTCAGCACCTGTCTTAACCTCAGCAGATCATCTGCCTTACGAAGGGGAAGGCATGAACCTGCTGCCTACCTGAGGCACACAGGCCAGGCTCAACAGACGTGACGCCGTCCCCGCTGGAGCTGGTTCCGACAAAGTTGCATCTCGCAAAGCACAAAGAAGACGCGTGAAGCCCAGCGTCCCAGAGTCTTCCCGCTCCAGCCTCCAACTTGACTGCGGAAAATACGGCAAAAAGTTGCGCCCGGCAGCCACCGCGATATTTCTATCGTCAGCTCAGAAGCTAACTCGGCCCGCTTCCAAAGCTGCCTTGCCCGATTTCGTTCTGCGGGTTCCCCGTCCAGGGCAGCTGATGCTGGCGAATGACCGACGCGACATCCAAAGATGAGCGGCATTCTACGCTGTCTGTTCCGTGCCAAAAGCCGTACTCCTTTGTATGTCTACCCTCCCTTGCATGCATTCGATACCACACTGTGACTGGCGCATTGCAATTGCAGATGACCCCTCTCCATCTTCATCCCAACCAACGTCCATGGCCTGCGACCTGGCCCCAACTACCCGAGCCCAAAATCAAGCGAGGATGCCAGCCGACTATCATCCACGCCCACCAGCTCCTCGGCCACTTTGGGAGATGCAGCTCGAGGACCCAGGTGCATGTCCCGAAGTATCAGGACATCGGCGACCAGGACATCTGCTGCGGCCAGGACATCGGAGTAGCATTGAAAGAAGGAGAGACATTGCCGCAGACATGTAATCTCGGTTGGAATTGGTGTTTCGGCTCTTGGATGTTCTTTGCACACTTGACCTCGTCAACCTACATCAGGCTAGGCAACAGTCCCCAAGCCTTCGGGGAAAGAGACCGGGTCAGCCATACTGCTCCCTCGGGGCGTCGGAACCATAACCTTGGACAGATGGCAGTAGTCCATCTCCATGCCCAACGCCGTCGCTGCGACGCATCTACTAGCAAGGGGGAACAATACCCACCGGCATCAACGCCTGTCCACAAAGACAAGCACTCTTCACCATGAACGTCAGTGCCAGCCTTTGTGCGATACTGCCATACCTCCATGTTCGCTCCATTGCCACGGTACCACGTCTCTTGTCCCTCCCCTACCTCTGCTTTTCGGCCAGCCATGCCCAATTGCTGCTTCACCATGCGCTGATTCGCGCAGGATTCCAGGTTTGCTGGCAAGCGCCCTCAGACAATATTGGAACCCAGGCTCCAGCAGTAGATGTTCATAGTTGGAGAGAAGGAGGCGACGCCGCAAGTTCTTGTGTCGGGTAAGACTGCCGCAGATGCTTGTTCGGGTTGAGGCCGAGGAAAACAAGTCGATTTTTCGTCCATTTGCAGGTCGAGTAACCGAGTTGGCTGTCCATACCCAAGGCTTTGACCAAACCTGGTAGAGTCCTTTCCTTAAGGGACATAGGCTCCTTGCAGATATGAGTAAAATTGACAACGCCTATGACTAGGCTGTCGTCTAAGCCGTCTAGATGAAGATGACTTCGGCTATTGCCGGTGCTCGACTTGGTGCGCCTTCCCATATCAGTTCCGGCGCCGTTTCCAATTCCTTGGGGAGACAACATCACCAAAAGATCATGCGGACTCTTCCACAGGACATCTTCAACCGACCCCTTGTTGCAGGGAAGGGTGATGTGTGTGCTACTGACTGTCCATCTAAAACGGTCATGAATACAAAATACGTCTCGAGATGATGGCCTCCGCTAACCACCATACAAAGAAGCCAAAATACCAAACTCCCGAGGGGTTTTCTCACACAAGAAAAGGCCTCGTGATGGTCCAGGCTCGGCATCCATCCGTGACGGCTAGGTCGGCGTAGGCAAGAACCCAGGCCGCGAAGAGGTTTAACCAAGGGAGGGAGAGGGGAGTGAACCACGGTGGGCTTGCGTTTTGCGATCTCCAGTCCTTGATGGATCACCCTTTCTCCTTTTTTCAACTTCAACATAGTCAATGAATACCCGCCTTACGACCGACTTGACCCCGCTAATTCAAGAGCATCTGATCTGGTGATCTCGGCCAACGTTGTGCATGGCAAGGCGATGCATCATTTCCTTCTCCTGCTCCAAGACATCATCCCCTCTAATCGCCGTCTTCGTGACACATGGGCTGTCCAGAAGTCCAGTGGCCAAAAGATGCGCCCTTGGCTTTCTTGCTGCCCTCCGTCTTGAACTAGGCCAAATCAGACCTCAGCAGGGCGTTGAAGAGGATACTTAACCCAGCTTACGCTTTTTGATTGGCCCTTGGACATGATCCCAAGCCTCCTGCTTGTTTGTGTACGCATGAAGCGGCTGGACATGCAGGTGGTGGAGCTCATGCAGGCAAACTTTGCGACCAACCCACGGCTTCAATATGCACCTAAATCGTGCTGCCTTTGCGGCTTTGATGGCTTGCTGGGGTTATGAAAAGGGACAGGCAGCTGAGATATACGAGGCTGACGTCGCGCACTCCCCGAAGATCCAGGTGTGTCTGACTGCAGAGCACGACTACGCGAGCTACTGTGCTGCCGAATAACCTGCAGTGCTGAAAGAGAGCACCCTTCCAAAATACGCCTCCTGAAATTGCGTGCGCCAAACAGCAGCCAGACACAAGCCCGATATGCAATTCCGTTGCCCAACTGGCCGCACATCGACACGTATCTCAACTGGATTGAATATCCCTATCTTTCCCATCTCACACACTTAAGAAGCATGACCCAAATCCTAGTCATCTCCCTCCAGCCTCTCATTGCCGCCAGCTCAGCCACTTCACATGAGTGCCTCCCCAAGGCCTTCAGCACCCAGACCACAGACAAGGCGCCAAGCACCTAACGGTTCTCCATGGAGCCACAAATCGGACGGAGAAACATGCCCGCTGAAGGAACGAATTATGATCTTTCTCCAAGAAATCTGCCGCCGCCAGCATGCGCAAATTACAGTTGGATATGGACGAAAGGGCTTATGCTTTGTTGAGAGAAACCATATGTCAAGCCGGGTTGCCAACGACAGGCAAGCTGCCGATATAAAGCAGTTGTTAGGGGCAGAAAGCTTCATAGCTGGCTTTGCTTCTCAAAAAGAAAGTTCACATGTTTTACAAGAAAGAGGAAACGCGACTCTGGATTCATCGTCCGGACATCAATTGAAACAATCAGCTTTCCCTATACACACTCTTTCTACCCAACAGTATTCCTCTGACCAAATATCACTACTGGTAAAGAAAGGCATCATACGCAGTGGTTCAGGAGAGTGCAAACTCCTAGCGTGACAGTTACTGATGCTTTGCTGTTGTAGAGATAGATGCAGCTTCGGCATATGTTCAATAGGGAAGCCATATTATTCAGCTGCGAAAATCGAACCGAACCGATTACGCCATGCATTCCCACAGAATTCAATCGAGCCGCACGCTCGGTCATGACTGCTTTGCTGCATTGCAAGAGGTCTCAATGCAAAAAGACATTCCTCTTCCCCAATTGTGCCGGCCGCATTCGGGTTCACCGAAGCCGGTTTTGGCGTAAGATCCCGGCGGCGGCACCGATGCCACAACGGCCCGAACCTCACACCTTCGGTCGGGATTTAAACGTCTGACAGCGATAAACGGCAGCTGAAGTCTGTATTGATCGGAACTCTGACCACGCCAACCACGCAAGGTGAAACCGCGCTGCTCTCAACTTCTTGCCATGGATGCCCATGGCTGTATGTTCGACGCGGCACTTGTGCGTCATAATGCAAGGGTGGCGTTTCGCGCATGGAATGGCATGTTCATCTCATGTTCCCGGACGTGTTGATCGTCCCCCCTCCATTGCCTGATGGCAGCTTGTCCCTGCGCCAGGGTCAATCTACTGATACGGGAAAGCATGTCAACCCAGGTGGGTTATATTGAAGTTGTTATGGAAGGAGAACATCGCATCATATGCACATATTACATGTACATTGTAAAGAAAAGTGTCCTCGTTAGTGGCAAGACTATCAATTACGCTCCTGAGCCAAATCGCTGCAGAAAATGATACTTCGCACCATCTCTGCAAGGCGATGTCGTTTCGATTGCGGCCCGCGTCTTTGATTCGCTTCATCTACACACCCCTTTCACTGCAAAGATTATCAAGTTCCATGTCGAACCAATCCAGGTGCATTTCCGTCTCTCCCTCCACCCCCAACATATTGTGTCTCTCTTGATCTGAGCTGAAAAGAACAATGGAAAGATCCTGTTCAAGATTGTCCTGGTCTATTGCACTATCTTGTCGCGTTTTGTGACGACTTCAGTAAGGGTCAGGCGGGCGGGCGGTCGTTCTCCCTCCCGTAAGCGTTTCGTATTCTGCTGTGGTGCCGCCAGCGCTGGTATCGGACCGGAAGAAAGTGAACAATGCGGCACCCAGGGTCGTCGGCCAAGCCGTTTCGGCTTCACTACTGCTTTCGTGACATCAGATACCCCTGACGTGCTGCGGAGATGGCAATATTCCGGGTTACCAGTCGTTCGCTGGGGCAAAGAGTAAGCGAATGGGAAGTCTTCCACGAACCATGCGCCAAAAAGGTAAACGTTCGCGGTGGCCGCAGATACCATTCATTGGAAGACAAATGGCGATGTCCACGGTGCAGGCGGCGGTGATTTTTTGCAACAAGTTCATCATGTCTATATGAGCAGCCTCTATCATGCTGTCTGCATGGAAGTTAGCGTTGAAGTTGGTGGACTGTGGGGACACCTTCCTGCCGCCATTCGTAGGGAACTTTCTCACGTCAGGCCTGGTTCTGGACGGGCTGGCTGAAAGACATGGCGACAAAGAGACTTGAGGCGATGGCATGCCAGGAGGGTTGGTGACACTTATTGGCAAGGGAAAGACTTCGACCTTGATTTCGGTGCTGCCAACGAAAAGCTGCTGCTTCGACCAGCGGGGCTTCTCCACAGGGCCCATCATTGAATCTTCAGATCGTCCGTCAATGGCCAGACCCACGATATATTGCTCCGGTCTCCAGCGGGCGGTGAGGGCCGATGTTGTTGATGGATGTAGCCAGAAGCGAAGTCAGGGAGAATTAAGCAGCGAGATGGGCCGGCATTTCCGATGGTATCTCTGGCGCGGCATGTGTCTTTGTTTATTTCGCGTATTCCCAACACTCCGAGACGTCGATGCAATATTTGAGCACGCGATCTGCCTCGTGCACAGCACTCACGCTGGGGTTGGCTGCAAACAAGATTAAGGGCGGATATCAGTGAACTTGACTGGTTGGGATATTGCACCGTTCGTGTGATTAGGGAAGCGAACGACAACAACAGAGACGGCGAAGGGAGTGTAGAAACAGAAAGTTCAATTAGAAAGCCTTTGCAACCATGGATCACTGCATGCTATGGATGAACAACATCAAAGAATGGTGGTATCAAGTGTTCGCCTTCCTCATGGCTCAACCGATCATGTCTCCGAGTCGGTGGCGGCCTCTCGCTCGACCAGAATCTCGAAACCTCTCTCTTTCGTCGAGCATATTTCTGTTGATGATTTTCGGGTATTATACTATAGTTCGCAGAGCTGGAAGCAACACATCTGCCACCGATGCTGAGGCGGTCTTGCATTCTTCTCCCCCTCGGCAGGATGCCTTATGAGCTTCGGTAGTTTTCTTCCTTTGGGTCCAGACCCCTCTTGACGACGTGGTACGCGCAATGAACACGTGGTCAATCTCGACATGTCTGATGATTCGGGGACGGAAGAGATCACATTGCTCGCGGGGGCCGGAGGGGGCAGCAGGAAAGCGGCGGCGACCTCGGAGAGCGACCTCGGAGAGCGACCTCAGAGAGGGGATTCGTAGGCAAGAGGTGGGAGGCGTAGATATTCATCCAGACGTCAATTGCGGGGTCAATCACTTGGTTCGCCATGTCTGCGAGGGTGGTCGGATGATGGGTCGACCGATACCATGGCGAGGTCGGGGTGCCAAGGCAAGCCTGCCAGACATTGAGATAACTTCCACCCCATTCCCTTGTATTGCGAACGGGTTGTGTCCTGTCTCGGTCTTCCTTTTGTCTCTTGTCGGAAATCTTCATTGCCTTCGCCTGCGGTTCTCCTGAATGACGTCGTTGGCCTCGGTGAATAACATCTGATAGTGTCAGCTGAGCCTGCGGGGACATCGCGGGGCGGGATGCAAGGCCGAGACAGACCTTGAGACGCCCCGGGGAAGGCGGAAATGGGTGGTGGTTCTCTGTCTGCAGGGCTTTGTGTCGGAGGTGTTGTTCTGGACGTGGATCGCACGCAGGCATGACATCGTTGCGGAAAAAAATGGAAGAAGTCGTGGCCGATGATAATGTCCGGTCGAGGATACGTCCGGTCGATGGGGCGATGAAAGAGAAGATGGTGTCAGGGCGATAACGAAGGGGTTTGCGAGGCACCTGACCAGAACCTGAAGTAAGGGACCTACCTATCTATCTGATTAGTGGAAGGCATTATGAGATGGTAATTCTGGCACCAGAAGCTTACATACGACCATGATGACTACGCCTGCCGCAAGTGCTGAAGAATGGTAGGTAGTAAATCGGCAGGTGGTGAAAACCGACAGGTGGTGACTTTGCTAGGAGGTAAAATCGGCAGGAGATAGAATCGGCAAGTGCTGAAGAACGACAGGTGGGGAGAACCCGCAAATAGTGAAAGGTACTGAATGGTGGCACCACCGCCGGGATTCCCGACATATTGTATTTTCAAGATATCCACAGCTGGCGGCTGGAATGGGAATCGACAAAATCATGGAAGTCGGTGGCCGCGTGTTGTTGACGATTGCAAAGGGACGCAGTGTGAACTCGGCTGCAAGAGCCACTGTGTGGGTCCAAGACATCAGGGTCGCGTCGTGCGTGACTTCACCTCAGTGTTCAGCTTGCAATCTGTGTAGGTAGCGAACTTTCAGCTACCTACGTCCTGTGGGTAGCGCATTTTCCGCTACCTACAGCCCTGTAGATAGCGCGTTTTCAGCTACCTACCCAAACAAATCCCACACTGCTGATTGGCTGCACACTGCTGATTTTTGCTTGTAACCTGCCCTGCCTCCGGGCCACTTTTGCGCGTCCTCTCGTCTAGAGCAATCGACACCAAAACAGTTAATTCCCAACCACCCACCGACTCAATCGAGTCCAACGACCATGTTCATAAGCCGCGCTGCACCGCCAATCTCGCCTGCTAGATTGAATCATCGCAGACAATTCATTCGACTCCTTGAAGAACACACGCAGGGAGCACGCCTGCCAGTCACCCGTCGTGCCCGAGGTCCCCTTGGATGGCCTGTCAATACGGCATATCCGCGATAACGACTCCGCCATGGACTGTGAGATTCCTCCTCCAATTCTTTCCTGTCTTCAGAGAGAAGCCGCAAAAATGACGACTGATCCCTCGAGGCCGCCATCATCTGCAGTCTTGGCTGGACGAACTCACGCACTTCCACGGCAAGCCGCATCCCCTGGTCTTCTGCCCCCAAAAGACATGTTGGCATCTTCCGTTTCCTTCATCTGACGTTTATAAGGTCTTTCTAGAGCGTGGACTCGGCCTTCCAGGAATATACCGTCATGCAGAGGCGTTCCCGTGGGGCTCCATTGATCAACTAAGTCTTTTCTCGTTCCCGGCTTTGAGGACGGACGGTCTCCTCATCTTCTTGATCTTCTTCGGCAGAGCCGGCTGGTTCTTCGACACCGGTGACAAGAACTTCGGACAGAAGCTTCCCCTTCTTTGGGGACGATCGCGGGTTCTTGCCCTTCAGCGCTACCGAGGCTAACAACAGCGGCGGGTTCTGCAACGATAGCCGCCTTCTCGGCATTGACAGCAGGTGAACAAGTGGGAGCGGAAGTGGACGGTGCTTCTTTGGCAGCAGCGGGCCCAGGATTGGCCGAATCACGCCACCGGAATTGTTTCCAAGTCAGCAGTGTTGAGCTTTCCTATTCGGGCCCCCGACGGTGTTCGCATCCCGCAAAGCCAATGACTGTAGCGTTAATTTTGGAGGTCCTGGCGCGAATCTGTGTCATCGGGGCCATCAAGACGGCTCTATTGTCGAACGCCATCTGATCCGAAGCGGACTGTGGCAACGTACGGTCTCTGGTGACGCATCTTGACCATCTGCGCGACTGCCAGGTCGGCGTCACGAGTGGAAGCGGGCATAGGCCTCCCTCGCGCAACGAGACGCCAGCTGCCTGACTGCAAGCGAACGCTTCGATCTCTGACAGCAAGCCAACTTGACTGGGAGCACTATCATTACCTTTGGTAAAAACACTCTCTCGGCTACTGCTCGCTGGCTAAGCCATCGACTTTAGCATTCTATATCAGATGGAGATCTGCAGACCAACATGAACAAGACGCATGCAAACGCCACCTTCCGGGAACATCACAACTTGTGTTGGGCCAGTCATTCCCGAGTGCTGAAACTAGAAGGAAAGAATCAACCGGCGCTAACTTCAGGGCCTCTCGCTACAATGTGAATATCGCCAAATCCAGCTGAGTATTCAGTATGAGACGGCTACCATGGGCTCAAATGACCTTGTGGAGGAGTTCAGAGTTGGAGCCGAGTTACCGACGGAACTATCGAGAACACCGACTTCAGCAGCGAGCCGGGGAACCCAGAGACTGCCACGGCCCGGATCAATTACACAATCGGAAGTCAGACGCAGGGGTCGGTGAAGATGCTGGCGGGAAATGGGTACAACACCACGAACCCGCCTTAGGGCTTCGACGCGCACTCCTCCAGGGGTACTGCTGTGGTGAACAGCGTTAGGGAGATGCACGAGCCAGCGAGCACAACTCTAGTGGGACGCCGACCAAGATCGCCAGGTCGAGGGTGTTGAGTGGGGCCGAAGAATCGCAGAATTGGAGTTGCCGCAATGGATCATTGGTTATCTACCTTGAAGAGAAACCTGTCAACTCCATCAAAAACCATGTCTTTCTGTCTGCTGCGTCCGACCCCTCGCTTGATGTTCCGCCCGCTTATATCACCACCTCACGTTCAGCACTTCCTTCGGCTGTCTCGATGCTCTCTCAAACGATGGCGGGGCCTGTGAGCAAGCCCTCCCAGTGGCCCTTCTGGCTACAGCTTATCGACGTCAAAGCTTTCCATCTGATTCGACGTTAACAATGCGGCGTTAACCCTCTCGGACATCTACCAGTGCCAACCATGACAATGAATCGCCGCCTGCGCTGCCTAGCTTACGCCACATCAACCCACCTCCGCCGATATACGAGGGCCGAGGCGCTGTTTCCATGCTTTTGAAGCATGCAGACGCCAATTACCCTTTTGAATATCTTTGCTATCTCTCCACCTAGAATGATAAGAATGAGCGCAATCCCCCCCTACCAGTCTCGCGGGCTACAACCACGCTACGCCCAAAGGAAGTTTCCAATCTCGTCTCGAAGCTTGAGCCCGCTGGTTTTCTGGCTGGGGAGATGGTTCTACTCGGGACTACAGCAAGTCAAAGTAGCCGAGAAACCGCTCAATCGTTGGCTCAACTCCTCCGAAACCACAAACTCGATATTCGAAACGTCTAGGCGTTAGCATTTCAAGTGGACTTGAGAGCTCGAGCTCTACACTGAACGGGCTGGGCAGACGACTTTGGGCGCTCTCGCCGAAGTCAACTCGGAGCCCATGATGGCCAATGATGCGCCTTGCTGCTACGAGACGAGAAGGGCACAATCTCACGGGAGCGCGACGAGGCAGAACGGAAAGGCTGATCATACATCATCAGTTGAGACACGTTTCCGCTATGCACACCATTGTCGCTGTTATCACATTATTCTTCTTGCGGAAGGAGAGTTTCCACGGCAGCTCTGGACAGAGAGACCGACAGTACTACCCTTCTCCCTTCGGATAGACCCGCGCAGCCACACGACTCACCACATATGCAGATTTCTATCTCCCATACGAAATCTACAAGACGCCACACCACCGTTCGAGCTGAGCCTCAAGACGGAATTGGAGGTCGACTGCATCTTCGGCATCGAGCAGGTTAAGAGCAGTAGAAGAATACCATGGAATGCAGAAGGGATCTGGGAGATTTACAGCGACTTGCGCAGTTTCTTTCCTCCCGGCCCCGCCCCAATTCGCCGCCGCTCCAACGTGTCCCGCATGATCGACTGATTCGAGCAACAGGTCAAGTATCCCGAATTGTGATCGTACCACAGGCTCATCTCCAGCTATGAGATACGCCCAAGGTGGTCCCCGCGAGGACTGCTGAGATATCAGACATTACTCTGTTCATTTTGGCACCTGGGTCCGAATGCCTGCAGTATTTGTACTGGCCCCCGTGAGACGTGAGTTGGCACCACCATAATCCAGGCTGCGTCGGGCTTTAAATGTCGCTGTGCCAACCTCACTCGCTCGACGGGGGGCTCGATCGCGTTTCCTTCATGGCGCATGATCCTATTCGACTGCCGCTACCTGCTTGGATGATTGTTATTTCATGAACATGCCGTCCTGAGAACGGGGCAAAGCCAGCCAACCAGCCAGTGCGTACTTTCACTTGCTTTGTTGGCTGACGAGAAGAAACTTGATCATGTCGACATTTGGAATTCAGCGACGGCGGCCGGCTCCCCAAGAATTCATTCGACCCTTCCCCTGGAGATTCTTCTCTCAGTTGCAACTTACCACATCATCAACTCTCATCAACGGCTTTCATCGTCAACGTCGGCATCATACCTCCAAATTCCCCTGGTAGGGTGAAGCATTGGTCTCATCATCTATGATTGTCAAAGACGGCATAACGTAGATTTCTGCCCGCTTTACGCCCCAGATTGGTACGTGTGGATGCGGCATCGGCTGGCTGAGGTGTCGATGGCCTGTTTTGCCCAAGTGCAACTCTTTATCTGTCTACCTATCGTAGCCTGCTCTCAACTGAAGAAGCCGATCAAGTGTGCGACTGCCGGCCTTGTTCACAGTCCGAAAGCCCTTAAAGAATAGTATCCATGGGGGAGGGGGTGACTTCATGCTTAACCATGCATTTCCTCTGACTCTGCTGACGCAAATCTCCGCAGTCGGTAAGGGTCTTTCTGAGACTCTGACGATAGATAATCAATCAGACTGCTTTCCATTACATGATTGCCCTCTCAGTGTAGACTCACAATAGGATGACTCATGTCAAACGCCAGATGAAGGACGGCCCAAATAGCTTTCGGCTCTGAAAGACGCCAACATGAATAGCTCCTGCAGTCAGGCGGCCGCTCCGCCCTGTGCAGGGAGACATACAGCCGCCTGCACCCCAAGAACTTTAGCCAGGAGCATGGAAGTTGTGATGATTCCATCGTTCCATCGACAAGTCCCACATTTCATCGACTGTCTGTGGAGTTCTTCTCAAAAGCCGTGCACCTCGAACTCACAGGAGATGATCGTCGAAGGCTTGTAATTGCCAAGTGGGGGAGCTTTTGGTGAAATGACATCGCCTTCACTATTGACCTAGGTGTATCTCTGTCTTGCCAGTTGAGTCATAGCACGTTAGAAGCGTTCCATTTGGCATCTTCCATCTTACTACCGTTAGAGGCGACTCAGCGAGATCTTCCCCAAGTCACCAATGCAATGCCGCGAGAAGTCCAAGTCTCTGTATCCAAAGAAGGCATCGTCCACTGTCTTTTTTCTTCTACGCTCTCCCTTCTTGTCGGGCCTGTCGTGTGTGTGCTGGGCCTCACAGCACCTCTTGAATGCTGATGATGAGATCCTAACTTATCTCTGCCTTAGGTCTGGTCAGGGCTTAGGGAATGCGCGCTCGCGTCGCTTCGTCCATGATATGTTTCCACGGCTTCTTCGTGCGAAAACTATTACAAGTCTAATGGTTCTAAATTGTTCAACGCGCTGCTCCGATCCGCCAATCCCCCTGTCAGATCAAGGTAACGTAAGGCACGTCGATGGACGCTGCACAGCAAGCAACTTGGAGTGAACGGAGCTTCTTGAGCCCGAGAGATTGGAGTCAATACGTATGCTTAGAGCTGGGTGCCTCATTCCTTCACGGGCCTATGGAGATTGCTGTGCCGCTTAATATGGCACGGCACCTGACCGGATGCGCCGGAGTGGAAGCCGGACAGACGGATGGGCGGATATCGGAGACGAGCCCATCGGAGACGAGCCCAGAAGGGCTCACTGTCGACACGGCGATCGCCCGGTCGCGCGGGGACATTGCGAGGCTGCTGGATCGGAGAACGATCAATGAGGAAACGTGAGAGTCATTATCATCTCATTCTCAGTTGGGGTTTGTGTCCGAACACTAGAGGAAGCCCGAATTCAGGCTAAGATGTGCGAGTAGGAACACCAATTAGTTCAGCCCCCCTCAGATCTCTTGGTGAAATGTGAAGTCCATCCACCTGATGGATGCTAGCTGATGGAGGGGCAAAGGTGAAATCATTTTGTTTTGTACCTCAACTTGTGGCCTCAGCATGGTTATCCACTAAAGAAGCCGTGCGGTTGCTGTCGCCCGAGGGGCATCGGGTGAGACCGACTTCGTCTTGCACGCATGCAGCACCCATCTGTCTGCATCTCAACACGACAGACGGAGTCATGCCGGTAGTAACAAACAACTCCTGTGATCCACCACCACTGCTAAGCATAAGCGCCAATGACAACAGCATTCACAATGTTGATAATGCCCGCAGACGAATGTCCAGGTTCGGGACTTGGGCCTTCGCGGCTTTCTGCCACCGCACGTCTCCCAGCATGTGGCGCCATACCCGCAGGCTTCGCTGGGAAGCGTGGAAGTTGTAGAGGAGGATGGCTGGCCAATCAGGCTTGGGCGCAGCACTAAAACGGGAAACCAAATGACTCGTTCAGCAACCTACATGACGGGTGGGCCCAAATGGCAGAGCTCTTCTGAATGTAGGTTGAAGTTGTTTTTGGGCGCCATTCTCCACGGCTGGGGTCAAACTTCGATTTTTCACCATCACATTATTACAATTTCGAAGTTATGTCGAATGAAGTCGCTAGTTTCTTTGCCAAATTTGAATTGATCGTGGGAGGTAGTGGGATTGGAGCAACGGGGGGCTTGCAACGCATGCTGAATCATACAAAGTCCGCATCCCGATAGATAATCTTATTGCTATATGGCAAAGTTATTGTTTGGAGCATTCCTGTTGAATCTGGTATCTGATGTAAATGTTCTGATGATAATGTGTGCGGCGGGAGCTTTTTCAGTGGGAATGTGGTCACCCCACCCTTCCTTCTTGACAGGGGTTAAGCCCTGCTGAAGCTGATGCTAGCATAAAAACAAAGTTGGGGGCGTTAAACTGAGTGAAACTTCTCGTTAGGCAGGATAACAACAAAGATGGGGGTTGCTTTGTGGTTCTTTGGGAACAAGGTGACAAGAACAACAAGGGACGATAGCGGGGGACATCTTAAGAGCTGAATTCACAATGCCATAGACATATCCGAGGAGAACGAAATTGAGGAGCTCATATATCTGGACTCGTTGCTGATTTGAAAGTGTTCGATCCAGATGGCATGAAGATGCTTTCCCGAGCTCGTTGGGGGGGGGTCCTTTGAATACAGAGAGATTGTTAAAGAGAAAGAGAAACACGGGATATAGGGGTTGAATAAGAAACCTACCTCTTAACTTAACATGCTATTAGAACGAGTTTAAATTCTTCATGGTTCCTCGTAGCGATTTCGTGCGACCTTATGACCACATTTTTGGGCTTAGTCTGAAGTCATTTGGAGGATGTAGCGCGATATATGTGAATACAGGGCTAGCCTCTTTGCAAATCTAAAGATGTTTTATTCACTCGCCTTATATCATCAGATATTCGCAGTTATTTGAGATCAAGTTATCTTCCGGAATACGGTGCAAACACGGCCCCGGGTCGCCTGAACATGGTGGGGCCGGTCGGGGCCGGAGCTCGGAAGTACGTTACGGTCCCCGGCAAATGTTTGCCTGAATACCTACCTACCTTGTGGTTTTCATCTATAAACGTCCAGATAGCTACCTACCTAGAGACGACTTGGTTGACCTGACTAGTGGATTTGGTTCGTTCGCCTCAGTTCCAACGCACATTTACCACGTTGACCCCCGGTATCTTGAAGGCTTTTTGGAAGTGTTTTGCTATCCGGGCGGATATATCTGACTAACCGGGCGGATAACTACATATTAGGCCTAATATTTTGGTTTCTCTTAATTATTCTATTATTCCTATCGTCCCCCGTCGTCCCCGTCGTCCCCGTTATCCCTACTCTTCCTATCTTTATACTTATCTCTATCCCTATCCTTATTTTCGTCGTTGTTATCGTCGCTACTGCCCCTATCGTCGCTAAGTATGTTTACTATCCGCCCGGATAGCTAGGAATATCCGCCCGGATAGCTAGGAATATCCGCCCGGATAGCTAGGAATATCCGCCCGGATAGCAAACCTCTTTTGGAAAGGAAAACAAAGATGACCAACATCTGCGCAGACCATGCGCCGCTGAGGCTCACATGCGCCATCTGCGGCTTCAGAACCTCTTCTCTTGCCGGGAGTCTGCCACTTGAAGTCGTTCCCGATAACATCATTCCCATTTTGCGCATGCGGCAACAGCACACAACCTGCCGCCGACATCCGGTCCTCAGTGCCTCAGTCTCACATGCAGGCAGAAGCAGTTACAAGAGCCCTTCGGCTAGAGTTCTGTTCATTGACATTGAAGTGCACGCGCCGAGGCATCTTTACGAGTACAAGTAGAGATTAGCCTCAACTGTTCATGTCTTTCGGCGGGAAAGTTACCGTCCTGACATGCCGTGAAGCCCGCATCAGCCTTTCCATGCCATCCCTTTCCTTTGGGATGGCCGAGGCCACAGTTCTAAAACGACAAGATGCATCTCAGATTCCCTTCTCTCTATCAGAGGTCTTGAACGTTTTTCACTTGCACACTGTCCTGGAGAAGATTACATGCGGGCTCAGCGTTCTTTCGCTGCGCATGTACCGGCGGAAAAGATCGTGCATCGGCAGCACTTTGGGGGAGAGGGGCCACACGAAGAACGAAATGACCACGGAGAACTTAGCTCTTGGGAGGAGACAAGTAGATGAAACTCGAGTGATCCTTATTTATTTATTTTCGGAAAAGCCACCATGCGTAACTACTGACCAGGCCCTTAAACGGCCCCCCAAACAGATGTCATGTACCAGAATTACTAGCGCTGCGGTGGATGCCGAACTCCTACTCCTTGAACTCGTTGCTTAACGTAGGCCTGTTGTATTCAGGTCTCCAATGAGACGTTTGTGGTCCGACATCTCCTCGTCTAATCGCAACTTCAGAGACCTGAGGTGTGCCTCCACATCCTGAAGCTTTTCTTTCGTTGATGGAGTATTTCTAATCCCCTCTCCACCACGCGGTTCCGTCTGGGCAACGCCGCCACGCAGGACAAGCGCGATGACGGTGGACACGCTGGCCACATCTGCTGCCACTTGCTGCAGCTCTCTGACCGTCTGCTTCATCTGAGTTTCGAGCCGCGATTGCCATCGACGGCATTCCTCCGCGATCCTCATGCACTCCACGACTTGCTGCGCAGTTGACATGACGTTTGGGAGATGCTCATTCACTTGCGGCTGCGGCGAAACGCGGGTCGAAGGTACAAGCTGTGTCCACTCCGTTGCATCCAAGTCGATATCGAGCACTGACGCCAATACCAGCCGCCAAAGACGGTCGGAAAGCTTTCGCGGGAGAGGGACAGACACTAACGCATGCACGCCAATGGCGAAGGCATACACAGGTTGGTCTGCAAGCCGCATGAGGGACGGACAAGAGCACAGAATGCACTTTGGTATCTCCTTGACCTCTGGAAGATGGTGTTTGAAGAACGACACAATCATCTCTTGGGTATTGTCGCTCACGACTTCCGCCATTGGGTCGAATAGATCGATGGTCCACATGTCGGCTCTGTTCCGCAATACCGCCATGGCAGAGCCGTCTTCATTAAGGGGCAGCGGTAGCAGTGTTGTCGAGGAGAGTTGGACGGCATCAAAGAGCTCCGACCGAGGGGTGTACGCTTCTGAAATCGTTTCTTTCATCACACTCAAGCCTACTGCGATGGCTCTCGGGTCATAGACGGCGCAGGTCCGATCCAAAGCTCTGTCGAGCATATGGTTCTGGGCAGAAGATTCGTCATCAAGAGTTGAAGAACTGACGTCAGGCGTTGTGCTCGGCTCTGTGCGCGTCTTCTTCGCTGCTGTTGTGGACGGACCTTGGACGTCGCAATCAGGGAAAGGTCTTTTGAGAAATGGATGTTGGGTAGTGCATGACTGGGCCAATTTCTTGCCCGCGAAAGCTTCTGGAAGGGCCGCCGTGTTGGAGAAACTCCACTTCCCCAAGAGAGACAACGCTGACTTTGCCTGCAAGGGTGATGGCTCATCTGGTGCTGGCCGAGGGATGAGCACAGGCCGATCAACCATGCTCTTGTTCGACACCACCAAGGTTGGCGAGTCGCCTGTACCAAATGAACCTCCAGAGGATCCGAGCTCGGAGCTATCGTATGGGAGTTCTTCGTCTTCTTCTTCGTCATTCTCCGAGGAAATGATGAGCCGTAGGTTCTCTCGATGGCCAACGAGATTGGGTGTGGAAGCGGTGGCTTCGGCTGCTGCACCCATGCCGACATGAGGAACATCATCAGTCTCTAGCGTCTGAAAAGGAGTCTGGGGTTCCCTTTGTGTTGCTGGCAAAATGTCTTTGAGGGGCTGAGGCTGGACGGCAAGGTCGTCATTGTCGGACGACATTGTGGTCATATTTCGGCGGTTCGTGACACCAGTATGCCCTCGAGCTTCTTTTCGTCCAATCTCGGGTTGTTCTTCTTCCTCAGACTCGTGTTCCTTCTCGGACTGCTGTTCTTTCGCGGGCCGCTCTTGTTCCTCGGGCTCGTCCTCGTCGGGCTCTGACTTTGGGACGTTCGCCGCTGCTGTGCTTCGAATGGCTTGCGTTTGCACTCTCGACACCGCCAAGATGAGTCCAGGGGCGTTCCTTTGCATTCCCTGGCGGTTCGTCACGAGGGCTCGACGATTTGTGGCATGGCCCCAGAGGTTCGAAAGCGCGTCGGTGAAATTCGGGATGAGATGTGCCATTTGAACCAGGGCTGCGAAGAATGGTTCTCCCTGGAATGAGTAGTCGTAGGCGAAGTGGAAGAGAATTTCTCGGGCGCTGACTTGCCACTTCCTCTCGAGTTTCTTGATCTTTGGCCGGGAGCGGCGGGACTGGACTGACTCAAGATCGAAGGGGAAGTGGTCAATGAGCCAAGTGGAGACTCGCTCGGGAAGGTCGCGCCGAATACCAACGACGTCCCAATGGGCGGTGTCTCTCGTAAGAGCAGCCTCGAGGCGAAGCAGACTTGGGTAGACTTGGCGCTTATTCTGCTCTCCACTGGCCACCAAGGCAAGGAGGTCGTTCAGTAAGGGCCGACAGTGCTCCGGGACGGACATGCAGCTACGCAAAGACGGCGGCCGATGACAGAGGCATGCCGCTAGATGATTTTGATGTGGACATGGGCAGAGAGCGGTGATGTCGCGCCATGGGGGGACGGGATGGACGTAAGTGCAGGCGGTAGGAACAGAGATTTGCGCCGTCCATACGTTGGAACGGGGGGTGGGGGAGGCACGCGTTGGATAAGATCAGGTAGGTAGGTAGCGAGATGGAAAGCAGGTGCCTTCCTGCCTGCTGGTCGAATTCGATGTGAAAGGAAGGATCTGCCATTTGAACCCTCCCGCCCGACGTGTCCTCGTTCTTTCCTAGGTAGGCAAGGCAGGTGCTTGCCTAAGGTACCTCACATCTCTCGCTCTTGGCTCTTGCTCAGTGTGGAAAGTGTGCTTCAGGAGTGGAAGGCACAACGTCGGTCGGCCATGTCGAAAGCCTCTTTCCCTGAAGATTGCGACCTGAGCCTCTCCGGCCCCCCTCCCCCTTTTAGAATGACTGTCAGTACCTAGTGTGTTTTCTCATCAAGTGCCACGCCAGAAATGCCCCCGCCGGCTTGTGTCTGAGCCCCCTCCCGTACTTGCTCCCCTCACTCACCTCACGCGACTTTTGCCCAGAACTGGTTCCCCGCGAATCTGCCCACGCCCCGGCAAAGTTCAGTGTTGCCTCGGATTGGTTCCCGGCAGAACTCGATCTCCAGAAATCGAAGAGATCTCTGTTGCAGCCCCAAGCGTTTTATGAGTGCTCAAACTCTTCGTTGAGTTGGATCACCTTGGGAGTCCTCTTCTTTATGGCCTTCTAGCATCACTGCACGGATCCGCAATTGTGGCGAGGTTTGCTCCCGCACCGTCCGCAAGGCCCTCTTCTGTCACGACGACTCGGTTTCTTGAACAGCTCCTCGGCTTGGAGCGTCGGTGCTTGTCAGATTGTACGTATAGGCGCCCGTAAGGGACAAATTAGCGCCTTGGTGAAGCACCTACGTTTTTGGCTGCTGATTTGATAGTGCTCGCCTGCGTGTTATGCGTCTTGCGGGCGACGACGTTGGAAAGGACGATAGGGCGAAAATTCGAGTCATGTTGGTCGGGGTCGAGCTGGCCGGCGACGTGACCACCAGAAGAGTCTCCACCATCGTGGCAGAAAGAGCGTAGCCGTCTGAAGGAGTCGTTATGTCGCATGTCCTCCCAACACAGAACGTGCCAATCAGAAGAGTGGCTGATTTTCACCTACCCACAGCGATGTAGGTAGCTGGCTTTCGGCTACCTACACAGGCGTTGGTAGCGTATTTTCAGCTACCTACCTACAGAGGGATCCCAGACCTCTGATTGGCCTACTCTCCCAGCAAGGGGCCCCACGCAGGTTGGGCGCAACTGTTGGCCGTAATCAGCACGTCTCGGTAGCGTTCCCACAGCCATTCAACCCACGATCAGCACAGCACGGTCTCCGGTTCGCGACCACGCTTTGCAAAGGCCGGAGGTGTAGGCCGGAGGTGTTCTCGCGCCTCGACATTCAGGCGATTGCCTGCGTCGTCAACTACGTCCCGGTCGGGAATCTGGCAGCGCCAGCGGCTGAGAAAGCGATGCAAATCTCTGGCTTCAGGGAATTGAGCAAGCGTATCAAACCTGCCGGCTGTCACCTATGCCTCAGTTTATTCGACTCTGTGGTGAGGCGATGCCCTCGTCACCTCAGGTCACCTCTGTTCAGCGCTGTGTGGCGAGCCAATAAGATGTGTGGAACCCCATAGTGTGGATCTTGGGGCTTGACACCTTCACACACTGTGTTTGAGTAGCTTCCCCAGCAGTG
Source organism: Colletotrichum camelliae (assembly GCA_018853505.1). NCBI lineage: Eukaryota > Fungi > Ascomycota > Sordariomycetes > Glomerellales > Glomerellaceae > Colletotrichum > Colletotrichum camelliae. The sequence continues at coordinate 47,958 of JAELVL010000013.1, forward strand.
GGAGGGAGGGTTACCTTAGGTACCTTAGGTAAGGTATGGTATGCTGAGGTTGATTGCATCAGCTGTCCCTGGAGACATCTGGATTGCGCCTCAGCAGGAACGCTGCCTACCTGAGATACTGTCAGGTCACATCGAATGTGCCCAGGAACATCTCAGTCGGCAAGTTGTGAATGACGGTAGCCAGCTGTCTTCACTGCCTTGCAAGCCACGACACGTGATGGGCAGGCACCCGACTGACACCGCTCCTTGTCGACTGATGCAACCATGGAAGGTACCAACGCCTACCTTAGCCACTGCCAAATGAGCATTCGCCGGGTATGGTAGGTACCCACCTCATTCCCAAGGCGCTTTCTGTCGTTTGTGCAGTTGCTTGAGATGCCGGCCTCGCTTCTGACCTGTGCCTTCCATTAGGTTCCCACCAAGTCCTGCCTCGATGGGGCCGGAGAATTCATCCGTACCTTGGGCCGAGAGACAACGTCCCAACGTCTCGCCTTCTGCCTTCCACATCCCCGATAATCACAGCCGTTCCCTCCACATGTCCGTCATCTCCCACGTCTCCGATCACACTCACCTGCTACCGTCAGAGGCCCCCGAAGGGAGCTCCACTTCAAAGCAATTACACGCAGCAGCCTCGCAACGTCGCCAGTGCTTCAACTATCGCGTCTTGCAGCACCCATTGATCCAAAGGCACCACCGCAGCGATGCTCCTCCACAGGTTGACCTCATCTCATCGTGCCGCAACAACGTCCATTGTTCAGACAACGCACCCTGTCAGGAGCGCCGGAATGCATTTGATCGCCACGCACCCGCTGATATCGCGTGACAGAGCCCCGTCCCCGATGCCGCCGAACGCACGGCAATATGGAACCGCAATGGAAGAGTTTGCCTTCACGCAAGCCGCCGATACCCTTGTCTTTCGTACCTGACTCGGCACATCATCAGCGGTCGACCTCCCCTGCAAACCATGGTATGCGAATGGCGCGAGAAAGGCCGGCGAGGCTCTGCTGAAAGAAAGAATTTCACCCTCCACTTCCCTCGACGGCCGACCTTTCCAATCGACCAACATCAAGCCAGTCTTCAACAAAGCAGCCGCTGAGAATCATTACGATGCCATTTCAAGAGAATCCCAAGAAACCGTTGGGGCAAGGTGTATCAACACATTCCTTCACTTCTGAGATCGACAACCCAGTGAATAGTGACGCCTCACTCACGATTTCTGGCGACGTTCATGTCAGGGCCAAAAAACACGCCGACCTCGAGCTTGCGATCAAGCTACGCAAGGAAGAAGAGTCGATACTTCCAGTGAACCCTTCCAGCGGGTGACCAAGAACAATGCCGACCGTTCTATTAGTCCAAGGCAGTCGCCCCCGAAAACATGCAGGCATCCTTAATGTCTACTTCTGAACTGAGAATGACGTGAGCGCCTGAATGGGAAAGATGATTGACGTGCTGAGTGAGAAGTCTCGACTTATGATCGAGGACTACGCGGGTAACACCTCTGAAGCCGCATTTGGCCGTTTCCTGAGCTCCGCTTCGAAGCTTCCCGCCCTACAGAACCTTTGAAACACGCGCCTTCTCTCCACAATGCTCAACACGCTGAGCCAGCTGTTGCTACTGCTGCTGTCGCCGGTAAATTGATGCTGTTAACAGCAGCTCTGAGAAGCTCAGCAGAAGCACACAGCATGAATATCATTTGATAATTGCCACTAGTCCAAAGCGGTAGCCAACGTCTGCCATTGGCGGAGTCACCTCGTTCCCTTCCTCGTCAAGGTCCTGTCGTTCCTATCCCGAGAAGATGATACGAGCCCATCATCGCGTCGCTGCTACCACTTGGCAAGACTCTCTGGCTCCAATTTATCACCCCGACATACGGTGAGTCATGAACAAAGCTGCACCAAGCTGACATGGTCACACTTCTACTCGGCTTTGAGAAGATCACCCAGAAAGCGCGACCATAACAGTCATCCATCCCTTTGCCTAACAGCATTAAGTTACTCAGCCAACGTCTCAAATGGCAGATGGAGTCTCTGACGCACAGGGTGGCGTTTATGCCACTCGACGTGACAATCTTCAGGATCTTTGTCGAGAGATGTTCGCGAAAACGCTGGCTTAACATTAACACTTGGATTGGCTATTGTTCTTATTAATGATATCTTCTCCAGGGAGAAATGTTTCCACTCAACTGCAATACCGCCCAGTCCAGTCCGGCCGACCAAGAGCAAGGACTTCATCCGAATTTACCGTCTTTGAAACCATTCCTACGACCAGCACATGTAAATTCTGTATCCGTCTGGCATTGTTGGGCTCATCAATGGCACATCCGTATACACCCGTGGCTGCGAAGCCCTGGTACAAAAACCCAGACAACACAATCAAACCCGCGTGATACCTAAATCTGTTCTGCCCAGGGGCTAGCAGCGAAGTCTAACACGGAGACGCTAACCTGGCAGAACCCTATGGCTTCTTTTCCTTCGGGAAAGGGCCGAGAGTAGCCCTCAGACATGCGCCTTGCTTTGCAGTGGTTGGCGGCATCTTATCCCCGGAGTTGCCTTGAATGGCTTGTGATTGATACCAAACCAGAGTGTGTTCATCCAGGTCGCCCAGATGGTCCTCACTACATCGTACAGTCGCAACCACAGTCAGCAGATCAGGAAGTGGTTGCGCAAGCAAACACCTTATGCAACTCATCCGTCTCCATGCACCTGGCTAGGGTGGGTGCCAGTCATAGCGCCTTCAAATTCATGCTCTGGATCCTCGCGCGTGAGTTCTCAGTGGCAAGCGCGTGGCGTATGCACCCGTCTGACCGAACCACAAAGGTCAAGTGATCCTGAAGACTTTGACTCACAAGCCAAAGCTTCAAGTACTGATCTAACCATCTCTTCCATCACCAATCAATTGACACTCGTCTTCGTAGCTCAGTCGGTAGAGCAGCAGTCTCATGGCATTCTTAATGTGGTGATGGTAGCTGAAGGTCGTCAGTTCGAGTCTGACCGGAGACAATTTCTTTTTGCTACCCTCTGCGAATTGGATTCTCTCCTTTTTCTTTTCCTCCGTTTGTCCCCTATCGGTAGACTTTGCTGGCTTCCCCTGCAGCATATCCAAACAGATGAAGATAACACCGATAGGTCTCCTGAGATTCTATATCGAACAGCCGAAACTCATGGAGTGCCACTTCCTGCCTTTTATTGTGTCTGAACGTCTCTAGAAGATCACAAATTACAGTCCAATCAATCGCTTAATTCCACCCATCATTGCCGTCCGCATATTTGAACGTTGAGCCCTTTCTAGCTAGTTCGGAGTCTTGAGCCTATGGACGGCCACATATGTAGAACCTCCACACTACTGTTGTGATTTTCTCGTCTGTGTATACCAAGGCGTCAGGTTCAGGATCACTAGCAATGAATCCATTGGGCTGCGCGAAAAGGTTCATTAATGTTGGGCAATCGGTCACAGCAGGAGAATGAGGGAGTAGCTTACGGAACTGAGCAAGGATTCCATCAACTATACTTTTAATGAATGAACATCTTAATATTTTGGTTTGTGCAAGATATTGACGGTAAGATATTGGTTCCTCGTGTGTGTACCTCGGTCGGCAAGGTCAAAGCTGTTGACGGTGTCCTGAAGAGGATCGAACATGACCACTTACCTATGGGGGTTCTCAGGGGGCGCACGGATGAGAGCCGAAAGCTTTCGGTGCAACGGCCAGAAATATTGTGAGTCTCGGCGGATGGCGGATTGAGCGAGGGGCACACGTCTCATCACCACTTGACCGCTCACATCCTGGCAGACGTTCTGCCTAAAGGGGATATGGATTGTTTCTGAGCCGCCCTGTGGTGTTTGGTACTCCTCGACGCGTCTTTTGGCTTGGAAGTTCAATGCTGTTTATGGAGAATAAACTCCATCCAGTGTTGTAGGCCCAGGTGGCTAAGCTAGACGTAACTGGAGACGACACCCGTCACCCTGCATTTGCTTTACGCTGCTGCCCTTCTGCGCGTATCGATCCCGAAAATCACCAAAGAAACATCGCAAGCTGGCTGGTCACTAGATCTTTGGAACGCCAGCCTTTGAAGCTATTTCGTCTGATATCTCGCCAGATCAATCTCCCATGAAGCAATAATTTACCCAAAACATCCTCAAATATCTCCTTGTCTAACAAATATAATCCGTTTCTTGAAGCTTTCCAGAGCCCACCGACTTGAACCCAATAGTGTCTCGCTCTGTTGCCGCTCTAGAAGACGGCCTGCAACGCCCATAAATTCAGACAGGTTCTCAAGCACTCACAGATTCGTCGCTCATTATCCACATCCATAGTTCATCTATTCATTTATTCCGTCCAATCCTACTTCCAGAGGCCGAGATTCTCCGACTTACTGACAGTTGGTTGTTGCGAACATCCGCCCGCAGAGGCCAGAGCTCCACGACACAGCCAGAAGCAAGGATCAATCGCCATCCCACACACAATACGGCCTCGGGTCTATCTTCGAGTCAGAGTAGGACTGCCGCGACTGGCGATCGAACCAAAATAAGCCGCACAACGAAGTTTTCCAGTTCCACAGACTCGGTCATCGGTCCAAACTTCAAATGCCAGCCAAATCAAGTTTGCCACGCTCGGATATTCCCAGCCCCTTGACTTCAACTGCCCAACCGAGCGCGTCTTACGCCCACTTTCGTTGTCTGAAAAGTCACTCAGCAGATGAACATAGACATCCCTTGTTCCTCAGCTGCGCCTCTTCGGAGTCGGAGAAAACTAGAGCATGTATTCATGGATGCTCCATATGTTGGACTGAGTTACTTCTTCAATGGCCTTGATGGTATTTCTCTGAACCACGCTCTTCGCGTCCATCAGATTCACTGGCTAGAGTGAAGGTCTTTAAGACACTGCAGGTGCATGTCATCCTTCCGCAATTTTGGCTCTCAAGTTTCCCGTGGGGGCTGCTCAGGTTTGACAAAGCTTCAAGGTGCTTGTTCCATACTTTATATCCCATCGACGGAACAACATGACGTCCGATATCATTCAACACAAGGCGATCGACAGCAACCCCCGGTTGTATTGTGGTGGTTTGTAAACACCTCACTGACTTATTTTTGAAGAACGGTTTGCCAGGGGCTCATTCGGTTGACTTAGCTTGCAACATCATCTGTCATCGGACCAAAGCTTCAAAAAGCCAATACCTTTGCTTCAACATTAGCACATTTCTCAGCTGTTGCCTTCACAAGGAGGCCTTTGGTTTGGGAGGTTGGCTACTGGCTACATGCCGAACATGTATGTCTTTCATGCGACTCTCTCAATGCCCAGCATCTGAAATAGTTTCAGACTCTACTCAAAGGGTAGGCTCACATCGGCTCCGTGACGCAGCTGTCATGACCTTCAGAGCAGCATCCAGGTTAATGATGACAGTTGAGTCGTTGAGGGGGTCACACGAAGGTGATAGCTCCCTCCAGGCGGCAAACTGCGAAGAAGAAAAGTTAGAAAGGAAGAAAGACGAAGGTGATAGCTCTTCTTTTGGAACTGCTTTATGGTCTGGGCTTATTTAATGGACAGTATCACCATCAAACTCGAGCGCATAGGAGTTAACAAGCAAGTTTTGCACCGCTTGGTCCCTTTTAAAACTTTGAAGATTTCTCTGTGTAAGCAAACAGAAAACGGAGACCTAACCGAAGAAATATTGCATTTCCAAAGCTCCAAAAATTCCCTGAGTGTCCACACCACGACCGAAACTCCTTCCCCATGTGGGAAGTCATGATTGCAGCTCGGTAGTCCAACAGACAATGGGCCGCGTTGCATCGGGAGAGAAGTGTTTAGATCCAACCACAGAGGCAAAAATTGCAATGAAGAGAAGGCTCCAGCAGAGTTGATCCGATGTCCGGCCGGCGTGGGTATTTGTTGATATCTCCGGGATCCAAGAATTCGTCAGCGGGACAAAGACCACTGCCGAGAACTTCATCATCTAGCAGAAGCACACAGGTGAGGGCCCAGAAAGAGTATGTACAACGCTGCTCACTTCCCTCCTACATACCACCCCACCAGCACCCACTGTTAGTGCTGCGCTGGGCCCGCCACCCTAACACTAACACCACCAAACCCAGCCCCACGACCAGAACCCTCGCCCGCGATGGCCTCACAGCCAGCCGCGGGCCCCTCGCAGGGCCCCAACGGCCTCATATCCTCTATACATAACCTGCCGAAGACCCCTCCCCCCCCTACCTCCCTACCCCCACGTCCGAGGGGCCTCACGCCCCCCCCTATCTGGCCCCTGGGAAGAGGGCCACAACCGGCCACTGCCGCCCTTCAGCAAGCCCGGGAAGGCCGGGCCCTCCGAGATGAGGCCCTGAACCTCCTCGCAAAAGGCCTAGATGCCCTCATTGGGACGGCTCCAGCACGCCTGAAGGCTACAGCCCAGGACCTTATCGACTCCTTTACCAGATTTGCAACCGCAGAAATCTCTGGACCCACCCCTACCCCCGGGCCCGGAAAAACGTACGCCCAGGCCGTCGGAGGCTCCACTGCAGGTGGACCCCTCTCCGGCCCCGGCCCCGGCCCCCGGCCGAGCCGAACAACAGGCCGGCAGCCCACCAACTACGCAAACAAGCCAAAACAGACCCAGGATCTCCGCCTACTGGTTCAGCTCCCTGCAGAACATATCCCTACGTCTAGATCTCTGGCCCCTCATTCAGTAAAAATGGTAGTCACAAAAGAGCTTAACCTATAACCACAAGACCTAGTTAAGGTTCGCTATACTGCTACTGGCTTCTCACTGAGACCCCAGAACAAGGAGATTCAAGCCCTACTCCTGCAGAGGGCCCCTGAGATTAAGAACTGTCTCACAGCTGAGAAGGTAGAAGTGCCTACTAGATAGTACCAGTATTCCATCCCTTTTTGCCCCCTGTACTTCATAAGCCTGGATGGAAGTAAGGTGGGTATTGAATCTGAAATAGAGGAGGAGGTCCTTCTAAGGACAAAGCAAAGACTCCTCTCCTGGCGCCCAACCCGAGATAGCCCTAACCTGGCTACAGCTACGCAAAGCCTCATCATCGCCCTCCCTCAAGAGGTCAAGGAAGGCTTCCGCCTATTCAGCCAGTCAGGCCCAGCCCGTCTGCTTCCCCTAAGGAAGCGTACCCCTAAACGACACTCCCCTGGCTGCCAAGGCTTTCACTCAGACCGCTTTTATACCAGGCAAGCTCTCTGCGAGAACTGCAGCAAGCTGTTAGGTACTCATGAGGCTGGGCCATGCCTAGCCAGGCCTAAGTGTGCTAACTGCTATAGGCCCTTCCCAGCAAGCCACACTAACTGCCCAGCCAGACCGCTACTAGTTAACGGAAAACTTGTCATACCTACCTATAAGGAACTGCGAGGGATCCGGAAGGTTGGAGGCAAGGCCTCAGATGACCTCCTAGCTAGCCAGACCTGCTCCCTGGGCAGCACACAGCAAGCAGAGGCCAGGCCAGGCGCTACATCTAAGCGCCCTCGACCCCTCACACCTACACAAGACTTAATTATTGTTGCAGATACTGCTAGCATAACTGGAAGCAGCAGCAGTATGGATGAGGATGAGGCTGAAGACTCTGAAGCCCTCCCCCTTACTAACCGCCCTATCCGCCCGCTTCCAAGCAGCAGCAGAAGCCAGAGGGTAACACAGAAACCTGACTACAACGTTATTAATGCCTACACCCACCTCGACCTCGACTCAGAGCAGTAGGCTCAGGCCGGCTTCCCCACGGGTACTACGGGTCGCCCAGTGTAACGTGGGGAAGATAAGCCCAGCTCATACAGCTCTCCTGGAGCTCTGCTGGGCAGACCAGATCGATATAGTACTAATCCAGGAACCCTGGACAGGCTTTAGAGATAAGATGCAAATTAATACACACCCAGGCTATAACTCTTATATGCCAGTTGACTTCTGGAACAGCAGAGACACAAGGCCTAGGGTTATAACCTACACACGCAAAAGTCTAAGGTTACGCATACAGCAACAAAGACCTACCCAATCAAGGGATATCTTATGGATTAAAGCTGGCGACGTTACTATTATAAACATCTATAGGCCACCAGGTGAACCTACAAACTACATAACAAATACCCTCCTAAGATATTAACCACTAGAGAGAGCTCTTATTGCTAGGGATCTTAATGCCTGCTACTCTTCTTAGGAACCTAGCTCCCAAAGCTGGAACTGAGGGGATGATATTGCAGAGTAGGCTGAAGGCTATAATCTTAAGTTTATTAGGGAAGCTGGAGCTCTAACCCATACCTATAGGCATATACTAGACCTCACCTTCTTAAATATTCCCTTTGCAGAAGCTTATATCAGCCCACACCTACATCCAGGGGCTGATCACCAAGCTATCACAACAACTATACCTATAAAAACCCAGGAACAGAGGTGCCAGACAAGCCTCTCTACAGTCTCAGACTCATCTCTCCTCCGGCTAGCCGACCTAGTAAGCGCAGGGATCCCAGCTCTGCCTACCTTAGGGGATACACCTACTCCGGCAGAAATAGACTCCCTAGCTACCCAACTAGTCAGCCTCCTTTCTACAGCTATCCAGGCGGTAGGGAAGAGACGGACTAGCCAGGGTAGGGGAGCCCCTGGTGGACAGAGGAGTGTTCAGAGGCCTACTAAGCAGCTGTTAAGGCAAGGCGTCGACAAATCTAAGAGCCTGGGCTAGTAATACCACTGCCTATCCTAGAGGAGCAGAAGGCCTTTCTGACCACAGTCAGGAAGGCAAAATATGCCTACTGGGCTGCTAAGATTGAGGGGGCTAGATCTAGCCAGAACCTATACCAGATACTAAGCTGGCGTAAGTCTGGCCTAGCTATCAAGGCCCCACCTCTACTAGTGGATGGACAGGCCATCAACAACAGCTACAATAAAGCCCAAGCCTTGCGGAAGGCCCTACTAGAGAGATTTGACGCTACAGACGACCTACCTGGGAACCTATTTGCTGCTCCTATAGTCCTAAGGCGTCTAATACCCTGGCAACAGATAGTCAGCATTGAGGAAGTACGCCAGGCAACTCTCACAAAGGCTACAACCCCTGGGATTGACGGGATTACTACAAAGTTGCTACAATCCATTTAGGGCCTGATAGGTGTTCCTATACAGCAGCTCTTTCAGACCTGTGTCTAAACAGGCTACTTCTCTAGGACCTTCTGTAAAGCAGAGGTGGTTATGATCTAGAAGCCAGGGAAAACAGACCTCTTAAAGACTGGATTCTGGCGTCTAATAGCCTTCCTATCCTGCTTAGGCAAAGGTTTAGAGCGGCTGATAGCAAAGAGGATAGCATATCTTACTATTCTAGAAGGGATAGCCAGCCTACAGCAGGTTGGGGCATTACCAGGGAGGGCTGCAGTCGATCTGACAACCTGCCTAACCCACGAGATCGAAAGGGCTCTAGATCTAGGGCTTACTGCTACCCTGGCGACAATGGACGTTAAGGGGGCATTTGACTCCATGCTACGAAACCGGCTTATCTTCAGGCTACGACAGCAGGGCTGGCCTAGTAGTCTGATTAGGCTGATATTTACCTTCGCCTCCAGCCGGACCGCCCGAGTCAGGCTAGAGGAAACTACTACAGAGGACTTCCCTCTGTCCTGTGGGCTCCCTCAGGGCTCTCCGCTATCCCCTATTCTTTTTCTGCTCTATATAGCTGATATCCTGGCGGATAACCAGAAGCTACGGTTTGGCTATGCAGATGATATCGGCCTCCTAGCGACTAGCCCCTCTCTAGAGGAAAATGCTACAGCCCTCAGCCAGGAGGTCACTCAGATCCTCAACTGGGGTACAGATAATAAGGTAGCATTTGACCCTGCTAAGTGCGAGGCGGTCCATTTTAGTAGGAAACATAAGCAGAGGAAGGACCTACTAGATATACAGGCAAAAGACCTGACTATAAAGGCCTCAACTAGACCTATACAATAGCTAGGGGTCTGGTTTGATAAGAAACTCACCTTCCGGCACCACGTCGATATAAAGGTGGCAGCAGCAAAGAAAGTGGCCCAGTTCCTGCGGCACTTATCCAACACTAAAGGGGGGCTCCCTGCCGCTGCTGCTCGCCAAGCTGTCATTGCCTGTGTCCTCCTAATAGCCTTATATAGAGCTGAGACCTGGTATGCAGGGTTAAAGAGACTAGCTAGGAACAGCAGCACTACTACTACTAGCAGTAGCGCTGATAACCAGATAGCTACAGTTAGCATAAGGCAAAAGGGCCTGGTTAAGAGGGTAGAGAAGGTTATAATAGTAGCAGCAAGGGCTATCCTACCTGTCTGGAGGACCACGCTAACCAGCAGCCTCCTCTAAGACTCTGGCCTGCCTACCGCAAAAGTAGCTCTCGAAGCAGTACGCCTACGCTTCGCTACACGCCTACAGAAGGTTGACCAACAGCACCCCCTAGTCCCAAGGCTTTCCCAGCTAGGGCGGCGGCAAACAAGGCTTCAAAGAACAGCAGCCCTCCTACCTAAGTGCCTAAGGCCGTTGCTCCTACAGCCACAGCACCTCTCAGGATCACAAGACCCTACAGCTGGCCAGGATAAAGAGAAAGCAGCTAAAGCGTTTCAGGACTGGATTAAGACTGTGCCAGACAACCATACAATTATCTACTCAGACGGCTCTAAAGCCCCTAATGGGGCTACAGGTTTCGGCTTCGTTATCTACCGCAGCAACAAACGGATAGCCCAAGGGTGCGGCCGCCTTAACATTGCAGAAGTGTTTGACGGCGAGGCAGAGGGGGCGAGGGCAGGGCTCCAAAGGGCCCTCCTTACTTCCCAAGGCCAGCCTATACATATCTGCATTAATAACACCAGCGTCATTCAGGGGATCCGAGGCATAGCTCCAGACTCCTCACAAGCAGCCTTCCTGGAGATCCAGGAGATAGCAAGGATACAGAACATACAGACCTATTAGTGCCCAGGGCACCAAGGGATAAAAGGAAACGAAGAGGCTGACAGCCTAGCTAAGGAGGGCATAACACTGCCAGCCCTAAGAGGCCTCCTAGCTACCCTATCAGGGATTAAGCAACTGGCCAAAGAACGCAAACAACACCAGCATAGGAAATAGTGGAAGCAAGAAGCACCCCCCCGTTATACCCAGCTGGGGCTTAAGGCCACCCTTGGCTGCCCTCCTGAACTAGCTCTACCAAGAGCTACCCTTCACTATCTCCTGGCAGCATGATCAGGCCACGGAGACTTTGAACAGTATCATCAACGCTTTAATCACACAGAGGTATTGCTCACCTGCTCCTGTAGGGAGGCTAAAGAGGCAGACCACCTGGTCTACTGCTGTAAGACCCTAGTGAGGAGGCAACAGTGGCCTATCCTCTACCCTTGTAGCCGAAGGGAGCCTCTAGGACTTATAAGCTCCCTAGAGCGCTACTTTAAAGGTCTACTTATCAACTCTGAAAGCTTCCAGGCCTTCCTTAACATGACAGACTTCTTCCAGAAGATCTGCCTGCGTTACTAAGAGATAGGACTTAACCTATCCTCTCAAAAACAACAGACTACTTATAGTCACCAGGACAGCAGATTGCTATAACGGAACTAGGGCACCAGTGGGAACTAGGGATAGATAGAACACATATTGGCCCTCGGGCAAGATCTGGAGGACGCTAGGAAGAGACGTGTACTACAGAGTATATAGCTAGAGCCTGCGGCCCTCCACGCCACATACCCTTCGGGAGGTCTGCCGCAAGGGCGGCTGCGCCCTTGCCGCCACGGCGTTAAATATCAAACAAACAAACAAACAAATACAACGCTGCGCAGAATGGATCTTGTGAAGTATGTCACGCAAATTATCAGCATGATCATCGGTATCTCTATCGTCGGGGAGAGAAAGCATCGGCATACAACAGGGATAGTGTTGTGGTTGTCGATAACTAGAGGGACGGCGTAAGTTGCCGTGGAACTAGAGGGTGGATTAATCTGCAGCCGCTGCGCGGGAGCATGGCGATTGAGTTTTGAGAGGAAATTACAAGCAATTCGTCCAAGCGAGATGACTCCTAAGCAAGGGGAAGGAGAACTGTTCCATGGAGAAGTCGCCGGATGTGGTGTTCGTGAACGTGATTATTTTGGTGATTGATCCAGTTTCAACCCCAGTCGATAAGACAGGAGAAAAGGAGACGTCAATAACCAGCGTCTTGGGCACATGCCCATATCACTGCCGCTATCTTTTGTGTCTGCATCAGCCGCTAAATTGCCTGAGGTCTCGGATCAAGAAAATCCATCCACTGGTTAACGAAGACTCAGATGACCGCAGTATACTTGCCTATGATGCTTTAGCAGGGTTTGAGCGACAAAAGACACTCAGCAACAATAGGTTGCTTCCATCCGCCTTAAAGATTGCTGAAGTGCCTGCAGGAGGAAGCCCCCCATACTGCTTGACTCATGCTAATGAAGTGCCGTCTCTGAAACTAATTACCAGGTACTTCAATGATGAAATTAGTCCACAGACTGCTGATAGGAGATTCGCAAACTTATCAGAGGAGAAGAGAAGACGATTGAATGTCAGCATAACCGGCAGACGCCTTGGTACGCACCTTTAAACAGCATGCGCGACGATCCGAACAAATATATGCCGATCGCCCAAGTCGAAAGCAAGACGTGTGACTCGTTCCCTAATGACCTCCCGCAGCAGCTGTGCAGCAAAACGCTATTCTCCCTTCAACTTCTCGTTCTCTAACTTGCACCTCTGGTATTTTGTCTTGTGCTTTGTTTCTAGGCTTAAATACGCTAGACTTTTCCACAGACTATATCCTCAGCGCAGTTCTCATAAGTATTCTATAACCTCAGCCGTTTTTAAGTTCATTCACAGACTTAACAAAGTTCTAACATTTTCTTTCCTCTACTAGTCCTTATTTCATTTACTTATTTAATTTACAGTCTCCCATTCTATCTATTATTTATACCCTATATATTTATAAGAGCCGGCCTAAGTCTTATATAATATATAACTTCTTATAAACCTCATATCGTGCAAAGCTTTCTTTCGTGCAAAGCTTTATGTTACGGTCAGCTATCCGACAGTAGGGTCTGCTAACAGAAGCTGGGGATTGATACGTAGTAACAGTACACTGGGGTCGTGGTCTGGGTCGTAGATCAGTAGTCAGAGGCTAAGGTGATTAGTCTTAGACTTAATAAGTATTCGTAGTGAAAGTAAGCTGAAAGTATCCTGAGGATGAATATAAAGTTAATTACTGAAGAGCTATAGGAGTCTGACTATAAGCTAGGCTCAGGTTATACTATATATATATGTTACGACCTGTAAACAAGGATAGCAGCTGAACGACCTACTTAGGCATCGGGCAGCTGTGACAGGACATTTGTACTACAGGATCACGGGAATAACAGGGACTTGCTTAGGAATAGAAGAACTATAGTACAGGTTATGTGATGATAAGGAATAAGTATAGATAAGGAATCTAGAATAAATATTTAGTAGATACTAGAATAAGCGCTCATCCTACTCTAGAATAAGTGCTTATAATAGTAAAAGGGATAGCGCTCAGGAACAGCGAAACTATTTAGGTATAAAACCTGTATATAGTATAACCTGAGTCTAGCTTATAGTCAGACTTCTATAGCTCTTTAGTAATTAACTTTATATTTATCCTCAGGATATTTTCAGCTTACCTTCACTGCGAATACTTATTAAGTCTAAGACTGATCACCTTAGCCTCTGACTATTAATCTATAATCTAGACTATAACCTTAGTATACTATTACTATATATTAATCTCTAGCTTCTGTTAGCAGACCCTACTATCAGATAGCTGACTATAATACTTTGATTGCTCCTATTCAGTAAGTTAACTATTAAAACTTACTAATAATATAGATAAGATATCTTCTTACGCCTCTACTAAGTTACTTACCCTAGGAAGCTCTTCTTCTTCTAAATAGCTAGTTAAGAACTTAGCTAAAAAACTTAAGAGAGCCCTAATAACTATAGACTTAGATAACAAAGTTACTTTTAAAAAGGAAACCTATAATAAGCTCTAAGCCTAAGTTAAGAAAGGAGATAATAATATAGCTAAGATATAAACTATATATAATAAAATAGTTAATAAACTCTAAGGCTTTAAGAATATAATCTAAGAACTTAGTAATAGACCTTAATAATTTCAGAACCTTGAAAATAAAATTATATACCTAGGAAGACAAAGTAATAACCTTCTTATATAGGAACTTTAGAACGAAGTTAGTACTCTTTATACTACTATTAATATTATTACTATCTCTATAAGAGGATAATAGAAACTTAAGCTTAATATATCTATTACTTATAATAGAGCCCCTAGAACTCTTAAAGGATTTCTAATCTAGGTTAAGAATTACTAGAACTTCTATTATAGAGACTTTACTAATAAAACTGAGAAAGTAGTATATATAGCTACTTATCTTAGAAGGAGAGCTTTTAAATAGTTTAAACTAATCTAGGAAGAATACTTTAAGTATAAGACTCTTAATAAATACTCTATAGAAACCTATAATATCTATACTAATTTCTAAGGATTTAAGGATATACTTAGATCACTCTTCTAGGACCTTAATAAGAAACAATAAGCTGAATATAACCTTACTTAGCTTAGACAGACTAAATCTACTAAGGACTACTCTGCTAACTTCAGACAACTTAGTATCTAACTTAATCTCACTAAAGAAACTAAGATCTTTATATTCTATTAAGAGCTTAAAGATGAAGTTAAAGATGAGATTATTAAGATTAATTAACTGGAAGACTTCTTCTAATATACTGAACTTGCTATTAAGATTAATAACTGCCTCTATAAGCAATAAAAAAGAATAAGGAGATAAATAACAAAACCTAAACTCAGGATATAAATACTAGTAATAGCCTTAGAATAAGTTTAATAACTAGCAGAATAATAACAGACCTTGTAATAACTAGAATAACACCTAGCAAAGTATTTCTTATAGATAACACAGCAGACCTATAGACCTTAGCACTACTACTAAAAATAATAATAAGAAACTATAGAACTCTAAATGCTATAACTACAAAAGAATAGGATATATTGCTAGAGACTGCAGATAACCTAAGAAGCTTAACTAGAAACCTATACCTGAACATACTAAGCAAGTCAGCATAGCAACCAAAACGCCCTATATATCCTTTTTATAGACTAGATGCTATAACAATAAATACTTTACTTACTACATCAATAAAGAAGCTATAGGATACTAGCCTAGCAACCTAGACTGCAGAAGGATAGGTTATAATATAACTATCCTGGAAATCAAGACTAAGACCTTTATAATAGCTTCTTAAGCTAATAGCAAGCTAGTTAGAAAGACTACTGAACAACTTAATGAAATGCTTTGCATCTAATAACTTAACACAGTTAACTCTAACCTTATAGGCTATAATATAGAAACCCGACGAATAATCTAAGAGCTAGAAGCCTAAGCCTAGCAAGAAATAGACTAGATCTATTAACACGAAGCCAGATAACAGATAAGCAATAATAAATAATAAATCCTACACCTCGAAGTAGTATAGATACTTTAGCTATAATAAGTATAAGAAGAACTAGATAATATTATATAGCATTACTAAATTAGTATCTTAATAGCATACCTCGAATGATGAAGAAATATATAAAGAAACCTTACTAGAATCGAGTAAATTAACTAAGAACTTAAAAAATAAGTTAAAGAAGAATCTAATAAAGAACCTAAACACTAACACGACCTCTTAACTGAATAATAGATTCTTAGTCTCACTAGTAATTAGACTTTTAGAGAAGGAGAGAGTTCCCCTTATAACTCGGATAAACCTTATAACGTTACCTACTAATATGCTTAGGCAGAAATCACTTATAGGTTCACCTTTAGTATAGATAACACTAGCTCTAAAGAGAAATCTAATAATAAAGAAGAGACCTGATAGCTCTTCTAGTACTAAGCAGTTAATATAAATTATAATAACTAGTAGTAATACTTCTATAGTATCTTAGTAAACTAGAGAAATAAAGACTACACTCTAAAGCTTTATATAGAAGACTACCCCGCACTTAAGTACAATCACTATAACTACTGAAACCTCTTCTAGCTATAATGTTTTTTCGATAAATACAAGGAATACCTTAGAGATAAATATAAGTATTAATTCTACTCTAGAAGATATAATAAGAACTTTATCTAGAATGTTTATACCTAAACTACTATAGTTAGATAGACTATAACTATATTTAATAATAACGTGGCAACTTTCAGCCTAAACCTATAATACTTTATAAGATATTAATATAATAATATAATAAAATAGGAAGAATATTGAAAAGATAAATACTTTATATATATAACCTAGAAAGCAAAAGCTCTTAGACTCTTATAAGAAAGACTAAGCCCTCTAAGACTTTGATTCTAGGAGAATCGCTTTACAAAGGTATAATAGGAAGGAAAACAGATCACCTACCCTAGATAACCAGAGCAGTTAAAAAACTAGACTTACTTACTAATAAAGGACTAAAACAGGTAATAATAATAAGGTCTATATATCTAGTATCTCTAGACTAGAAGATATACCTATAACTTATAGTTACTATTAATAACACTATAACTATTATACTTATTAACAGCAGAGCTGAAATAAACTTTATAGCACTCTAAGTAGTGAACAGATTATAACTACTATAGCGAAAGAAGAAATATATATAATAACTCAGTAATATAGAAAGAGAATAAGTCTAGTATAAAGGAGAAACTATTAAAAATAAGACTACGTCCTTTGAGATAAGTTACTTAGATTAAAACAAATAACTCTAATTTAATATTACTAAACTTAGTATATATAATATTATATTAGGAATACTATAGCTTGAGAAGAATAATTTATAGATAGATTAGAGAATAGACTAACTCTATTAGGATAATAATAATCTAGTCTCTAAGTAGCTCTATAGAAATCAGGCTTTAAATAGATCTATCTACTAAGGAGTAGTAAAATAATATATCTACTATCTTAAGGCGAAAGAAGCTGTGTTATAACTATTAAAGACTATAGATCTTAAATAAAAGGATGATCTCCTTCTGTTTATCTTAGAAGAGTAAAGAGTTTATAAGAAACTCTTTATAGCTAAATTAGAAACCAGACTACCTAAATATATGAATTTCGATTATAAAATCCCTATTAAGAAGGAGAAGGAGCCTAAATTTAATAAAATTTATAGACTTAACTTAATAGAGATAGAAGCTTTTAATAAATACCTTAATAAAAACCTTAAGAAAGGCTATATCAGAGAATCTATATTACTAGTAAGAAGTCTGATCCTGTTTATACTAAAGAAGAACAGCAAACTATAACTATATTAATTACTAAATACTTAATAAAATGATGATTAAAAACTAATACTTATTACTCTTAATTAACAAATTATAATAACTCCTCTATAGAGCTAACTACTTTATAGTACTAGACTTTAAAAGTGCCTATAACCTTATTTAAATACAGAAAGGAGAAGAATAGAAGACTACTTTCAGAACATACAAAGGATATTTCAAATACCTTATTATACTTTTCAGTCTCACTAACACCTTAGCTACTTTCCAGAATATAATTAACTAGGTTCTTAGGAAATTTATAGATATCTTTATAGTTATCTACCTTAATAATATCCTTATCTTCTCTACTATAATAGAATAATATAAAGAATATATATACCTTATACTATAAGCTCTCTAGGATGCTAAACTCTTAGTTAAACCAGAGAAAAGTATATTCTACACCTAAGAAGTAGAATACCTCAGATTTATAATCACTTCTAGATATATTAGTATATTAAAAAAGAAAGTCTAAGCTATATAGGAATAGCTAATACTAACTAACCTTAAAGAGGTCTAAGGATTCCTCAGATTTATTAACTTCTACTAAAAATTTATCAGACTCTATAGAAAAATGAATGCACTTCTTATAGACCTTAGCTGTAAAGATTAATTATTTAAATAGAAAGAAGCCTAGAATATAGCTTTCCAGACTATTAAGGATTATATTACTAGTAAACTAGTCCTAATAATCCTAAACCTAGAAGAATAGTTTAAAGTTAAAATAGATACTTTAGACTTCGCCTTTAGAGCGTAACTATCCTAGAGAGACTTAGAAGGATATCTATATCTCTATACCTTCTTCTCTTATAAGCTCTATAGACTAGAGCTTAACTATTAGATCTATAATAAGGAACTTATAGTAATTATTAAAGCTTTTAAAAAATAGAGACCTCTATTTTTAAGAACTATATACTAAGTACTTATATATACTAATTATAAGAACCTAGCGTATTTTACTATTTTAAAGGAACTTAATAAGTAATAAATCAGATAGTTAGAATTCCTCTTAGAATTTAATTTCTAGATTATTTATTAGAAAGAATTAGAGAATAGTAGAGCTAATACTCTTAGCTAATAACTAGACTATAATATCCTAGTACTAAAAGAAACCTAAGTAATTCTTAAATATAATAATAACAGAGACTTTATACTTATTATAAAAGCTTTTATAATAACTAGATAATCTATAGCTAGCCTGCTTAGTAAACTAGATAATAAAGCTATTAGAGAATTCCACAGCATATTAGTATATAGTTACTAAGGAATTATAAAAACCTAGAAATAACTATAATAATAATATAGAGAGAAGGTTACTAGAGAATATATTATAATAGCAATTAAAGATTGTAAGGTTTGCCTGAAAAGCAAACTAGCTTAATACTAACCTTATAGATTATTATAACCTTTGCCTATACTATAAACTACTTAGCACTCTATATCCCTCGACTTTATTATTAAACTACTAAAGTCTTAAAAACCCCTTATAGGAGTCTACTATAACAGTATTCTTATTATTATTAATAGACTTATAAAGTATACCTACTTCATCCTATATAAAGAAGCAAGTAATGCTGAAGAATTCGCCTATATATTCCTTAAGTATATTATTGCTAACTATAGAACACTTAAGGAAATAGTGTTAGATAGAGATAAGATCTTTACTTCTAAGTTCTAGAAGTTAATTATATTATAACTTAGCATTAAACAAGCAATATCTACTGCTTTTCACTTGTAGACTGACAGATAAATAGAATAAATCAACTAGATCCTTAAAACCTACCTCTACGCCTATATTAATTATAACTAAGACAATTAGGTAGTACTACTACTAATAGCCTAATTTGCCTATAACAGCGTAGTAAGAGAGAGCACTAAGGAATCCTCCTTCTACCTTAACTATAGACTTAAACTAAGTGCTTATAGAGAACCCTAAGCTAGCCTAGCAGCACTAAAAGCTATTACTATAATCAGACAACTCAAAGATATCTAAGATAACATGCGTAAAGAACTCGAATTTATATAATAACGCATAGCATAATTCAGTAACAAATAAAGAATTAAAGGACTAACCTTAAAAGAGGGAGATAGTACCTATCTTATATAGCGAAACATCAAAATAAAACAACTAAATAATAAACTAGATTTTAAGAAACTCAGACCTTTTAAAATCTTCTGAAAAATCTCACTAGTTAACTATAAACTTAATCTACCTAATATAATGAAATGTTTTCTGATATTTTATATCTTGCTACTTAAACCAGTACTCTAAAGATTATAAACAAATAACCTTATTATTATAGAAGATAATAAACTAGAGTATAAAGTTGAACGAATTATTGACTACTTTAAAGAACCAGAAAGATACTAATACCTTATTAAGTAGAAAAGATATAGTTATGAAGACAATATATAGAAACTAGCTAAGAATATCACTAATATAAAAAATAAACTTATAACTTACTAGTAATAACGTCAGGAATAAGAACTAATGCTAACTATACTAATAGTGCTAGTTATAATAAACACTACTAGTTACTAATATATTAAGCACTTATATAAATATATTAGACTACTAATAGAAGCAGATTAACTATAATAAGGAAAACTATTTATTTGCCTAGGAATACTAGAGAATAACTAAGACTCCTCTAATAGAAAGTTTAGAGTAATAGGATCTTAGTTAAATAAAGTATCTATATTTAAAACACTCTAAGCACTTATTAACTATACCTCTAACATAGAATCTGATATCTCTCTTAGAGACCTAGTAATAGCTACTTTACCTTTCTTAAACACTATTCGTTTCTACTCCTATAATTACTCTAACTTTGCTAGCGATTTGTTTAAATTAGACTAAGCTTTTTAGTAAGCCTCAGCTTTTTACTATAAAACAGTAGCCTTTTTATAAAATTTCACTTCTTCTACTACTTCTACTTTATCTAAACAATCTAACTCTATTACTAAGTAATTCACTATCTACTAAAGTTAGTAAGAAGCTATGCAATATAATTAAAAGAAACCTATAAATATAAATTATATTCTTAGAAGTATTATAAGGAATACCTAGATAATAGCAAGTCTTATAGATATCAGAATTAGGGAGAAGTAAGTAGTATATACTATATAAATAATAATTCAAATAAGGTATTTCGTTTTTAATACCCTTGTTAGCAAATCAGAGAATTCAGAATAAATAATAATAAGTTGAAGTACTAGAAGATTTTAACTTTTGAATATAACCTGATATAGCGTCAGTATTATAGGTAAATTAGGAAGTATAATTAATAGATCTCTAACCTAGGACTAACGACCTACTTATATTAGGTCTTAAGGATAAGACTTTTAGAGAGAGGACCTGATATTACAACCTATAAATAAGGATAATAGCTGAATAACCTACTTAGGCATTAGGTAGCTATAATAAGATATTTATACTATAGGATCATAGGAATAACAAGGACTTACTTAGGAATAGAAGAACTATAGTATAGGTTATATAATGATAAGGAATAAGTATAGATAAGGAATTTAGAATAAGCGCTTAGTAGATACTAGAATAAGCGCTTATCTTACTCTAGAATAAGCGCTTATAATAGTAAAAGGGATAGCGCTTAGGAATAGTGAAACTATTCAGGTATAAAACCTATATATAGTATAACCTAAGTCTAGCTTACGGTCAGACTTCTATAGCTCTTTAATAATTAACTTTATATTTATCCTTAGGATATTTTCAGCTTACTTTCACTGCGAATACTTATTAAGTCTAAGACTGATTACTTTAGCCTCTGACTACTGATCTATAACATAGCCTACGACCTATAACCTAGACTATAACCCTAGTGTACTGTTACTACGTATTAATCCCCAGCTTCTGTTAGCAGACCCTACTGTCAGATAGCTGACCGTAACAATATAAGTCCTGAATAGTATCTTTTATCTTATTACTATTCCTGATTCTAATAAGGTCTATCCTTTAACTATATAAAACCTATATATACTAAGAATAGCTTCTATATTCTTAGTATATAGATCTAATCTCTTATCTTATTATTATATAACTTATACTTTAGTTCTTCTGTTTCTAAGTGAGTCCCTGTTATTCCTGTGATCCTGTAGTACAAATATCCTATTATAGCTGCCTATCGCCTAAGTAGGTCGGTTATCTGTTATTCCTGCATATCAGGTTGTAATATCAGGTCTCCTCTCTAAAAGTCTTATCCTTAAGACCTAATATAAGTAGGTTGTTAGTCCTAGGTTAGGGTCCTATTAATTATGCTTCCTGATTTATCTATAATACTGACACTATATCAGGTTGCATTCAGAAGTTAGATTCTCATGAGACTTATCATTCTCAGATTCAGCGCAATCGCAAGGCTTTTGGTGCTCTGGTTGATCACTATAGTTATAATGTAATGCCTTGTTCCCTTTGTTTTCAGTATAATTAAGTATATAAAATAGACCTCACTAACTTGAAGCGTTATAGTGAGTGTGTGAAGCGGAGTTTTTCGAATTATAATAGTAGTAATGTGGTAAATACTTATGAGTTCCTTGGCACTTTAGTGTTTTTCTGGTGTTGCTGATCTTATCTTGATAGTGAATTGTTATTTTAATAAGTAAAAGAAAGTAGAGCAGGAGGAGGAAAAGGCTGAGGAAGTGTTAGAGATGCTATAGACTTAGCTTGCTGCTGCTCTAAGTTGTTTATTCTATCTTTAGAAACAGAAGAGGTTTTTAAAGGAATGTAAGTTAGATTTGATTTGTTGGAGGATATAATCTGTTAATAAATAGGAGGCTGAAGAGCATGCTCTAGAAGCTTAGGAATTTAGAGTGATAGAGGACTTATTACTATAAGAGGCTTAGAATAAGTTAGACTGGTCTTCTCTAGGTATAGAGTTTATAGATTTAAGTATTCCTCTTAATATAAGGTCTTCTGAGGTTTCTTAGTTATTTTCTGGTATTCTTAGGCAGATAAATAGTTTTCCTTGTTATAGTTAATCTGCTTTTGTTAGTAGTTAAGTGAACTGATAGAAGTGTCTGATATATGCGTAGCAACAGACTGATAGTGTTAGTGATTTCATTAATAGTAGTAATAAGTATCAGTGTTTTTCTTCACATTCCTAATACTGTTTCTAATATTTATTAAGTTCTTCTTTAGCGTTTTCTAAATTTAACTAGGGTTTCTATATATTATCTTTATAACTATACCTTTTCTACTTAATAAGGTACTAGTATCTTTCTAGTTCTTTGAGGTGGTTAATAATTCGTTCGACTTCGTACTCTGGTTTGTTGTCTTCTATAATAATAAGGTTGTTTGTTTGTGATCCTTATAGTGCTGGTTTGAGTAGCAAAATATAGAATATTAGGCAATATTTCATTATATTGGGTAGGTCGAGTTCGTAGTTAACTAGTGAGACTTTTCAGAGGATCTTAAAAAGTCTGAGTTTTTTAAAGTCTAACTTATTGCTTAGTCGTTTTGTTTTAATGTTTCGCTGTATAAGATATATGCTATCTCCCTCTTTTAAGGTTAGTCCCTCAATCTTTTGTTTATTGCTGAAATACGTTATTCGTTATTATACAAATCTAAGTTCTTTGCATGCATTATCTTAGATATCCTTGATTTATCTAATCGTAGCAACAGCTTTTAGTGCTGCTAGGCTAGCTTCGAGTTCTCTATAAGCAGTTAGTTCGAATTTATAGTTAAGATAGAAGAGGGATTCCTTAGTACTTTCTCTTACTGCGCTGTTATAGGCGAATTAGGCTATTAGTAGTAATACCACCTAGTTATCTTAGTTGTAATTAACGTAGGTGTAGAGGTAGGTTTCAAGGATCTGGTTAATTCGTTCTATTTATCTATCAGTCTGTAAGTGAAAGGCAGTAGATATTATTTGCTTAATACTAAGTTGCAATATAATTAATTTCCAGAACTTAGAAGTAAAGATTTTATCTCTGTCTGATATAATTTCCTTAGGTGTTCTATAGTTAGCAATAATATACTTGAGAAATATATAGGCAAATTCTTTAGCGTTGCTTGCTTCTTTATACAGGATAAAATAGGCATACTTTATAAGTCTGTTAATAATAACAAGAATGCTGTTATAGTGGACTCCTGTAAGAGGTTCTTAAGACTTCAGTAGCTTGATAATGAAGTCGAGTGATATAGAGTGCTAGGCGGTTTGCAGCACAGGCAAAGGTTGTAACAATCTATAAGGTTAGTGTTAGGCTGGTTTGCTTTTCAGGCAAACCTTGCAGTCCTTAATCGCTATTACAACACATTCTCTAGTAACCTTTTCTCTATATTATTATTATAGTTGTTTCCAGGTCTTTATGATTCCTTAGTAACTATATACTAGCAGCTGTAGAACTTTATAATTGCTTTATTATCTAGTTTGCTAGTCAGGCTAGTGCTAGATTATCTAGCTATCATCAGAAGTTTCATAGCTAGTATAAGGTCTCTATTATTATTATATTTGAGAATTACCTAGGTTTCAGCTAGTACTAGGATATTATAGTCTGGTTGTCAGCTGAAAGCATCAGCTCTGCCGTTTTCTGATCCTTTTTAATAGATAATTTAAAAGTTAAATTCTGAGAGGAATTCTAACTATCTGATTTGTCGTTTATTAAGTTCTTTTGAAGTAGTGAAGTGTGCTAGGTTCTTATGATCAGTGTATATAAGTATTTAGTAGATAGTTCCTAAAAGTAGGGGTCTCTATGCCTTGAACGCTTTGATAATAGCTATAAGTTCCTTGTTATAGATCTGATAGTTAAGTTCCAGTCTGCAGAGCTTGCGTGAGAAGAAGGCACAGGGGTACAAGCGTCCTTCTAAGTCTCTCTGGAATAGTTATACTCTAAAGGCGAAATCTGAGGCATCTGTTTCAACTTCAAATTATTCTTCTAGGTTTAGGATTATCAGGACTGGTTTGCTAGTAATACAGTCCTTAATAGTCTGGAAAGCTGTGTTCTAGGCTTCTTTCCATTCGAATAGTTAATCCTTATAACTGAGATCTATAAGAGGTGTGTTGATTTTTCTATAGAGTCTGATAAATTTCCAGTAGAAGTTGACAAATCTGAGAAATCCTTAGACTTCTTTAAGGTTGGTTAGTGTTAGCTATTCCTGTATAGCTTAGACTTTCTTTTTTGACATACTAATATATCTGGAGGAGATTATAAATCCAAGATATTCCACTTCCTAGGTGTAGAATATACTTTTCTCTAGTTCGACTAGAAGCTTAGCATCTTAGAGAGCTTATAATACAAGATAGATATACTCTTTATATTATTCTATTATTGCAGAGAAGATAAAGATATCGTTGAGGTAGATAACTATAAAAATATCTATAAATTTTCTCAGAACCTAGTTAATTATATTCTGGAAAGTGGCTGGTGCGTTAGTGAGACCAAAAGGTATAACAAGGTACTCAAAATATCCTTTATATATTCTGAAGGCAGTCTTCTATTCTTCTCCTTTCTTTATTCAGATAAGGTTATAGGCACCTTTAAAGTCTAGTGCTATAAAGTAGTTAGCTCTGTAAAGGAGTTGTTATAATTCATTGATCAAAGGTAATAGGTACTAGTTTTTAATCGTTATTTCGTTAAGCATATAGTAGTTAACATATAGTTATAGTTTGCCGTTCTTTTTTAGTACGAATAAAATTAGGCTTCCTGCTAGTAATATTAATTCTCTGATATAGCCTTTCTTAAGGTTTTCGTCAAGGTATTTATTAAGTGCTTCTATCTCTATTAGGTTAAGTCTATAAATTTTATTGAATTTAAGCTCTATCCCCTCTTTTACAAGGATTTCATAATCGAAATTCATATGTTCAGGCAGTCTGGTTTCCAGTTCAGCTGCAAAAAGTTTCTTATAAACTCTGTATTCTTCTGGGATAGACAGAAAGAGATTATCTTTTCGTTCAAGATCCACCTGTTTCAGTGGTTGTGATACAGCTTCTTTTGCCTTAAGGTAGCAGATATATCGTTTTGCTGCTCCTTAGTAGGTGGATCTGTTTGAGGCCTGGGTTCTGCAGGGCTGCTTAGGGACTAGATCGTTGTTATCCTAGTAGAGTTAGCCTGTTCTCTAATCTATCTATAGGTTATTCTTCTTAAGCCATAGTATTCCTAACATAATGTTGTATACACTAAGTTCAGTAATATTAAATTAGAGTTATTCTTTTTAATCTAAGTAACTTATCTTAAGGAGCGCAGTTTTATTACTAATAGTTCCTCTTTTATACTAAACTTATTCTCTTTCTATATTATTAAGCTGGTATATATATTTCTTTTTCTGCTATAATAGTTATAGTCTGTTTACTACTCAGAGTGATATGAAATTTATTTTAGCTCTGCTATTAATAAGTGCAATAGTTGTAATATTGTTAATAGTAGCTGCAAGTTGCAGGTATACTTTTTAGTCTAGTAATACTAGACAGATAGACCTTATTATTATTACCTGTCGTAGTCTTTTATTAGTAGGTAAGTCTAGTTTTTTAACTGCTCTAGTTATCTGAGGTAAGTGATATGTTTTCCTTCCTGTCATGCCTTTATAAGGCTGTTTTCTCTGATCTTTGCATAGGAGATATTAGGTCTATCTTTTATAGTCCTCTATGCTCAGGCTTTGTCCTGATAGTAGACTTAGCATATATCTTTCTTGTATTTATCCTATTTTAT
Source organism: Colletotrichum camelliae (assembly GCA_018853505.1). NCBI lineage: Eukaryota > Fungi > Ascomycota > Sordariomycetes > Glomerellales > Glomerellaceae > Colletotrichum > Colletotrichum camelliae. The sequence continues at coordinate 73,954 of JAELVL010000013.1, forward strand.
AGAGTTATTATGCTGATATCTTATAGGGAATTATAGACTTAGTTTGAAGATTACTAGGTAACTATTAAATATAATTATTATCTATCTGATTATAGTGTAGGTAGTGTAGATTTCCTTAATTAGTTCTTTATTATAATATCTAGAGTAAAACTAGTGTTTATGCTTATTACTAAGATGTTTCTTATACTTATTAAAGAAGCATTAAGGCTAGAAGAGGTTTCTATAGCTGCAATAGTTAATTCGAAGAGCTAGGTAATCTTCAGTGTGTAGCCTAGAAGTGCAACTTTAGTCTCCTTAATTTGCTAGTATTCCATAGAAATATCGCTGTTGTTAATCCAGGAATATATCGATTTCCTTATATTAAGTAAGTTATCTAATTCTTTCTTTATCTTCAGGTTCCTCTTTAGAGCTAGTGTTGTCCATACTAGGGGTGAACTTATAAACGATTTCTGCCTGAGCGTATTAGCAGGCAATATTATAAGGTTCGTCTGAGTTATAGGCTGTCCTTTCTTCTTTACTAAAGTTCCAGCTGTTAGTAAGGTAGAGAAGCTGTTATTCCATTAAGAGGTTATAGTTCGTGATTTCTTCCTCTTTAATTTCTTGCTTAGTTTGCTAGTAAGCAGTAGGGACTAGTTTAAGTTGCTGGATATATAGCATTTCATCTAGTTATTCGATAGTCTTTCTAGTTATCTTGCTGTTAGCTTGCGAGGCTATAGCAAAGGTCTTAGTCTTAACCTCTAGAATAGTTATGTTATAACCTGTTCTTCTGCAGTTTAGGTTACTTAGGTAGCGGCCTGAGGCTTCCTTATCGCTGCAGTAGGTGAAGCATTTGTCGTTATAGCATCCTGTCCAAGAGAAGGATATATAGAGTGCTTTAGTTGCTATACTAACTTGCTTGCTGTATTCCAGGACTGGTTGCTATCACTCTTTCTTAGGCGCTCTATATTTATATGCAAGGTAGCCTTTCTTATTACAGTTATAACATTACTTATCTTTTTTCTAACTATTATCCTTACTAGCAGCGCCAAGGTCTATAAGCCTGCTATGCTGTCTATAAGTAATGCTTTAGCAGTTATTATTTCTATTATAATAAGGTTTATTATTATTTCGCTAGTTATTAAACTTATACTGCAGCTGCTATTAGTACTTATATTCTGAATTAGAGTTCTATCACTTATCACCTTATTCTTTTCGTCGTTCGAATAGTTAGTTATCGATTTTAATAGCAAGTTCAGTATATTAGAGGAAGTCCTCCAGCTGATCAATCTTAATAATTTCATCCTTAACTTCATCCTTAAGTCTTTAGTAGAATATAAAGATCTTAGTTTCTTCAGTGAGGTTGAGTTAGATGCTGAGTTATCTGAAGTTAGCAGAGTAGTTCTTAGCAGACTTAGTCTGTCTAAGCTGAGCTAGGTTATGCTCTGCTTATTGTTTTTCATCAGGGTCCTAGAAGAGTAACCTAAAAGCATCCTCAAATCCCTAGAAATTAGCATAGATGTCGCAGGTTTCTATAGTATACTTATTGAGAGTTTTGCACTTAAGATACTCCTCCTGGATTAGTTCAAACTATTTAAGAGCCTTTCCTCTGAAGTAGGTAGCTGCATACACCACCTTCTCAGTCTTGTTAGTGAAGTCTCTGTAGTAGAAGTTCTGGTAGTTTTTAACTTAGATCAAGAATCCTTTAAGGGTTCCAGAGGTCCTATTATAAGTAACAGGTGTACTGAGCTTGAGTTTCTGTCGTCCTCCTTAGAGAGGCGTAGTGATGATATTAGCAGCAGCCTGAAGGGTCTGGTTTTCGCTCTCAAGCTTGGCTGCCTGTTAAGTGACTTGCTGGAAAGCTTCCTAGAGTTTGTTAATAGCTTGGGTACTCTTGTTGAATATGCCCTGCATCTGTTTGATGTTGCTGTTAGCTTTTGCCAGCTGTCGTTTGAGTTCTTCATTATTATCGTCTTCTTCCAAGTCTTCCTTCATCTTGTGGTCACTAAGTTCCTAGGCTAGGTTGCGAGTTGCCTGCCCAGCAGAGGAGCCTGGGGTAGGTGACTTAGCAGAAGCGCGGGAAGACATCTTGTCTATACTATTTAGTAGGCGTTAATAGTTAACTTACTGAACAGGAGCAATCAAAGTGTTATGGTCAGCTATCCGACAGTAGGGTCTGCTAACAGAAGTTAGGGATTGATATATAGTAATAGTATACTAAGGTTGTAGTCTGGGTTGTAGGTTGTAGGCTGTGTTGTAGATTGGTAGTCAGAGGCTAAGGTGATCAGTCTTAGACTTAACAAGTATTCGCAGTGAAGGTAAGCTGAAAGTATCCTGAGGATGAATATAAAGTTAATTACTGAAGAGCTATAGAAGTCTGACCATAAGCCAGGCTCGGGGTCATACTATATATAAGTCTAATTCTAAACATGTTCCTTTATACCTTGGGTCGATCTGGATCATTCTGATCCAGAATGATCGTTCGGCCCCCAAGTCGTGTTGGATCATATTGATCCAATATGATCGTTATCTTATCGTCACGTGACTTGGACCATAGTTCTTCTGTTTACTGAGTGAGTCCCTGTTGTTCCTGTGATCCTGCAGTATAAATGTCCTGTCCTAGCTGCCTGCTGCCTAAGTGGGTCGGTTATCTGTTATTCCTGCATATCAGGTCGTAACATCTAATAAATTTTTAGTAGAAGTTAATAAATCTAAGAAATCCTTAGACCTCTTTAAGGTTAGTTAGTATTAGCTATTTTTATATAGCTTAGACTTCTTTTTTAATATATTAATATATCTAGAAGTAATTATAAATCTAAGGTATTATTTCCTAGGTATAGAATATACTTTTCTCTAGTTTAACTAGAAGTTTAATATCTTAGAAAGCTTAGAGTACGAAGTATATATACTCTTTATACTATTCTATTATTATAGAGAAGATAAGAATATTATTAAAGTAGATAACTATAAAGATATCTATAAATTTCCTAAGAACCTAGTTAATTATATTCTAGAAAGTAGCTAAGGTATTAGTAAGACTAAAAAGTATAATAAAGTACTTGAAATATCCTTTATATATTCTAAAAGCAGTCTTCTATTCTTCTCCTTTCTTTATTTAAATAAGGTTATAGGTACTTTTAAGGTCTAGTATTATAAAGTAGTTAGCTTTATAGAGAAGTTATTATAATTCGTCGATAAAAAGTAATAGGTACTAGTTTTTAATCATCATTTTATTAAGTATTTAGTAATTAATATATAGTTATAGTTTGCTGTTCTTCTTTAGTATAAACAGGATCAGACTTCTTACTAGTAATATAGTCTCTGATATAGCCTTTCTTAAGGTTTTTATTAAGGTATTTATTAAAAGCTTCTATCTCTATTAAGTTAAGTCTATAAATTTTATTAAATTTAGGCTCTTCTCTAATAGGGATTTTATAATTGAAATTCATATATTTAGGTAGTCTGGTTTCTAATTTAGCTATAAAAAGTTTCTTATAAACTCTATATTTTTCTAAGATAGATAGAAAGAGATTATCCTTTTATTTAAGATCTATAGTCTTTAATAGTTATAATATAGCTTCTTTTACTTTAAAATAGTAGATATATTATTTTACTACTCTTTAGTAAGTAGATCTATTTAAGGCCTAGGTTTTATAGGGCTATTTAAAGACTAGATTATTATTATCTTAATAGAGTTAGCTTATTCTCTAATCTATTTATAGGTTATTCTTCTCAAGCTATAGCATTCTTAATATAATATTATATATACTAAGTTTAGTAATATTAAATTAGAGTTATTTATTTCGATCTAAGTAACTTATCTTAAGGAGCGCAGTCTTATTTCTGATAGTTCCTCCTTTATACTAGACTTATTCTCCTTCTATATTACTAAGCTAGTATATATATTCCTTTCTTTACTATAGTAGTTATAATCTGTTTACTACTTAAAGTAATATAAAGTTTATTTCAGCTCTGCTATTAATAAGCATAATAGTTATAATATTATTAATAGTAACTATAAGTTATAGATATACTTTCTAGTCTAGAGATACTAGATAAATAGACCTTATTATTATTACCTGTCTTAGTCCTTTATTAGTAAATAAGTCTAGTTTTTTAACTACTCTAGTTATCTAGAGTAGGTGATTTGCTTTCCTTCTTATTATACCTTTATAAAGTAGCTTTCCTAGAATTGAAGTCTTAAGAAGCTTAATCCTTCTTATAGGAGTCTATAAGCTTTAGCCTTCTAAGTTATATATATAAAGCATTTATCTCTTCAGTATTCTTCCTATTTCATTATATCGTTATATTAGTATCTTATAAAGTATTATAGGCTTAGGCTGAAAATTACTATATTATTATTAAATATAGTTATAGTCTATCTAACTATAGTAGTTTAGATATAAATATTCTAGATAAAGTTCTTATTATATCTTCTAGAGTAGAATTAATACTTATATTTATCTCTGAGGTGTTCTTTATATTTATTAAAGAAGTATTATAGCTAGAAGAAGTTTCAGTAGTTATAGTAGTTATACTTAAGTACGGGGTGATCTTCTGTATAAAGCTTTAGAGTGTAGTCCTTATTTCTCTGATTTACTAGGATACTATAGAAGTATTACTATTAGTTATCACAGCTTATATTAACTACCTAGTGCTAGATAAGTTATTAAGTCTCTTCTTTATTATTAGATTCTTCTTTAAAACTAGTATTATCTATTCCTAAGATTAGTCTATTATAATGTCTTATATTTTAATTAGTAATATTAGTAAGAGAGTTAGAATTATAAAAGATCCTATCTAAATCGAACCTAGACTTAGGTTTACTGAAGTTCTAATTACTAGTAAGACTAAGTAGTTACTATTCTTTTAGGAAGTTATATTAGTGTTTAGATTCTTTATTAGATTCTTCCTTAACCTGTTTTTTAAGTTCTTAGTTAATTTGTTTAATTCTAGTAAGGTTTCTTTATACATTTCTTTATTATTTAAGGTATACTATTAAGGCACTAATTTAGTAATACTATATAATATTATCTAGTTCCTCTTATACCTATTATAGCTGAAGTGTTTATACTACTTTAAGGTATAAGATCTGTTATTTATTATTACTTATAATCTGCTATCTTATTTCATACTAATAGATTCAGTTTATTTCTTGTTAGACTTAGGCTTCTAACTCTTAGATTATTTGTTAGGTTTCTATATTATAACCTATAGGGTTAGAGTTAACTATGTTAAGTTATTAAATGCGAAGTATTTCGTCGAGTTGTTTAGTAGTCTTTCTAACTAGCTTACTATTAGCTTAAGAAGCTATTATAAGAGTCTTTGTTTTAACTTCTAGGATAGTTATATTATAACCTGTTCTTCTATAGTCTAGGTTACTAAGCTAATGCTTTATAGCCTCCTTATCGCTACAGTAAGTGAAACATTCGTTATTATAATATCTAGTCTATAATAAGGATATATAAAGTGTTTTAGTTGCTATACTAACTTATTTAGTTTACTTAGGTACTAGTTTCTAGCTAAGCTTCTTAGGTTATCTATAATCTCTAGTAATATATCCTATCTTTTCGTAATTATAGTACTTAGAGTTCTATAGTTTCTTATTATTATTTTTAGTAGTAGTACTAAGATCTATAGGTCTACTGTATTATCTATAAGAAGTGCTTTATTAAGTGCTGTTCTAGTTATTATAAGGTCTGTTATTATTCTGCTAGTTATTAAACTTATTCTAAGGCTGCTATTAATACTTATATCCTAAGTTTAGGTTTTGTTATTTATCTTCTTATTCTTTCTATTGCTTATAGAAGTAGTTATTAATCTTAATAGTAAGTTTAGTATATTAGAGGAAGTCTTCTAGTTAATTAATCTTAATAATCTTATCTTTAACTTTATTCTTAAGTTCTTAATAAAATATAAAGATTCTAGTTTCTTTAGTAAGATTAAATTAGATACTAAGTTATTTAAAGTTAGTAGAATAGTTTTTAGCAGACTTAGTCTATCTAAGCTAGGTAAGGTTATACTTAGCTTATTATTTTTTATTAGAGTCCTAGAAAAGAGACTATAATATATCCTTAAATCCCTGAAAATTAGCATAGATATTATAAGTCTCTATAGTATATTTATTAAGAGTTTTATATTTAAAGTATTCTTCTTAGATTAGTTTAAACTATTTAAAGGCTTTTCCTTAGAAATAGATAGCTATATATACTACTTTCTTAGTCTTATTAGTAAAGTCTCTATAATAAAAATTCTAGTAGTTCTTAACCTAGATTAAGAATCCTTTAAAGGTTCTAGAGGTTCTATTATAAGTAATAGATATACTAAGCTTAAGTTTCTATTATTTTTTATAGGGGTAGTAATAATATTAGTAGTAGTATAAAGAGTGTTAACTTTATTCTGAAGTTCTTATATAAAGAGGTTATTACTTTATCCTCCTAAGTATATAATTTCGTTTTTAAGGTTCTGAAATTATTAAGGTTTATTACTAAGTTCTTAGATTATACTTTTAAGGCTTTAGAGTTTATTAGCTATCTTATTATATATAGTTTATATTTTAGCTATATTATTTTCTCTTTTCTTAATTTAGGCTTAGAGCTTATTATAAGTTTCCTTTTTAAGAGTAACTTTATTATCTAAGTTTATAGCTATTAGGGCTCTCTTAAGTTCTTTAGCTAAGTTTCTAACTAGCTATTTAGAGGAAGAAGAGCTTCTTAGAGTAAGTAACTTAGTAGAAGTATAAGAAGATATCTTATCTATATTATTAGTAAGTCTTAATAGTTAACTTATTAAATAGGAGTAATTAAAGTGTTATAGTTAGCTATCTAATAGTAGGGTCTACTAATAGAAGCTAGGGATTAATATATAGTAATAGTATACTAGGGTTATAGTCTAGGTTATAGGTTATAAGCTATATTATAGATCAGTAGTTAGAGGCTAAAGTAATTAGTCTTAGACTTAATAAGTATTTATAGTGAAAGTAAGCTGAAAATATCCTAAGGATAAATATAAAGTTAATTACTAAAGAGCTATAGAAGTCTGACTATAAACTAGGCTTAAGTTATACTATATATAAGTTCTAAATAATACTTTTTATCTAACTCTAGGTAATTACTTAGGTATATAGAGTAATTATAATTAGTTAGTAAGGCTAACTAATCACTAAGCGCTTCTCGCTACGCTCTACTGATTATTCTTATCTTATTATTACATGACTTATACTATAGTTCTTCCGTTTCTGAGTGAGTCCCTGTTATCCCCGTGATCCTATAGTATAAATGTCCTGTCCTAGCCGCCTGACGCCCGAGTGGGTCGTTCAGCTGTTATCCTTGTTTACGGGTCGTAACAGGCAAAAGGGAAACTCTCCCTATACACAGCATGCTCTGCCGGACGCAAAGATGCGGGCAAGTCCGTATTCATACGTCCCCTTCAGCCGGTACTAGAACTACGCTTTGGCGATCAGCAGAGATGATGCGGAAAGACGGTAGACGCGGAGGGAAGAGCAGGTGCACGAAAGCAAGTGAGGACAGTATACTGCATATAATTTAGTTTAATTGGCGGTGATGGCGGCCGCAAGCAATTGAAGCACTCTCTCTAGTACTTTTGAGGGAGACGCTGAAGCTGAAGCTCACAAAAGTCCGGATCCATGTCTGATGATGGGCCTGGGACCGGACCCGGGGCCGGCATAAAACTCCACGCAGCCGACGAATGCATTTGTGATTGGTCTTCTCTTACTTTGTCGTGAAATTCGCAGTAGTTTAGCGTCGATATTGACAACTCACAGAGGCTTCCCCCCTTTCTAATTATTGGTAATATGCAGCTGGACGATAGTCATTTAGCCCAGAATACTGCGGACAATTCAGCTTCGATCAGACTGTGAGAGAGGGCAATCTCAATTTGCTACCCAACGGCCACATTTCCCCTTTTCAGAGTCATCCACAAGACCAAGGCATCTTGTTCATTGACAGAGATTCTGAACCCCCGAGAGGAAAGGAGAGGGCCGGTCGTCAGCTCAGTGTTCTCTGCACCTCTATCTCCTTGGAAATTTACCCATTCTCGAATATGGATGATTATGGAAGCGCCGTCTGTCACCCTTCTTTGCAACTATTACCCAGAGCGGTATCGTTACTTCTGATCATGAATGCTTCGGATGCCGCTATTTGGCTTCTTCGCCCGTGAAGCTTTGGCCTGTCCACAACTCCGGCCGCTTTCGCCCCTGAACAGTTGTTGAATGAGGCTAAGAGATTCCACAGCTCCTACGTCCGCGCTATCCTGTCTCATCGATTATTGCAACGTAGATCAAGAACCTCAGTGATCTCCACCAAAGCCTGGATAACTCGATTCTCTCGGATCTGGGATGACGCCCAATGTAGGGCGACGAGCACAGAGGCTGAGTATGGCAAAGCGTTCTGGCTCCTGACACCAGTGGCACAGCGTGGAGTGACGATAAAGTCGTGGCCGCTGCCACTAACATCGTGTTCCAAGTACGGCCCGCCAACACTATTCTGGCAAACTACACAACATCATGGGCGGGAATGCCGATGAACTGGCAAGTAAACTTCGATCTGGGCCGTGTGCAGACTTGCCTCGTGGCTGGCCGAAACAAACAGAAAGGGTATAAGTGTACAAGGCTACTATTGTTAAGCCTGCGAACAGGCAAAATCAATGCTGGGGCACTTGCGCACCTTTCGATGCATTTATTACATGGCCTCGACCGTTGGGAGGAGCATAGTGGAGATTTGTATTGGTGGCAATGTATTCTCCCCGCTCGACTTCTGCCGAAAGGTCTGCACGGGCGACGGCATCGTATACACGTGAGATGGGATACGTCCAGGCATGCAGAACGGTGGCATAGTAATCCAAGTCGATGTTCATCATCTAAAGCCATGCGTCGTAGTAAAGATACATAAGAGTGCCTCCCGGATTGGTTAGCACGAATTCCGCCCCCATTACCTACTTCCCCGAGCAGTTCACAACAAAATCCATCGAAAGCGCAGTGAGCGCGCAGTCAAGAGGAAGAAAGAGGGCGAAGACATTTTCGCTGAGACTGAGATGTGCAGCAGAAGCCGCGCTGTCGCAAAAGTGGAACCACTATTACGGGAGCGCAATCGTAGCTTTTATTACCACACGCGCACTATTCAAGTAAGTGGTAGCTTCGAAGACAGAGCGAGGAAGTTAAAAGTGGCGATTGTTTTCGTTCACTTGAGTGGACTCCAAGGAATAGCTCCATCGAATGTCGACCGAACGACACCCGCCGCCGTTTCTTAAGACTTGTCTCTAAGTAACAATCGGCCCACCTACACTTGCCTTTGGCTACTCTTCACGGTTCCAATTTGACTGGGACTGTGAACTTCAAGCGGGCGTGTCGACATGTGCGGGTCGCCAGTTCTGCTGAGAATTAGATCATGTTGTGTAGCTTTCTTCGATGAAGAAAGTCTCGAAGGTCGCCAATAAGACACTGCTTCTGATGCTTACCGCGTTTCAATTTGCAACTTTGGTGTGTTTGCATGCCTCGTGGTCCGAATACCTCACTGACCCAAAGTGTTTTCATGACATCTATCGACAGCTTCGGGGCCATCTTAGGGCGAGAATGTGTTCTTCAGTACCATAGCTCGAGAGACCTTTTGACTTTTGGCTTGTGGTTGCTTGAGCACGCAAATGAATGGCGAAAGCTTGCCTGGTGCGTTTAGCATGGCCATATCCAACTCAATCCCTGCGAAGCAAAGACCAATTTCACAGATAGAAGGTATTTTGAGCATTCAGCATTCAAGTTTGGTGTGAGACTTGTGCTAGATGGGCATGAATCACGGCGGCCTGTTTCCAGGACGGAGCCGGAGCCGACGCTCCGCCCCACATATCCGGGTCTTTCACAGGATGGCTCACGTCCGCAACCCTCGCTTCGTCTCGTGAGCTTCTAGGCTATTAGCTTTCCTGCGGAGTTATAGACATTGCTGTTGCAGCTGGGGATACGATCTTTTCAGAACATATGGTATCTACTCAAGCAAGGTTCTTTCACAACGGGACAACAACGCATGTATCACCATCTTCATCATCCCCACACCAATCATTCACTCACTGCATACTCTACCACGAAGCCTTTAAAGTCATTCGCCCCATGTAGCTTCGACTCCTCATTTTTCACTCCCCATAGCATCATAAGCGAGCGTCTCAAGTTATATCTCATCGACATTCATAAAGCTGTATCTAAACCGGCCACCAGTATGAGACACGCCTCCTCGTGCAGCTACTTCGGCGTACCGCATCATCGCCTCCAGACATATGCGTCCTCTCCCTATTTCATAAAAAACCTATTTATGTTCTGAGGCTTCTGGCCACCTGTCCGTTGCTTCTCTCTCGAAATCCCATCCTGCAGGTCTTGAAGACACAGGCCAGAATTGTACTGAAGACGATGGATGCAAATCGGAATTGTAGAAATGATGAAGCGTTGGACGGTCTCTGGAGGTATGGGATAATTCCAAGAAAAATACCTATAAGAGCGACGTGAGTTGCATGTCATCATTGGTGACCAAGATCTGACGATAGATCTGATTGTCAGGGAAAGACACCCAGCCGTCCTCTGGGCACATTTGAGGTCAATTATGACTCTAGACCTGCCGTTTACATCGAGGAATCTTGGTTGCGGAACAAATTCCATGTGAACTTTCGGATCCAAGTGTTAAGTCTTACCCGACAGTTCCAGGATTTTCTAGCGAGCAGAGAGTTGGGTTGCTTGTCTGCAGAGTTATTGAGGTTAGACCTGCTTGAAACCCTTGCCTAGGGACTCACCCCTCTGAGACAATTCGGACATGCTAGTCGTCGGATATCTTCCATGGTGGGCTTCAACGTGCACTCATTTCTATGGTGGGTAGAGTTTTATTTGAGATTCACAAATCTGGAAATCATCAACGAGTTTATCAACATACTGAGGCGATAGATGATCCGAAACCTTGGGGCCCTAGACATAAAGAAGTCTAGTTAATGATAGCGCACCAGAAGATTAGAAGTAAATGTATAGATATTCAAGCATTTCCGAATATAGACCAACGCATAAACAGTCTGTCTCTGCTTTGCGCTCCACAAGAGCTTCTCGGTGAATACATGCTTGTTGGGCCCATCAATGAACCACACAACCAGCTAAACATCCTTAATCACCATTTCTTCAATAAAAATACTTGGAACTCTCCCGCTCACAACGCCTCGTTGATTTTACTGGGAAATGATATCACTGGTGTTCGGCGGTACGCACGATAATCTAGGCCACACATCAAAGACGTCCCGGCTGCGGCAATCTCTCGGGGAGGCTTCGCTTTGGATTACGACCCTATTTCAAAGTCCGTTTGTACATCACCTCCTTGCTATTGTTTCTAGGATTCGAATAGAGACGGTATGCCGCTATGTTTCAAGCCTGGGCCCTCAGCTTCTCGCCCCTACCACAGTCTCGTTTTGTGATTCCCTGTCCAGAGAGATTCAGAGCCAAGGCAAAGAAAGACCTGGAGCAGAAAGAAGATCGATTGGCCCAGAAACAAATCGACCGCAGTTTCATGGGAGAGAACGGCGGGATTTGCTGCTCGCAGGAAGATCAGGACGGGGTCCCCAATGATACAACAACTCGGTGATAACACTAGAACAGGAATTTTGCCTGCGGTAGGGCGGAAAGCGACATTGTTTTGGAATGCACACGAGACTTATCGACGCAGAAAAGTATGTGCACCTTCAACGCCCATAGAACATGTCAGAATGTTGACTTGTTCAAGCGCACCATCACTCTACGGGGACCGGAATCTTGTTCACGCATCGGTCAAGCTCGAAAAGCATGTGGCCAAGTACGTAACATGTGTTTCAAATGAACAAGTTCTTTGAAGGACTTGAGATAAATATATACCGCAGGGAAGTCAGGGAAGGCAGGCCATTTTCAAATTGAAGAGCGAGGACACTGAAGGGAACGGCAGCGTTTCAGAGAGAAGAGCTGGACAATCATCACGCCACAGGATTATGCATTTCATAAACGTGTCGTTTTCAGGAGTTTCGCTTTCGACTACCTCAACATAACAGAGTCCTTCCTCTTACTTCATGTTATGCAGAGAACGTTGGGCATTTTTGCTTTTGGCCTGCAGATGAAATTGATCTCAGCGCTACGCGAGCTCATGTTTAGCTCTACGTGTCACGACGATGCGGGGGTGGGATTTGCCTGGGATGAACGAGAGACGCACAGAGATAACTTCGCCGGATTGTTTGAGTATGAGTACAAGTTGAAGCTCCATGTTTGCTTAAGGCTCGAAGCAATGCTCATGAATAATGACAGTGATGACTTGTGCATTTGAATAGAAACATCGAGTCTCGAAAGTATGGAAAAGTCAGGTTTATCCTGCAACTATTGCCATGAACCACACCGTCAGCCTTCGAACATTTACGGATCGTCCCATTACTCGACTTCAAGTCTTATCAATCCCAAAGGCGATTATACCTAACACGGCCAATTTGATCCAAGATATACAGGTCTAGGTCATGGCGTTGATGAATTCATCTCCAGTACTTGATACGCGGTCGTTCATGCTCACAGAGTCTTAACATTTAAAAATCTCCGAGCTTCATGCTAGAAAACTGGTGCCAGAAGACGAGCTGCTATAACAACAAGTTGAATCAAGGTATCTGAATTTAATGCGATCTGTCCAAGGAAGCGGCCAAAACATCACGAAGACCAAGTCTCATTGAACGCTCTCCCGGATGCAACATTGAATGGTCTTATCCGAATTCGTGATCTGACCGCGCTCTGTAGACCTTCACCAACTCTGAATCGCTCACTTGTCATCTTTGTCTAATCTGATCCTGAATCAAAAGTACGCCAGTGCACATATGTGCTTATTTTGACATGTTCATCCATCTCCTATCAAGGAGTAGTAGTTGTGCGGGGATTTTGAATTGAAGGGCCTCTATAGTTCCACATGATGAACTTAAAAGCCGACTAGCCTGTTGCTCATGATGATGACATCGAACAACACCGATACTTGCTTGAAGTTCCCCGAAATCATCATCAACCAACCCCAATACAACTAGAACCTCAGCAGTGCGTCAAGCTTGTAGCTAGAATTTTTAATCCTCATCAAAAGAATATCCTGATAAGCCTGGAAATCAGAAGAAGCATATTCCCAAGTTGTTTCGCCTACGTCATGCAGAAGTCTCCATGCACACCTCTCAACAACCACTGCAAGTAAGTTCTGGCTCGTCCGACTGTGTTTCCTTTTCATCTAGCGAGGCAGCCTTTTGCAACGCTTTTCTCGAGCTCAATTTGGCTTTTCTGTACGGCTGAAACCCATCCTGAGCTCTTCTGTACGTCTAAGACGCTGTCTGGCACCTTTGAGATCGAGACCGGCGAACGGCTCTTCTTGATACTGTGAACTACTCCAGCACTGCTAGATGCTGTCTCTATTAGCGTCTGAGTCTAGATCAACGCCGAGTACATCGCTCAGTTGAATGACGGGTAGAGTCGCCATCATATTGGCGCGATGCGCGAGTATGGTGTAGGTTTGGCTTAGCCCCTTGATGGAGGAAACGAACCTAGTGACAGGCCTCATCTGTGCATTTGGGCCCAGCCTGCGCTCTGGGGCTGAATTTGGTCTCTCGGAAGAGCGGCGAAATACGAGAATGTATCAGTGTTCTCCCCTACTGGAAGCCGAGATGACGCAAAAGGGGAAACTGGTCTGGGCTCTACCGTCTCTAATCTGTACGGTGGGTACATGAAATGGGATAATTACGCCATCGCGGAGGTTTCCTGCGTTCCGCTCTGCAGATATTGGTATAGAACATGGACCGTCCAAGAGGCTGATTTGGCACGGTAGGCGGCCGTCGTGCCGGCACGCGGACGGTGTCCCGTGGGATATTCAACGCCACGTTCACGACAATATGGACAACTGGCGACGAAATCGTAGCATGACTCCCCTTGACCCTTCACTCGGTCGCTCGAGACTCGTGAAAGATTTGGAAGCATGCTCTGGGATACAGGTGTCGCATCGAACCAGTCACTTTGCTACGACGCACCCTCGTTGTTGGGCTCCCAGGCGTGATCAGTGAGTATAATAGACAACGCCTCGGCGTCTGCGGCTTCATGCTCGAATTCTTTTGCTGAGTTCTCGCTTATTAACACCATCGGCGAGAATTCGATCACGGAGAACGAGACCGCCACCTCATCATGCACTTCTAGCATGCCGATACCAAGAGCCTCTCGGCGGAGAAAGCAGACTTTCTCAGCTCCGAGAACTTTGGCGGACCTGAGAGGTTTCAGCAGACCCCTCTAGTCTTGGTAAACCCGAACATGTTCGGCAGGCCCCAAGAGAAAAGGCTGGGAGACGGGAGTGCAGCAGGTTGGCGGGGGCCTGCATGGTGGAGGAGTGCGTCTGTATGAACTGGGGTCGAATGATGCCCATGGCCAGATTGGTACTTCTGGAACTCAGCAACGCTCGGCTCAAGGTTGGAGACATTGTGACGCTGGAAAGAGTCAATTTGCCGATCCATCTGCGATCGCGAGCCGAGGGGAGGTGCTTGCGGGGTATGCGTCTGTCGACAGTATCAGACACCAAGCCTGAGGAAGCCGACTTTGCGACATGCCTACGTGTATTGATGCCGAATCACCGAGTTATAAAGCACTCGACCCAGGAAGGATAAGAAACAAGAGTATGTACGGGTCCAATCCATTGGGATCATGGCGCACTTTGGACCTTAAAGAACAATGTCGAGGGTTTCATGTTGACAGTACAAGACGGTTCATTAGGGACAATCTTGAAGAATTCTCGTTCCGCCAGCAGTTTTCTCACTCATTGTCAATCCTAGAGAACCTCTCTTCCAAGAAAACAAGCGATAAAGGGTTCGTGGTTCATGTTCAGCCCGAGCAGGATGCCTCTGGGGGCCTACTAGCGACGATTACCGTGAATGCTGGATCAGCAGCACCAAAAGTGACGTGGATCAGAATGGAGTTTGACCATGCTTGTTGCAAGGCAGAAACATATACTTGACAGGGAGGAGGCTCGGACGATGAGCGAGGGAATCGCCGAGATCGAGCAGTTCTTCACTCTAACTAGGTCATGCAAAGAGCAGCACGACTACAGAAGACGAACAATCCAGCCGCTAAATCCATGAAGCCAAGAGCTGTAATCAATAGTTCAATGACATTATCATCGCCTGGTTGGAATGGCACTGCTTAAATGTCCTGATTTATGCATAAATAAACGAGATGTGAACTGGACGAAGGCTGATAATGTGTTGTGAATGGGCTCTCTGTGAACACCGCACAATGAGGGTGATGAGTTACGTTATCGGGAGTAATATGGAAGTTAATAGGAGCGAAGCTAAGCGTCGAAATGCCGGGCGGGTGGCGATCAAGCATCTGGAATCACCTCAGTAAACAACACTGTTGAGAATATGAACTACGTTTAGCATCAGACCTGAAGATTAAAATGGCCTCCTTCACGAATAGATGGACCTTGAGAGTGGGATCTCCGGTGCGAACCTTGTGGATTGAGTGATTGGACTTCGATCAACGAGGGTGCTGCCTCGTCGCTAGTTTTGTCTGGTTTAGGGTCCTCGCCTGTGAAACTGAAAAGGAGGGCTGACATGAAATGAGAGACGGATGGGGATGCAGACGGACTTATGAGTACCACTTAGATTCCGTATTGCGGACCAGAATCCTAGGTTAGATTCAGTCTTAGTTAAAATGACAGCTTCTGGGAGGCGAAAACGAACTCAGTTAGATGGCTCATGAGGCTGCGTGTGCGTGTGGAAATCAGAATTGTTTAGATTAATGCACTGCGAAATTCAGGTCAGCCGAGCGATATATATTCGTCGCGTTCGTAGCAGTCAGGAAATTCCATGCCAAAGACACTCTCTGAAGTACACGCTAGAACAACGCCACACCGGCGGGCCTGATGAGCCCGGCGGAAAGGGCTCCACTTTCGAACATTCAGAAGAGACGAAAGCGGAGCAGGCCTCGGTGACCGGCACTAAACGGCGCTCGGTAGAGCTAGCCGGTATTTGTGGAGCGACAGCGCTAGGCGGGAGCACTTAAATACCTGCACGTGTAGTCGCCTGCACGTCTAGATACTAACTTTTATATACTACGCGCTGCATTTGCACTGCACGCTGCATTTGCACTGCACGCTGCATTTGCACTACATGCTGCATTTGCACTAAATGCTGTATTTGCACTAAATGCTGTATTTGCACTAAATGCTGTATTTGCACTAAATTCTGTATTTGCACTAAATTCTATATTTGTACTACACGCTGTATTTGCACTACACTTTGTATTTAAAGAGGATCGTGTTATCCTAGTATAAATCAGTAAAGCCTAGGCAGTAACTAAGAGGGCTATTATCTTAAGACTTGTGACCTGTGATGTAAGTACCTGAAGCTAGTTATAAAGCGTATTTTCCTCGCCGTGAGGATATCTTAAGTCTTATTAAGGTGCACCTATGAATTAGAATCCAGCGTATTGAAAAGGCTATCGACCGGCCCCTCTTATTCGTGTATTCTTGCTCGCGCTTATCGTGCCCTTTGAGATTCCACACATGGTTTGAGAGATGCCCGCCTCCGGGGTCGAGCAACACCCAAATTTCTCCCGCGGATGGTCGTCCACGTTTTCCAATTATGATGCATGTTGCGGGCTAGTGTCTGGGTCTTCCCGCAGCAGCACGTAGGGTTGACAGAGCGGCAGAGCATGTGAATTAGCCGGGCCTTGTTGCTCCACACCTGGGTGCTTGCGGTTCGCCGATCCTCCACAGTGGCATCCCACGGCGACGCTCCTTCATGTCCTAGAGGACGTGGATCTTGCCGAATCGGCTTTAAACATATTTCTGATCGGCCTGGGGGATGGCCCGTTGAAACCGAGATTATGTTGACATTTGCAATCCCGGCGACATGTGCGCGTCTATTTCTACCCATTCTGCAAGATTAGAGGAAACGAAGAGTGTTGGGCCATACTTCTGTCAGTGGACATGATAGCGGCAAAGAATCAATGTGGTGTGTGTAATCACAGACGTAAGTAGCAGGGACAAACACCTTCACAAGTCAGGGCAGGGATGCGGTGCCTCGCACGGCTCCCGAACGTCACTCGGAGACTTTGAGGAAGTTTCGTTGCCAGCTCAGTAAGAGAATGCGCATTAAGCACTTCAGCCAATTCTTGGTCCAGCAAGGAGATTACAGCCATTCGGAGATAATTTGCTCAGTCGGAATCAGAATCATGCAGGTCATGACAGCGAATTCAGAGCGAAAGCAGACAATCCCGGAAAAGGTCTTATGGACGTATAGCTCGCCAGCCCTCCTCGTGCGAGGTACGGTGTGTATGAGAACCGAGCTTCCAGCTTCAGAAGCCTCTGGAACGAGCGAGAGGAGGAGCCGATCGAGTTGTGCACACCGGTGAGTGTAAAATTTGGGGCAGGACAATCAGCGTGGGTATGGAGAACTCGGAGTGCTGCCTTACACTCTGCGGAGGGTATTTGATGGTGGTATTTCGTCTCTGTTGGAGCTGCTTGGAATGAATGTTGTGGCTCGTTAGGAGTCGTCGGAAGGGTATACGAAGGGTCTGGCCTCCAAGGGGAGAGCGATTGCTCCTCGCCATGAAGTCCTATTTCTGCGGCCCAATTGCGTAAATGTTTGGTTCTACATGTGCTCCTAGGACCGGTATGGGCGAGGAGGTCGGCTGTATATAAGACGCATTCAGACTTGATACCGTTCGAAGGGTCGTGCGGAGCGTTAGCTCCGGTGTCGGCGCATGAGGCATTGACCAGCTTCGTCAGTAAAACTGAGGAGGAAGTGGCAGTTGCTGTGGGGAGAGCGGCGGGCTCGCGGTGGGTCTTGTTGGTCATTGGTGTCGTATTATTCTGAGCAAATACGGTTGCATTCTTCTCTAAGCAATGGAAGTCAGTGATGGATGACGGGAGCGAGAGGGGGAGAGGACAACTTCCCACCAGTGCGAGTCACAGCGCGGCGGCTGAAAGAAATGGATGCTCAATGGTGGGAAGGTGAAGAAATGAAGGCGAAGGCGGTTGATATGGTGGTGATATTTATCACGACGAAAGCCATGTAACGTAGTGGAAGTGGTGATGTGGTGTGGAAGATCTTGCGAAGAGGCGCAGAGGCGCAGAGGCCTGGAGGTGGAAGGTGGGCTGGGCGGTCCTGGGTGCACAAGCCACTGCGGCGGCTGGGTCGGGCGCCAAGTGCCGCCATAGAATGAACATGTCATTGCGACAATAGGAGGACGCGACGCAGGAGAGACGCTTCAATGATGAAGTCCAGTGTCGTTAATTGGAGTTGTTGCGTCGGTCCAGCAGGACTGGGGTAACTGTCAGCGACTCCATTTAGTGGCAGCGACTCCATGGTGGCAGCAGCTGGTTGTGGTCCAGACGAAAATGGAATTATTAGCTTGTTCTGAGCTTCGCTGTAGTACATAGTAGCAACCCGGGCGCGCTTATGTCATCTATTAGAGGTTTCGTGCACGGGGTTCTCTTGCACAGTCTGCTCCCTTACACAGTCCTCTCTCTTGTATAGTCTTCTTCCTTTAACGGTCGTGGCTTAAACTTGTGTGTGGCTACGAATATACGCCTGTGCGACAGGCTTCTGCAAAGGTAATCCGTCCATCAGGGGAGGGGACAGCAATAATGATAAATGAGGAAAATAACCTGGCCGGCTTGCACCTTGGCAGACCTAGCACCCTGCAGCAGTTTGTTCGTGGTCATGCGTTGCTTCTAGAGATTGAAAGACATAGCGCGACGGACGCGACGCAACGCGACGTCACAGCAGGCAGACCTCGAGGCGTAGTCTACCTTATGCAGCCAATCAGCGGTGTGGGATCCCGGTCTGGGTAGCTGACTTTCCACTACCCACTGTCCTGTAGGTAGTGGGCTTTCCGCTACCCACAGCACTGGCACCGCTGTAGGCACTTTCGCCCGGTCTCCAACCAGCCCGCCCGAGACGTCTTCCTCAAACCTCTTAGATTTGAGCCACACATAGCTGAAGGCTGGGGCTGGGTTTTAATCTTACATTGCAATCTAACAGGGACGCAAAGAGGACTTCTTCCACGAATAACCCGGGGATGGGCGGGGCGCACTTCTGAGGGGTGCTCTCCTCACCTGCGCTGGATCCTATTTGCAGAGAGGACCTGCTGATTTTACTCCTGCCGATCCACCTCCTGCCAACTCACTACCTGCTGATTACACTACGACCAACTGCTGTTTTCCACCACCTGCCAATCTCACCGCCTGCCAGTCTTCGGACCCACATCGCTGGGCTTCTTTTGTTTCTTTTTTTGACTTCACTGTTCGCACCGCAGGTTGCCGCCTGCAGGCTCGCCTTTCTAACTGCCGTATAACTCTGAAGGAGACACCTACGAGGGCCAGGATGGACTGCATCCCAGAGAAATCTCTGCTGTGTGTTGTTATCTCGGCTTTGAGATGTGCACCTTGGTCAACAACCCAACAGCTGATGGGAGTCGCATATTTGGTCTGCTGGCTGCTAAGAACGAAGACATGGAATCTTGCACTCAGGTGTTGATAGAGAACTGTAAACGGAGACTGCCCGAGCCTTGAGAAAACTGGAATTGGTGGTTCATTGACACGCCTGCGACATGACATGGAATTTCGACGGAATCTTGAAGGACTTGCAAGCTTGAAGAAGTCGACCTGGGTGGTGTTGTTATTAATGTGGTAAATTATCAACTTGGTAACTCGTACCTTCTGCTGCTTTGCGATTGTGCACTTGATGGTCCCTTGTTGGCGCTTAGGGCCTGTGGATGCGGTTGTTGGGGGATGTTGCCTGAGTCTAAGAGCTCTAGATCCCCACATACTAGCACCCGAATAGCTTGTCTCTGTGACTGACACCTCAACACGTAGGGAACGGCTGAAAGTTGGTAAATGTCCTGATTAGAAAAGCGTATGGTCTACGAAAGACTTGATCACAACCTCAGCATCGGCCAAGAGCGTGGATGATGAATAAACGAGGGGTAGACTCTCTCTAAAACAGCATCTCGGTGCTTGGAGAGCATTGCAAGCTCTATCTCATCGCGTAGCACTACTCGCTCGGCGGATGCAGAACAAGAGCATGGACGGACGTGGGCGGAACAGATCGAGATGTCAACTCATCAAAACAATTTCTTGTGTGGTTAGCTAGCGACGGCGACTTCGGAATAATCAACATCATGGCACGAGAATCAGCTTCACTTCAGAGAACAGCAGCATGATCTCAGAGTGCACACCACTCCGTAAGGCGAGACAGATCGTGTTTGCAGCCCATTCCAGACTTCACCCGGTGCATTCAGGGACGTTGCTCTCGCTCGCCGAAGCCAGAGACTTCCTCGCTTACATTAAGGAAGTTATTTAGGAGCTCCCGAGACTGCATCAGAGTTTCACGGGCTCGACGAAGGACACGAAACAATGCCTGCGGCGTCGAATACGTAGTCTTGCCTCTGCACTGGTGTTTATTGTGTTCAAAGGCTGAATTGAGGACTGAATGGTTGACTGACAGAACTTCCTCCATTTCCCTCCATCTGCCATGGGTGATGACAGCAGCACTGCTTCGTGACCGACTTGTCCGGTACAGTGCCTCCGTAGACTCTGCCGACTTTCATCTCCTTGGCATGACATTTCAACGCCTTCGCCATGATTTTTGCCGCACTAGACTCCTTCTTTCGCTGCTTTTCCCATCCATCTGAAACCCGATCCTTGCGCGCGTTGGGCGGTAGACCACGCGCGGCCGCGTCAAGCAGCCCGTCCCAGACCACACTCACAGATTTGAGACGTGCCATTACAATCGGCGGTATCCATGGGGGCAGTGCGCACGCTGGCGCTCCCATGAAAGCTGGAGGCTCAAGTGCTCAATCTCCTCCTCGCTGGCAGCGGACAAGAAAATGTCGACCGTATACTGCGGTCAACAAGGTATACCCGCAGTCGGTAACCTGCTACGAGAGTATGAAAAAAGTTGGAAGGAACAAAAAAGGATGATACTGATCGTTCAGAGCGAGAGTCTCGTCTTCTTCTTGGGCGTGGAGAAGTCGTCATCGTACACGGTATCGCTCTCAAGTAGCGGGACCTCCGCGGCGATGCGGGCTACTTCTTCCTCCTTAGCGAGCGTCGTGGGGGTATCGTGCTCCTGCTCGAGCAGCTTGATGCGCTTGAGAGGTTCTGCCAGCTGCTCCTCCATGCTAACCATCTCGAACGCGCCTGGAAGGCCTCCTCTTCTCTATCCTTAAGTCCGTCGCCAAGAGGTCGTCGACGCGAAAAGCAGCAGGATCCGCAGCTCCCAGAGCTACCCTGTCTCGCACCTCTGCTGGGCGCGCTCGTAGCTGTGGGGGCGGGGTCTGTCATCAGACAGGGGTATCAGAACCAAGGTGGCTGCAGTGTTCTCAAAGACGTCTTGCGGGTGGTGGCGGAGCTGTGCAGAGCTTGAGAACTTCGCCGGCGCAGTGGAGAATGTCGAGGAGGCGTGTTGGAAGCAACTTCCCTTCCTCTCGCTCCTGTCAAGCTTCAGGTTTCTCGGTCTCATCCACAGTACTGGGTCCGTCCAATTTCGTGGCCATGGACATGTTCGACTTCTGATGCACGTCGGTTGCAGGGATCGCAGCCGTCTTCTTGGGCCTGTTCTTGCATTAGTGCATGCGCAAGGACCTGACCATGCCCTCCAACGCGGTCCCACGTCCTGTGCAACTGCCCGTTGTTGTTGATCTTAGCCATGCGGTCGTCCAGAGTGTCAATCAGGTCCGTGGGCGTGATGTTGATCTTGGACATGTCCCCGTCGAGGTCCACATTCTCGTCCTCGTGCATTTGCAATAGCGTCAACGGGTGTGGGCGGCTCGTTGCTTTGACGGCCCCATTTCCGCCGATCATCTCTTCTCCGCCAAGAATTCAAGACCCCACACCTCAGGCTTGATTTAGCACGGGATGAGAGGCGCGAATCCTTCCGAGCTACGACATGGCCTGTGCTTGTGTTCGCCGCCAAGGTCCATCGAGGACACAGAGGTTGCCCGAATCTTCCTGACCTGTGTAGACATCGGAACTGCGGAAGTGGGTGTCCAACGTCCTGCCGAACCAACGGGGTTAACAGCAAATATACGAAGGCTTGTGCGAAGCGTTTGATGGTTATGGGTTTCGGACGATGCGTTTGCGGGATGGCGATGACGAGGGGCTAACTGGTGATAATCGTGTTAGTTTGTACTTGAATGGATGTCGGTTCTCGATGGCACTCTCGACGAATTGACGTCGGACGTAATTACGAGGTGGTAATGTTTTACGTAAGCCCACCGTCGCTGGCCACAGGAGCAAGCCCACTAAGGTAGGCATCGGCCACTGGTGCTGCAGACAGGGAAGGCACGCCACATTTCGCTCGGTACCTAGCTGGTGTCATGGTGGGTCCGCCGCTATTCCATCGAAGCCAGGGCGATTGCACACTCGATCTGCATCAGGGTGTTGGTGCTTTTTGGCGCTTTGGCCCAGTGTCGTTGTGGGCGAAGAATGTGACTCGACGAGGATGCGCCCCTAAAAAAGTGACGCTGCAATTCATCATCCGCAACAACCCTGGTCCTTGCAAGACGCTACGCAGATAAGGTAAGGTAGACACGGACCGGCCCGACCCGCCTGATGAGTTGAGCGACAGCACTTGGCAAATCTCCGACCGTGCAACGTCCGCCAGCCATTGATGGATGCCGAAAGCTCTGTCGCAGGGCAATGCAGCACTCACTGCCTCCAGTGTTTGATTGCCCGCACTGAAATTCCCGCAGAGACTTGGTGCAGCTGGCCAATAAGGTACCATGGGGCAGGCGACTCATGCAAAGTGTTGGTTTGGGTCCCGGTCACGGCCCACTCCATGCACTTGCACTGCTGGTACGGAGGACGCGGCCAAAAGTATTCGTACATCCCCACTTTTAATCACAGTGCGGCCAACCAGAAGCCGGCTAAACTTTAGCACTAGCCCCTAGCGCCTCTAACTACCCCTCCACCCCACCTCGACGTATGCAGTTAATTTTACTACCGCTATAATTACAAAAAAACGCTGAATTTTTGCTATACTACTAAAAGTACTTTATATAATATAAATATTATACTTCTGAGGTTATATTTAAACTCTCTTACTCTTTTTTACTCTATATACTAATTTTCTACTTTAAAATTGCTTACGTTATTAATTTCTAACTATGCAGCCTCTTTAGTAGCGCGTGCGCTATATCTGCTAGCCTTATAATCTAAGTTAAGATTATTAAGCCTGTTAACTATCACTTACTACAGATTATTATTATTTATAACTATAATATCTAGTATAGCTAAAAAGGTATTAATCTCAGTATGCAAAGCTACCTCCTCTACTATTATTAATATTAGTAAAGCTACTCCTTCTTTATATTTATTACTCCTTTTCAGTTAAATTACTTATTAAATATTCTGCTAGATTTGCTCTATAAAGTGCTATAACTTCTTAAGTAGGAAGTTCTTCTAGTTTACCTTCTATATTTAAGTTAATCTCTAGTAGCTGTTAATATTAATAAGCCCTTACTATTGCTTTAGATATACCTATAGAGGCTTAATTATAGAAAGATCTAGGGAGTTTACTAGCTAATCTATAAAAGTTATCCCTAACTTCTCCTATAGCTCTTAGTTCTAGTACGAGGCGTGAGGACTAGCGTTATCTTCTTATGCTACTATCTCTAGGCAGGTATATAACTATCCTTTTATAAAAGGTATAAAAAGTAGCCTCAAAATTTAATACTAATATTAGCACTAGTTAATACCGCCTTTTTTTAAGCCACACTCTATTATACCTATTTCAGCTATATATTTCTATTACTTTAGCCTTAAAAGCTTCCTTTTTAAGCTAGCTACTCTTATAACTTCTATAGCTTCCTATTTTGCTTGATCTTCTACCTCATAGCGTTAATTACATCTGCCTATTTATTACTAGTATCACTCTTACTTATTTTTTGATTCCTAGCTCTATATATAGTAGAGTCTAATCTTATACTAGTAAAAGTATCCCCAGAATATGAACTCTTACTGACCCTTCTACCTACGTCTAATAATATAGTTATAAAAGGCCTTATAAGATCTCTGCTAGACCTTCTGCTTACTACAGATTAACTCTAATACTATAGAGGTCTTATTGCTCTATATAACTCTCTTCTAGTCTTTAATTATCTATAACCTATACTATAGTGCCTACTATAGTTACACCTTCTTTTATTAGTTATTTAAGCCTAGCTTAGTTATCAGTTTAATATTACAGAAATGCTACTTTTTCAGATATTAATATATAGTTTACTAACTAATTAAGAAGTTATTCTGAACGAATATATAGCAGATTATATTAGCAATCTACTGCGTGAAGTACCGCTTAGTGGTTGAATTTTTTGTCGGAATTTCTAAGATTAAAGCCTTAAGCTTATTAATAATAATTAGTGGGTGCTTATATTAATAGCTGTTCTTGATGTATGCGTTAAGAATAACGTTTCCCAGCTACTATCCTTAATCTCTGGCTTTTTTGCGTATTGAGGTAAACGTACTTCGGGGTATATTGAAATCCCTGCAGATCTCAGTAATTATTAACTTACCCGACCCTTATAGGGCTAGGATTGAAGCCCTCGTTATAATATCCTATTCTTTTGACTTCACTAGCATCGTGAAACCAGGCATATGTAGTGGTGTTAGTAGCGTTCGGCTTAAGGTAAGGGTACCCCCCCTTTTGAAGCTGACCTCTAAACGGGATGTTGGTGTTAATATAATGGTGTAAGCTAATTTATGGTTAGGGTATCCTCGTTTTAACGCACTGATATTGCATATAAAACGGGCAAAAGATCGTCTACAGTCCCTACGGCCCAAAACCCACTGATAATTACACGGCGACATGGGACCCCTGATGTACGAATACTTTTGGCCGCGTCCTCCGTAGCGCATTTGTTGCTACCTACAGTTCCGTGGGTAGCGCATTTTCAGCTACCCACGGGGATCCCACTCCTCTGATTGGCTCGCTTGTCCGCCAGCAGCTCGTATTCGCGCGGCAGGTGCATGCGGTGCAGAGTGGTGGCTGGGCGTTGGGATCAATCAGACCATGGAGAGTTTTGCGGACTGAAGAGACGCGTTGGTGCATCATGCATGATAAGTGGTCCTGCCGTGAAGTGGCCATGGCAGAGGGATGGGACTGCCCCGACAGAGCATGAAGGATGGGCAAAATCAAACATTGCCGCGAGAGCTCCAACCTGGAAGTGGCCCGGGTTCTAACATGACCACCTCTCCCCACACTGGGATCCCACACCCCTGATTGGCCGACGCCGGCTCACTGGCCATGACACTGGATCGCGAAACCACTGCCATTTTCCACATGCGGTTGGATATGTATGCTATACGCCCGATTCCAAAGACACTTCCATGGTCAGTGTCCGCTTGTCACCGGCGCCTGCCGCTACTTTAGAAGTGATGGACTCTCCGACGATGATGTGCCCAGCGAAGGTTTCCTAGACCGATGTCCCGAATTTTCGGGACATCGAGTAGATGGACTGGGATGCATTACTTCAGCGCACACCTGGCCGATGTCCCAGTTTTCGGGACATGGACTGGCCTCACGTGCCTTCTGGGACCGATGTCCCGATTTTCCAGGACATAGATAGACTGCATCAGACATAAGCATTGAAAGAGGCCCGGCGAATAGTGACGCAACGCTGAAATATAAGTGGGCCAATGTACACCCAGAGGTGTACAATGACCCACTTTGGAGACCGGAGGTAGGGTTTACCGATCATGGAGAGCTTCAGCACGTAGCAAGCTCTAAAGTGGTCGAGCCGATCAGCAGTGTGAGATCCCTGTATAGGTAGCTGAAAATCCGCTACCTACAGAACTGTTGGTAGCCGAAAATGCGCTACCCACAGCCAGCAACCCACAGCCAGAGCGCTGTCGCTGTCTCGTCAATCCTCACACCCAATCCCACTACTTTCTTAAACCAGAGGCTCGCCCCAGCTGCCGAAATCTTCGAGACCCTCGTCATGATCATCGCCGTTACTCTTTGCCTACCATCATCTAAAAACTCGCTCAACAGATCGGACGCCATGCCTGCAAACGCTCGCCATCTCCAACACACCGTCGCTCTCCCTTCTGCTGTTGATGATGCATGCGCCTGCTTTGCCGTCGCCGGCGTGAGCAGCTCTCGGAAGCGCGTGAGCATTCACCATCTATCTATATTTTCGATGACCCTATCCATAGGGCAGCGATGGGATGTGACGACTTTAATGTGACAGATATGCGACCGTGCACTTGACGATGGGAGCTCAGTGACAAGTGCACGATGTTTGGCGTGCGATGGCAGGCGACCAATGCGAAGCATTCCGGGCGCGTTCTTCCGCGCGAGCATGTCACTGTTTTAGCTGGAGAAAGCTGTCCATCGCAGCAGTTGTCTTCGTCTTCCCCCTTGCCGTCGCTTTTGTCATCTGTCCTACCTTACCTTACTTACCATTCATAGGTACCCGTGTTAGGTCAGATGTCCATGGAGACATCTGACTTGAGCACCCCCTACTCACTCACCTGTGAGGTATTGTGAGCCAATCAGAGGTGTGGAATTCCTGTGTAGGTAGCCGAAAATGCGCTACCCATAGGCCTGTTGGTAGCGACAAATGCGCTACCAGCAGGACGGTGTTCGCGCTCTCCCCCGCGAAACCCCAGGCCGCGCCTGCCGTTCGACTCCACGTCGTCCAAAGCGAGAGCTTTCAGCAAAAGGTCATCAGACCAGAGACAGCCATTCCGACCATGCTCTCAATAGTAGCACGCCCATGCCGACACACAACTTTGACTCTGTTTCGAACTGCCTGCATGCAAGGTGAGCCCCATGACATGACGATATCTCCTGCAAAATCCGCAGTGAACCCTCCAGCTCTATTGCGTATGCTAAAGGCGTCGCGCGGCGAGGCAGCACGACGTGAGGTGTAGCTGGACGGGAGTGCGGACGAAAGCTGGCAGGCGGTCGAGACGACCCGGGGGCTCGAAGGACGAGCAAGGCTCATGGTCTGGATTTCCACCCGTCTGACCGAGACGTAGGCATCGCAGCCCGCAGGTACGTTCCTAAAGCTCCACAAAGTCAAATGTGACGATTTCTCCACTGTAGATCGTCACATTCGATTTCGCGCAGGGGGACGGACCCCCACTGAGCACATGCACCATCGCTCCTCCGCAGGGGCTATCATGCCGTGACTTGTGCGCGCAAGACCCAGGAAAGAGAAAAGGCAAGGGCCATGGGAAAGTTGCGGTGATGTTCGGATGATTGCAACCCGGATGGCACTCTGGACCTGCCAAGCTTCTGGAAATGTCACTGGTGCATTGTGGTTGGCATCTGCCCTGTGCTGGCGACCTGGAAGGCTGCGGGGAAGGACTCCCGCCCCCGCCCCCGCCCCCATTGGGAGGGCTGTAGGCTGAGGTACGTACCTTTGTTCAGCACCACCTCACGATGGCGTCTCTGTCTTCCACCAAAACCCTTCCTGCAGCACCCCATACCAGGTTCGGTGGATTGGACGACATCTTTGCCACACACTTCGGGAGTCTCTCCCGACCACCACCTTTCGAACCTCCAGCCGGCAACCTCAAAGGCTCATTTCTGCAACTCTTCGCTATTTTTTCCATCTTCGCCCGAGCATTCAATTTCGCCAACTGCCTCTTCAACCCCGATGGTTACGTCTTGTCTTCGGACGGTGAGTCAGTTCGCAATCCAATAGCAAGGTAAGCAACGCACCTCCCCCCTTCCCGTCATAACAAATCAAGAGTTGACCACGGTCGCAGAGAAGATTACATGACTCTGCCGACACACTATTAAACCCCAAGTCCTCGTCACTCGCTCCAACCGATCCTATCCGGCGTCATCCCTTCTACGGACGCCTCCGCTGTCCTTCAACCATGGGTATTTGGCCGCTGAAGCTTGGAGTATTGGGCCGTCAGACCAATACTTCCATTGAGGAAGATTACAAGAGGTCCTCAGAAGAGACTCGAGACAACGTGGCGGTCGACTCGGTCACTCCGAACGGCTGGGTTCTTGTCTCGAGGCGAACACCGCCCACCTCCCCATCGATTCATCCACAGATCTCAGATGGCTCTGATGCCCCCCCCCCGAAGAATCCAAGAGAGAGCGGTGACGCCAAGATTTGGACAGAGGAGGAAATCTATGACCTGCATCGCGTCTCAAAAGAGAACGTAGCAGGTCTGAGAAGGATGCTACGAAGCTCTCAGAGGAAGACAATGGCCAGGATGAACCGCGTACATCGATCGGGCAAGGCAGCCCAACGTCAATAAGGAGTTTTGCTTTCGATGGTTCGCATAGGATGGCTGGTCGCAGCAATGGCGACGTGAGAATGGTGGCGACCAGAATAATCTCAGGTTCACATGAGTACGTCCGTGACAAAAGTCATTATGCAAAGGCCACTACGGCCTTCGTAGTCGATTAACGCCTCCTAACTCTTGAGCAGTTCGTCAACTTCTGCGGTCTGCACTTGCTCGGCGACAATCGCGATGTTCAATGCGTTACAACAGGCCGCATGTCTTCCCATCGCAATTGGAACGCATGGCCTCCAGAGACGGCGAAGAAATGCTGTATGGCTTACAACGCGGTCATGAAGAGCTCATGGACATCATTAAGGCCACTAAGGTGATCCATGACGAGCTTGACAAGCTATCCCCAGGGCGAAGGACCGTATTGCATGAAGGCTATGGTCGTCCGCCAAGTTCATGAACCTCGATGAGACGGGTCATTCCATCAGGTGCTACTGGACTACAACAAACGGTCCCCGGGTTTCTCGAACTCCCCACAGAGCTCACTACTTTCGAAAAGTGTCCGTTTTCACTAGTGCCCGGGGCACATCGCCTCGTTCGTCCGCAACCACCCAGGGATCACCTACGTCCAGATCACCAAGCTACCGGGACCATTGAAAGTGTCGTCACCCTCTCAGGCAGGAAGGATCATCTTGCCAGACGACATGCTTGTCGACGACTACTTCTCACGAGGAGGAATAGGAGCAAAGGGTTGCAATCTTCTCTATTTCCCGAACCTCAAAGTACTTTGCGTCATCATGACGGGAGGTTCTTGTCTATCCCGCCTTCATAGCCGTACCGGCTCGAACTGTCGAGGATCTGAGGTCTGCTTCTTCCCATTTGTGCCTGGGTGTATTGATGGGTGTTCAAGCTCTTCCCCAGACGGCCGATCTGGATGCGGGCAAGGGCGAGCATGCAAGACGGTGGTTGCACGGCGTTGGGATCTGCTTCTCTAAGGTGGGAGGCTAGCTGGGGATTTAGTTGTAGCATCAATCGTGAGGGTGGGCATTTTGAGACACCACCAAGACTGTTAATTACGACGTCCCTTTGTTCTTTTCGCAGTACAATGTCATTAACTACCGGTTTCAGCACCTGCCGATTTCTACCACCTGCTGATTTCTATCACCTGCTGATTTCTACCACCTGCTGATTTCTACCAAGTGCCGATTTCTACCAAGTGCGAGTGGTAAGATCGTTTTAAAGGGCGGGAACTCCCAAGAGAGTGCCGGATGGTTGGGCACGTACCTTACCCCCAGTGCTTAGGTCACCAGGAATAATTGTGGGCCGTTGTACACCTATGTGTGTACAACGGCCCACAGTAAAAGTGACTGCCCAATGGGATGCCTCTTCGACTTCGCACACACTGGTGCTTTTGCCCACCGCGGCAGAGATTCTGGTGTGGGGGCTTTTCCCAACAGGGGCCCTTGAATTGAGTCACCCTCCTTGAGACCCGAAGCCACCTGTTCGGCGTGGGTAGTTCCGACCTTCAACCTTGGTAGTCAATCTTAGTAGCGTTGGTGCTTTCCAGAGGGCCCGTTAGCATGTTTGGCTTTCAGACTGTCCAAACTGGAATGCTGCAGGGTAGCATCCGCTCGCGGCCCGGCCCGACCCTTGATGAGGGTTACGGTGGACCTTGGCGATAGATCAACGTGAGATGAGTTGCAAGATAACCAACCTACTTTAAGGAACGTAACTCTTGGGACGGTGAGGCTGGGAAGAGTGCAGCCTGAAAGTCTGCAGCAGAAGGACCGTGTGACGCAATGCCTGCCTGAGAACCTGGATGGCCTGGGCTGCCAGTCGGTCGCTGCCTTCTACCGCGAAAGGCTGTTCTCCCAAGGTAGGTAGGTACCTCAAGGTGCCTGCCTAAGGTACCTACCTACCTTATGGTTCAGGTCCCGTCCATCCGCCCGTCAACACAATTTCTTACCTCCCCGGAGACTCCACTCTCCTTTCCTCATCTTTTGCATCTTCCCGGCATCCATCGTCTACCACCTTCAGCTGCGATCACTACTGCTAGTGCACAAGCGACCATATTGCCGTTCGCGACGTCGATACCTCAAATCATGCATGCAGACACCGCGAAAGCAGGCGTTCCGTCTTTGTCACCTGGCACCAAAGCTGAACCAAAGCAGCAAGCAACACACACTACTTTGACGTACGTCCCATCTCCATCTCTCCCGTCCTCGACAACATTGTTTGTCTCGCCATCTCCCACTGTTCGCCGTGTGGATCTACCTGGCTTGTCTCATCCGCCAGACTCTCTTGGTATCCCACGGCGCCGGAACCCCGTCTTTGCTTCTGTTCTTTCCGGACCCTGCGAGCGACTCCGCTTTCTAGTTGCTGCTAACTTGTTCACTGGTTTTGCATCTCTCGCTCCTGTGCTTCGCCGTCTTCCGCCTTCATGCAATTGCTTCCAGTCCCATCTCATAATGCGACACTGATCCCACGCACCTTGCAGCTCACACACTCCATCATGCCGCTAAATACATTTCCAACAATATTCGTATCTTCTTGAGAGCACATACCTTCTTCTTTACCTCCTCGAGGAGGACCTACCCCAAGTCCCCAGGTGCCTCTCCCCAGTTTTTACCGCACTTTTGACGCCCCACGACAATGAGGACCGCGAATTGTCAGCGAACTTTTCCGAAATCTGTTCAAGCACTAGAAGACTCTTCGTCGCAAGGATAGTCGGCCATATCTCAATGCCATCGTCACCATCATCGAGGCCGCCGTTCGCAGTTCCCGCCATGTTCTTGTTCCATCGGGAGAAGCCACCCTTGAGTGGGGTGCTGAGTGGTTCTGCCTCGCCTGTCTCCCAGCTTCTCGACCACGGCTCCTCGACCGCGGCTGTTCGTTCTCACAGCAGGAATGTCAACCCTATCCTGTTGTGCTTGAGTTTTCTAGGTGACTAAGGTCGTCTATGCGGTATCCCGGAGGTCAGGCCTCTACCACAACGCCGGAAAGCTGGCCGCCACCGGCGCGGCAGTCTCGTCTCGATCAGCGACGTTTCCAAAGCTCCCGAGGCGATTCCGCTTCGCTGGCAAAGTTATTCACGACACGCCTCCATCCATCCGTGCACATTCGACTCTCGTTCCGCCGTTTTATTCATTGCCCAACCTTCTCTCGCCGACCCGTCTTCTATCGCCCCGTCTTCCATCGAAAACTGCGACAAAGCTAGGGATGACCACGGACTTGTCGACACAAACGCTTCGAAGCCTTCTTTGTAATCATTGCGGCAGCCTACGACATGCTACTGTAAGTTCCGCAACCCATGTCGCCAAGCTGGAATGGAGTAGAGAAAGCGACGATCAAAGAAGCTAGCGTCTTCTTTTCTGGATCATTCTTGACGCGAATCACGTACCAGACTACAAAGTCTGATCCGTGTTCCGTTGTTACACTGCAAACCTGACCTCATGCATGTCGACGACCCAACACTTCGTGGGTCAAACTCCTGCATCCAGGAACAGCTCATGGATTACCACACATTATGCGTACAAATTCCCTACGTGAGAATTCAGCATCAGAGCCTGGCTAAACTGCTTGATATCAGACACCATGACTCTACAAGATCTACCCCACACATCAGAACCTTGGAAGACTGGCCGCGGAGGATATTTCCGTGTCTTTCGCGAGTGCCGTTACGGACGAGGTCACCCTCGTAAGAGAGCAATCAGTTCTCTGCAGCATTTCGCTCTGATTGATCGCAGATTCAGAGCACCCCAAGCAACATGACAGCTCAAGTTACCGTCCATGTTTCCTCTTCTTCAATCATCTGTTCATAGTCGAGGACAATCCTGCCTACCTCTCCAGAGAAGAAGATTATCAACAAAGCTGCTTACGGCATGACAACCAAGGTTCGGAACTCCCAAAACAAAGCAATCCTCAAAGATCTCCAAAACATTATGCAAACACCCAAAAACACCACGAGAGCTTCGAGGGCACACCAACCTGCTCTTCAAGCTTAACTCCTAGGGCGAAGGTATCGATTCCGCCTCCAAATCGCGGCTGCTGTCTCAGATTCTGGTCAGCAGCACAACTCCCTTATGGTTGAATTTGTCGTGCCTTCTTTAGGTCAAGCTCGGTGTAGTCTTTCGTTGCCGCTTCGACTACAAGCCTTTGTCTCGACGATGATTCAGAGCCTGTTGTTGACAGCAAATTAGATCGAATCATGATCGATTGCAGTCAGTCGGAGCCATCAATACAAACAAAGCCGCACTTTCAGATGTCATCCTGAAGTCGCCGCCGAACTTCGACCAGGCTCGTGAATGTCGTCCTTAGGTCGCTCGTTGACCAGTGCTGCAGTCTTGTTGATGTCTGAGATCGCCCTCGAATGCTGACGATCCGGTTCCTCCAAGCCGATGTTCAGCCAGCTGCTGCCGCTGTTCTTGGGACCCAAACATGATTGCAAAGAGTGACAACATCTCTGGACAGTGAGTGAGTTCTCATTCACCGATGCTGCTTCTAGTCTCTGCTATACGGCCCGAGTCATTATCACCCAGAGTTGTGTCCTTAGTTGGACGGTGTAGAAAGCCTGACGACGACAGCCTCTTTACTTTCTTCTCAGAATTTTGCATTCATACGGGGCCTATTTTCATGCAAGTATCCCACCTCACCTTGCTAAACCATGAATCGGATCCTGTCTGCATTGTCCATAATGTCCAGGGGATCGCCCCAGACCACTCTGCCGGGCCTTCCAGTTCATAGCTCCGCTGCGCCGGAAGACATCTCTCAGCCGTATCTGGAAAGACTTCTCACAAGGTAGCCAGTGTCGCCTCAGTGCCTTTTGCAGCGGGGGATAACGGATCCGGCTGAACTACATTTGGACACGAGGCGAGAAATTCCGGTGAGTTTCTCACAAGAAGGGGTGGAGGGATATCAGGGATGGCAAAATTACAATACCGTGTCTCTCTGCAAATCGCAGCGCCGCAGATGTGGCTGACATCGCGCGCGCATCTTACAGGAGAGCGAGTGTGGTATTCTGACCATGCTTCTCATTATTGAAACTCTCGGACGAGTGTCTTGTTTCAAATAAGCTTGGCCGGGTGGCTTTGGACTCGCTGGCTTTGAGACGTGATGATACATTGGAACCTTTCGTGAAAGAAGCATCCATGCTGCGCATAAGCTCTCTCGTAAGTTGAACAGCTACATCCTGCCTTGTGGCCATTTCGAAGTCTCATCGCTCATTTGCTAGAGTCTTGCGCCGCCATAATGGTGCTTTTGAGTTACCCGAAAAGGGGTGAACGATGCAGTCACAGATTCCGTGGTTCCACGCGGCGTGGCTCTCGGGACTCTCCCCCAAATTACCGCAGCAGCAGCACATCTACGGAGGAAAGTGCAATCTTCGCACCGTTTGAGCCTCAAGGTCTGCCGTTGAACCTACTTACGCTCCAGGCAAACGTGCTTTGTCTGAGCCCTGCGATTAAGACGAATGAATCACCCTCTTTGCCTGACACAGCAGCCTTCTCTAGACGTGAGGCTTTTCTTTCAGCTCCTTAACCGATATACCAGAGATATCAGAGATAGATTATAAGAGGCACTTGTTTTTGATTTCTGCCTTAACATGTTTAGGTTTTGGGTAGGTTTGGTGGTAACTTTGGTTTGATGAACGAGCTCCTCAGCGACAAGCTACAAGGCATACATTTGATTGCATCTTCCTGAGAGGGACATGAGAATATCGAAGACCTTGGCTTCTTTCATGCCGCTAGATTCATTATGCGTATGACAAAATTGCTGCCGGTGTTAGGCGATGATCGCCAGCACCACCTCCACGGTATCTCAACCTTGCTTGATATGGGGCACTAAGATTCTAACCGCCTTTCGGTAAGCCCATAACTCGTTTCTGGACATATCTCCGAGGAAATATTTGGATGGCATTCCTGTAAGCCTTGAACCTCGATCTGCTTCTTCACCTTCCGAACACAAGTCTCTTTCACTTGCATCTATCTTGACGATCCCCAGCATGAGTTGAAGTTGATTTAATGCATTAAAGTGCATAACGCCCGCTGGTTTCCCATGTGAAACGTTTCACATTGCACAGGCGCAACGATAAAGATTCTCAGAGTCAATGAATCAAAAGCGTATCAAAGAAGCTCCAAAGCCTTGAGTCCTGTCTAACCACAATTTGAAACACCTTCTGAATTAAGTATTCCGCTCCAAAACCAAATCCTCTATGCAATGTCTGACGCCTAAGGACGCCTCGACATACGGTATTCTTCCAAGAACGATGCCGCTGCATAGCGCAGAACAATTCGACTGACAATCGCAGCCACGTGTGGGGACAGGCCCTCAGACCATTTGTCTTCCTTTCCCAGTGCATCTCGGAGAGACACGGCATCTTCGGTATGATCCTCCAAGGCATGTTGGAGATTTTTATCGGCTGGATCAAGTGGGCGTTGTGATTGTCTGCGTAGGTTAGCAATAGCGATTGACAGCGAGCGGACAGAAATTCGGTGATGCAAAAGCTTTCGAAGCCTCATGTTGTATCGGTGCCACATACGGAGATACTCCAGCTTGGACCGGAGTGTTGAGGTCCCGTTGTTGGCCTGAAGGATTTCGTATGGCGCGTCGTAGACGCTGGTCAATAATTGCCAGCAGAATAGGTCCCGGAGTTTCGAGAAGTCGACGTGTTTTTCAAGCGTCAACCCATTCAATCGTTCGAGACAGAGCGCCAATGCGGTTATCCAAGGGTTTCGGCCAACGTCACTGCCACATCCAACCGAGCAGGCTCGACATCCTGGGCACAAATCCATACCGCATGCTGGCTGCATCCATATGGCGGCATAGGTATGGTTTGTTGTGCGATTCAGATGAACGGTCAAGGTCTCTATCTTGTCGCCTAAGATAGAAAAAATCTGTTTGGCGTGCTGTATCGCAGGGCGCGGGTCTGCGTCGTTGGAGGGTATGTAGTCGACGAAGTACTTGGTCGTCCAAAGGCCTGGATTGACGTCAATGAGCAGCCATCCGTTCATGTACAAACTAATGCCAGCAACTACAACGATTCGGTCCGATGGACGAAGATCTGATATGAGTTCGTCCAATCGGGTGGACTCGGCGAGGACGACTTTGACGTCGGCCGTTCGTGTCATGGAGCTGACCAGTTTATACACTGCATGGCGGGGTAGGTGATGGCCTGCATTCACCGTGAACGCTGCCTGTTCAGTGGTGGTCACCATGGCAAGCTGATCGCGGAATGTAGATGCCATTTCGGCTGATGGATGACTCCGTATAGTTGAGCTTCTGCGGGGATGGATGATGGGTATGAAGTTGACAATTTGGTTCTGAAACGCCACATCGGAAGGAGATATTACACGGCGACCATTCAGGCAGTGACTTAGACACTGTTCCTTCTAGCTCAGAGAGGAAGTTTTGACGGTTTGGGAAATAACAAGGCCGCGCTTCGACGGGGAAGGAGGCAGTTGATTAAAAGATGACTGATCCACCCCACCACTCTCTTTTCTCTTTCTAGCAGCCACGGCCCCCTTTTGTGGTTTCCTCCTGATACACAAATAAGCAATCCTTGCGCGAATCAACTAGATGTTTCTCTGAGACTTGCAATACGCCAACCATACCCGACGTGATGCATTCCGCTGTCGACCAGCGCAAGTGTCTCTCACAGACCTGCCACGCCAACTCCGCTTTCAACGCTGGTGCTGCGAGCCTCTTGGACCATTTTCCGGCGATCTTCTCACTAAGGAGTTCCAGCCCAAGCCCAAGTATCAGTCTCAGCCCACCGTCTCGGCATATCAGATGTACAGGAGGACTCTTGCCGAGATTCTGCCATCGTAAGTAGCATATCCCTCCGCAAGAATCGATAGGCGTCGCGCAGTTGAATGGAGTGCCTGTCGCGGACCTTTTTGAAGGGCAAGAGTAACATCACGTAGCTCAATCATCTCCCGACAACCCTTGGCTTCGACTAATCATCTTGTTCCGGCCTTGATGCAGACGTCAACGACACATCTCCGCGGTCTCCTTATGTTCGGAAGCCGTGACTACTACTGCTGCCAACATGCTCTATTCACGACTACTCGCACGGTCGGTCATGTTCGTCTGGAAACATTTGTCACTATGACTCTTCTCCAAGATGACTGACGGCACCTCATCCAGCACCTTGCGGCGATCTCATATCTCTGAGAAGCAGCTACTAGTACAACCATCTGCTGCCCTCTGCTCCGAAAGCACCGTTGCTGCCCTTGTGGAGTAAGCTCCGATCACAGAAGCAGCACTACTCAACAAGTAGGGCGGTTCTCGGACGGCTTCTTGTAGTGGTGAAACAGGGGGAGGCATCGTATTCCTGAAGTCACGTTCGCCTGCTTGAAATAATCTCACGGTAGGCAGGAGGTCGGAGATTCAAGTGATTACAGGCGCTGCTTTGAACCTCGCCCCCCGGTGTCTCTCGTTCTGGCTTGTGTCGGACGGCGGTCGCGAAGAGTATGAGATTCCTTGAATATCAGCGTTGATAGCTACTGAGGAGACCACAAATCTGAGACCAGGACCAGGCCCCCAGTCCCTGGGTCTAGGGCTGTCTGGAGAAGAGTATGTTCCAGAGCCATGAGGGTCGAAGTTTTCGGGCGACCATAGTGCGGGCAGGTACTCGCTGAAGCGCAGCAAAAAGTTCAGCTGGAGTTCGCATGCTGCCTACCTCCCGTCTCCCCTTCCTTAGGTATGTGAGACACTTCTTGTCACTGTCCTCTTTTATCCCGTTCTAACGCTGGCTTATCATCTTGGGCGCATCGCTCGCGTTAGACTTATCCAACACCACGACTCCGACCCTCCAGAGAACCGTCAATCGCTCACTTGGACCATTCAGATATCAAAGACCTGCCTCCCATCCTGCCGAGGCTCTCAGTACGACGTATTGTTCACTGCTATCCTCGTAAATGAATCCAAGTCCGCCCGTCAATCTGGAGGCTGTTCCATCTTCAACTCCTGCGTGGCGAGTCTACTGATGCGCTGGCTTCATCCGTAAACCTGCCTCTACCATCGGCAACATCAAGCCAATGCCTCAGGCCCAGAAAGAAGCTTTCTGTCTACAGTCTACTCAAAAGACAAAGAATCCCACCTCACGTGTCTGACGTCGAGCACGAAAGCCTACTTAACATCAGCCACTCTCCATCCGAACATCAACCAACGATGCCCACATACTTGAACACCTCTGGAATTTATTTGCATACAGAAACCCGTTGTTCTACCCCTTCCTGTAGATCATTTGATGTCTCGTCAGACAATTGCCCAGAAGACGACGGTTTGCTGAGACGACTGCCTCTGACAGCCAGGTCGAGGGCCCGGATGACTCTGTGTCTCGGGGGTATCGAGCATGCAATATTCACGGCGGTATGGTGTATCTTTCAGGCGATCCATCGGAGAAGGACTGCTAAGATCCTTGAAGCCGTCAAGTGTTCTGGCCACAAAGTCTCCGTCTTCTCGCGCACTTTCCCCAGCAGTGTTGCCGACATCTTGCACCAACTCCTGCCAAGGACTGATGATCCGGGTTCCCCATCGGATTTCAAGGCATCTTCTGCGCGTAGTTGCCCAGGGTGCTCAATGCCAGCCAGCCTCAGCAAAGTAATATGTTCTGTAGCGAAATCCCACCACGAATCCAGATGTGGCACGCTCTTATTTTCGTGAGCAGGGTTCCAATGACCCTGACCCTGAAGAGCACCAATTACTCTGCTCCATCGGGACGCTGAGAAGGCAAGTTGTCCCTTGATGTGGCAGCTACTTCACGCGTGTCTGAATGCGTGAAGCACTTGAGCATAATACCTGCCGTGAACTCCGTCCTATCAACTTGGGCAAGGACCAGACGGGGAATTCTACTTTCGCTCACGATTTCGAGAAGAGATGTCCCGCCCGAGGTTTATTCCAAAATTATTCAGGCGTCGTCACAGACGCCCCAAGCCTGAGATGACTCGCGATGAGGAGGATGGGAACTAACAGCTCAGCCCATGCTAGCGTAACAGCCACAAGCCCAACCGCAGCATATCTACTTGAGTTTCGAATGTCCCAAGATACGAGACTGGGACGCGCTGGTTGACCCCGTTAGTTGAGTGTCCAGAGAACGAGGGACGATGGGATGGGCCGATGATAGATGCAAGGGCGTCCGAGGAGGATGGCATAGATATGGAGCTGCTGGAGAGATAGATTGAGGTGCAGAAGTGGGAAGGACTGCGGCTTATGCGGTCTTAGAGTAGGCGTCGATGTGGCTTCTGCAGCTATTTGGTCAGAGGCGCTTCTGAGGTGTGACATTTGAGCAGATGCCGGGAGTGGCGATTGGTACGCCACGGGTGGCTGCGAGTGAACTTGATGAAAGAGAACTCAGCGAACGACCAACAGAGCCTCTACCCATTGTACAAAGACCCATGGCGGCCCGTGAAAGTGCGCCAGAAGGGCGGGGAACAGCTCCACTGATGATCACAAAAGTCCAAGGAACCCAAAGAGGGCCAGCATGTGAGGCCGATAGGTTGATAAAGAACGGATGGATGAGCCTGCAGTCAGATATTCATGTTCAGCAGACTTGGCCAAGGGGCTGGGGTCATAACTCCGTGGTTAAAACGGCTTTATTTGCAGACACGTTGATAAGGCTGCTCAATCTCTTGGGCCAGATCCCTATCCCAAGCGGTATTTATGCCGGGCTTCTATCAAGCGACGTAACGGTTTGCGGAGAGGAATGCTGCACCTACTTGTTCGTCAGAGGACTGTCAAGGGGCGGGGAGTCAAAAAGATACGAGCTCTGGTGATGGGGTGCGGGAGGTTTTTTTGGGTGAGCTGACTGAGAGATTTGTCCGAGGCAAGGGAGAGAAACATCAGGAGGGTCCAAAGCTGGTTGGTTGCAAAGCATATATAGCTTACTGGGGAGATACGACGGTCGAAAGGGGAGCCAGATCCAAAGACATCACAAAAACAACAGTGAGATTGCGAAAAAGAAGACTTGTCAGAAACAGCCAGCGTCGGGCAAGACTTGAAGCAAGTCATTATCGGGTGGCTCGGTAGTTATGAAGGAATGGAGTGCTCGGTGGATGGCACTTGCGAAAGGTATGTAGATTCCTGTAGATACGGACGTATTTGCCGGGTCCTTGGTGAGCCACTACCATCTAGTGGAGTCGCTGCCATCCGCCGATGAGGTGCATCGGTGCCATCAGTGCACGTGTGCCGTCTCACAGCTCTCTCAATGTCGCTGCCATCTGTCGCTGCCACAGATTGGGGTCACTACCAATGCAGTCGCTGCTTTTGAGCTTCTCTGCCCAGGTCATCTCAACATTTTTAATTCTATTTAATCTTCGGAGACGATGGCCTAAGATAGACACGCTTCAACAGTCAGCAGACGACCTATCTCAACCATCCAGAATGTCATCTTTCGAAATGTTGCGACCAAATCCTCCTGACGCTTTGCACACGATGAAAATCTTGTTCGCAAGAACATCTGTAACGTCATATCCTCTGGATGGCATGTGATGCAATTCGCCGTTGAACTTCCCCGGCTTGAGGTGGAGACGGCGAAGACGTGCGCCACCCAGACGCTGCCACCAGCGCTTCCCAGCTCCAGCTCTTCAAACTTAGTTTCTACGCTGTTTATGATAGAACAACCGGCATCAATTTTGCTGCACTTTGTTTCCTCAATTCCTAGAACGAGTCAAATTCGGCTTCCTTCGTAACCCTCCCACATGGTCAGAAATTCTGCTCAGATGGGATAACCACAGCAGGAGCTTCGCTGATCTGCACAGCCACCTGCACGCTCGAGCCACTTAAAGGTGCACGCCACTCAAAGGAACCAGCCACAATTAGGCCACAGGGTAAAAAGTGGGTCAATGTACACCCCTGGGTGCACATTGACCCACATTAATGACTGCCGAAGCCGAACACGCGTGCGCGTCGTCGCTCATCCTCATCCTGACGCCGCCACAAACGCCAACGCCTGCCGCTGCTCTCCGTTGAGCATCATGCCTTCGCCTGTCAATACCAACAACGATGTCGTCGAGACTGCCGCCCGCTTCCTGATGGTCTCCGCCATGTCCCCTTCGTCTGTGGTCCATTTCAGCGCTTGCAGCTGTAGCTCGAATCATCTGAGCAGCATCCCCTCCTCGGTCATGGCCAACACCATGCCGTCACCCCCATTGGCTGCAAAAGCCCTTGACCTGGCCAGGTCCAACACCCCATCTCGCACCTAATACGCCGCTGCCACTATTGCCCAGCATCGCGGCATGGTGTCGTGCTCTCATCAATCACCTCTTCACTAAGATCGACGACCGCGAAACACCCCGCACCCGGCAAGCACGCCGCGATGGAGAATCCGCCTGCTGGCTCACCCCTTACGTCGACGCATCGCTGGCTGCCCACTTCGCCGCCGCCGCCTCGGCATCGCCTCAACCCTACTGCTAGAGACAGCTCCTCACAGCGTCCGCCTTTTCAGTGTTGTCCCTATCTTCCCCGGCTGATCTGTCGAGGTGTCGCACTTTACTTGGGAGGTTTGTTGCTCTCTGGTTTCCTGGGAGATAGCTATCTTGTCTCCCCTGCTTTATTCGTATACTGACGACGTCCTCCTGCAGTAACCCTGCTCATCCCGCAACGTTCACTACTCGAAAACCTCCCATGAGGTGACGATGACGACCCAACGCCCCAGACGACGGGTACCTTGACCATCACATCCTCCATACGAGGCCCAACGTGCCCTCCGTCG
Source organism: Colletotrichum camelliae (assembly GCA_018853505.1). Lineage (NCBI taxonomy): Eukaryota > Fungi > Ascomycota > Sordariomycetes > Glomerellales > Glomerellaceae > Colletotrichum > Colletotrichum camelliae. The sequence continues at coordinate 114,901 of JAELVL010000013.1, forward strand.
GGAATGAGCATGCCAACGTCCTCTCGGCTAAACACCCCGAAACAGCGACCGCAATTCAGCTCAACGTCTCGCCACCACCAGCATCTCTACCTGCGACCGTTTTCAGTTGTCTTCCGCTCCCGATACGACTCCTTCGAGTCGAGTCGAACATCTCCAGAAGGCCGAGCCATCATTCGCTACACTGCGACAGCTTGCTTCGCTTCTTGCCCCTCCACATTGGGCGGTAACCGAGCCTGCAGCTCAACGAAACACAAGCGCGCACCAGTTTCACGGCCTTTGAGATGGTATAGAATGTCGAGATACGGGCCCTTGGGTATGTATACTGCGATCTTCTTCCTCAACATAGAATGTCGAGATATACGGGCAACCTGTAGAGCTCGCGGCCACGACGTTCGGCAACTTCCCGTCTGACTTCAACGCCTTTCGGCAACAGGCAGAGCTTATTGAAGCTTGGAAGCTGGGACAAAAACGAAACGTATTGGCCGGACTCCAGCTGCGGGATTCAAGGCGATGTCTTTGTGTTTGTCACCGGTTTCCAAAAAGGACGCATGAGTGGAGGGGGAAGGGTGCTGGGGCTGCCACACACCTTTTTTCAGCGATGATTCCGATGGTGACTGGCTGGCAAAGGCCTCTAGATGCTGCACGTACGGAGCTTGCGCCATAACCCTGACATCCTTGCTACGTCTCTGGTCACGGTGCCGGCAGCATCTGCAACAGTCGTGCCCGAACGCTGGAATCAACAGGCATACTCGTTGACTGTGACGTTCCATCCAATATGATGCACCTCCCGCGCCGATGACAAGCCTGCCCGAAAAATACGTTCAACCCATGCTGGACCTAGTCAACGGCTAAGCGCTGAAGCCCGTACATGTCCAGAGAGCTCTGGATGAAAGATCTTGCGGACGCCAAAAACAGGAAAAAAAAAACATACATCACCGGGCATTCGCCGGTCGTCACCGACCCGACTACTACTGCAGCCCTCATTGGCTTATCTATGGGAGAGCGGACGGGATCCCGATTTCTCCAATGGGTATGGTCGTATGTGTCAGAAACAACACTGCAGTTGATCATATACTATGTACCCAGCGGTGTGAGGCTGTCGACACGTCATTCTGTTTTCAGGGAAGCTTTCAAGGGTGCCGTACCTAAGGCGGGAGTTTTCCCAGCAACGCCCTGGAAACTTCAGATAGAATGAGGGACATTCTAAGGGTCCGGGGGATGCGAGGTAAAGAACAGGCCAATCAGAAGTGTGGGATCTCGGTGTTGGTAGCGGACTTTCAGCTACCCGGGCCGCTGTAGGTAGTGGACTTTCGGCTACCCACACCCTTGAAGCACCTCAACTGCTGCCAGCGCTGCTTCCACCTGCCTGCAAGCTTCGGGAATGCATGGCTGAACACTTCGGCAACATCAAGGTCAGTGTGCATTTATGCATCCATAGCTTTATGTACCTTATGCAAGCATGCATAAGGTGCTGAACGCGAACAGGGCGAGCCACGTCCACCCCACCGCCCGTATCACGCGTCACTTCCCGACGCGTCGCCTCGGCCACAACCCTCTCATTGAAGCCATCACCAATCGCACACTCACCGGCCGTCGACACTCCAGTCAATGCCACAAAGGCATCGAAGGCAATTGCACGACATCTCCAGCCGACCCAATAACTCCTGCCTCGATCACAGTCTTCTGCTCTACCTCGTGGCCCTGGTCGCGCGACACAGTCACCCCGTTGTACCTACCAACTCGCCCGCGACGCGACGATGAAGTCCTCCCCCGCGGTCCACTTGTCCCTTGCAAGTACCTAGGTATGTACCTACCAGCCTCATCCTCGACACGATTTCCCGTCACCCCACAGGAACCCACTACAGCACTAACAGTTTCCACGCCAGACGGTATCTCAAGCCAGCACGCATTCTCGGTCAATGACTTGGCCATCGTTTCCTCCAACTCCTCGACCGGCCTGTGCTGTCTCTACCTTCACCAAGTCTGCCTGCCAGCTCTCGCAACCCCATGGCCGACTATGCCTAATACTCGTATGCGGAAAGCAGATGTAGAGCCTCTTCTCGACCGGACAGTTGAACAGAGCCAGTGAGGACGAGAACATGGAGATGGGATGTCATTGACAATGTTCTGTGTGGGCGCCGGCACGTCCTTGGCACAATGGTCTGCGGATCATATCACAGGCATACCATGTACGTATGTCGTTACCTGTTGTTTGTCGGACCCTGTTGTTTGTTGGACCCTGTTGTTTATTGGACCCTGTTGTTTATTGGACTCTGTCGCCAGACCCTCTCGCTGCGTTTTCCCCAGATACGCAGATCACCGACCCCCGTTCCCCTCCATCGCCACGCCCGCCCCTCAGGAGCTGAAGCAGAGTTTCTACTTTCCGGGTGCCATCATATGTCTCTCTTCTTCGCCATCGCCGTTCTTTTGGCGTACGCCGCAGAGATACACCCTCCTGCCACCCAGAGTTCTGACCATATCCCAGATGTTCAACCGCTACATGCGTCTCATCCCTGCCACGATCACTAGTTGCCCCCTCAAGACTGCATAGCAGCTCTGCCGTTACTCCTTTAGTGTGACCGACGCACTGGTCGAGGTTCTTGCCTCGATTGTCAGTGCCATGGGGGTCTGTCATCTACTCGTGGTGTGCAAGGCTGCCAACGCGGATTGGTGCCCGTTCGGCGCAGTATCATCGCAATGTCGTTGAGAAGCGCTGATCTCAAGGAGGTAGCAGGATTAGAGCAATTCCAGGTCACCAGCGCCGTCTCAGTGATCGCATTACCATGACCTATTTCCAATCGACACAGCGCGCCGGCGGTGCAGTAGACGAGGCCGACGGAGACATAAGCCGGCACTCAACTGTCTTCGTTACTCAATGCTGCACTCCTTGTCCTGACTTTCTCGTCGTTGCAGAGGCAGAGCCCTTGCCATTCCATTCACACCTCTCGTCCTCTATTCTTCTAGACACATCCCTGGGGACACCCACGCTTAATGCGCTGAAGTGCCTCCATCAAAGCCTGCCGACCGACACCGAGACCCAAGGCTGCGATCCTGACTCACTTCTGTAGAGATAGTCTCTCCCCCACTTCTCTCTTTTGCAGCAGGCACCAATAGTCTCCAATATTTGCGCCCAACATCGCCAAAGCGTGTACGGTCTCTTTCCAGTCTGGTCGGCGATGTCGTGGCTGCCTTTCTTGAAACTCTCTCGAAAAGCCTATGAGTTCGTCTCTGGATATATGGGTGGTGCGATCGCCATCAGTAGTGTTGATTTTGGCTTCTCTCCTTATCAGACTTTCATGTCACAGTCACAAAGTGCAGCAGGATGCCACCTCCTTCCATATCTGAGGGTCAAAGGGAAACCTGCTGGCCAGTCTATGCAATCATCCCTGTGCTTCACCATCATGAATATGCCGAAGACCTCACAATTCATCAACCATTGAGGACTGCAGAACATGAACTGTCTAATGTCGCCCAAGTCACTGTACTCTTCCTGTCGACTGAGACGATACCCATTCTCATCTTCCCATCCGGGTCATCCCTCAAAGCTTCCCTTAGTCTGGATGCCTGTTGCGCTCTCTTGCAACTCCATCTAAGACATGTACCTGAGACCCCCCTCGACGCATCTGACAGGCACAACGCCTTCACGGTGCTTCAGACCGAGAGTCCAATCAGGCCGCCGCATCCTAGCCCAAAGGGTTACCTGCCCTTCCTGCCGACTGTGTGCCATCCGACAGTGATTCTTTTGGTACCCGTTCTAATACCTGTTCCGACCATAGTGCCCTGCCCCGCGAACCTCACTGGCTCAATTCATCTGCTAAAAGGTTGACTTCTACGACAGATGAGGCATGCGATTGTCAAAGTAGTCGAGAAAGCTCGTCGAATGCATCTCTCTGCACTCTTGAGGCCTAAGTCATCCGAGGCTGCAAATTTGATGTTGGCTATGCCTAGGGAGGAACTTCATGGGCTTGCGATCTTGCTCGGAGATGGTCTAGGGACTTGGGCCGAGGGCTTCAATCATGGATCTGAGTAAGTGGGTTCATTCGGAGATCCAGGTGTTCACCACGATGCCATCGCCGGGCCGGCCAGCCATGTTGCCCGTTCTCAGGATGTCATCTGAAGATTAAGAACATGCACTACGGTAATGTGATAGGAACTCATAGTCCCCCGCATGCCGCACAAAACTGTGATCTATTTATTCGATGTTCTAGCTGTAAATAGGATCCTAAGTAGAAGGACATGGTGGAAAGTGAGGGAGATGCTAGCGTACAGAGTCCAGATGGTGGCTCTCTCACGCTCAACCTCGGAATCGATATGGATACGAGATTCCATCAGGATGTCCTATGCGCATATGGTGCCTATGGTTGGAGATAGAGACATAGTTGCTATGAGAGAGGCATTAATTATTAATGCTACAAAACAGATGTTCCACGTAGGGATAAGGCGCGTAATGTGACAACTTAGTGAGTAGCGTGTAACTCTTCGACGTAATTAGGAATCTGAGTGCATCCTACCTAAATTGGGGTCTACTAGGTAAGCATTCCCTATAAGTCTCTAAGCTTAATCGCTCTATAAGATAAGGCTTAACAGTATTATATCTGATAAGATATAAATATAAGGTTTACCTACTTCTTCTGCTTAAATATATCTATAATAGAGGTAATCTATTATAAATATTAAGTAGCTTCTTTAGTATTAAGTTTATAATTATAATATAGCCCCCCTATAAAAAGATTATAATAAGATTCACTCTATTTATAGGTATAATTCTAGAAATACTATATAAGTATTTTAACTTATACCTTCTACTAATTAAAGAAAATAATATAGAAACCCTATATATTCTTACTAGTAAATAAAGCTTCTAAATATTACTATATAAAGATATATATACGTTTTAGCTAAATAGATTAGCTAAATAGTAATAGTACTAGCTATATAGTATAAAGCTAAATAGTATAGTAATATATATAGTAAAGCTAATTATATTAAAGCTAAATAGGTTACTAAAGCTTTTATAGTTTAGAAATACTACTATATAAGAAATAACTTCTTAACTAAAGAGGTTATTCTAAGAGGTTTTTATAGCTAGAAGTATAAAAGCTCTACTATAAATAAAGCTTTATATCTATCTCTTTTTCTTTTTCTTTATTTTATAACTTATAATAAATCCTTTATAATATCTATACTATATAAAGAATATAAGAATACTAACTCTATACTAAGTATACTTTTTTTTAAATAATACTATAGCTATTACTAAGAAGTATAATATCTATATATTAAATAAAACTCTTTCGTTTAATATATATTTTCTTTAATTAGTAAGTATTATAGTTTATTTTATACTATATATTATAAAACTTTAGATTTAATAATAGTATTTTAACTTATATTTAATTTTAATAAAGTAAAGTAAAGAAATCTTATAATATAATACTTTAGCTTCTAGCTAGCTACTATAATTTTTACTTAGAACTTATATTATAATAACCTCTAACTTACCTTTTTAGCTAATTACCTACTAGTTATATAATCTTTTAGCTCTATCCCCCCCCTATACGCGCTAATATATACTATCTATTAGATAATCTTATTACTTATAATATTACTTTAATAATAACTTTATAACTTTAATTAGGTTTAATTATTATAGACTTTCTTCTATTTTTAACCTATTTTTTAACCTTTATTTATAGTTTCTATTAACTTAGCTATTTTCTCTACTATTTACTTAGAATCTAAGCTTTCTATTAATTAAGCTAATATCTTTATAGTTTTATAGTTATTAGTAATACTTATTATATTTAGTTAGATTAGTTTACTAGTTATACTATCTTACTAAAAATATTATTAAAATAAATATAATAGCTAGGATTAGTAGTAAATATAGCTATATTATTTAGTTAAAGTATATAAATACTTTTATAGTTTTACTATTAATATTAGCTTTTAAAACTATAAAGTATAACTTAACTATAGCTAACTAATCTTTAGGGTTTTATAAGTTAAAAGTTATTATTTTACTAATTACAATAAGCTTAGTTCTATAGTTAGTATTAATTTTAGTATTTTAAAGTGTATTTTAAGTAAAGTTCTATAGTATAAAGCTTTATAGATTAAGTAGAATAGAATATATTAAAGTTATAAAAATCTAAGTAGTTTTCTTAATAAAGAATAAGCTTAAGGCTTAGTATAAGTAGTATCTTAAATATATAGCTAAGATAAGCTTTTCTATAGCTAAAGACTTTATAAAGCTATTTTATATAAGTTATATAAATAAAGCTATTAACCTTACTAGTAATAAAGCTATTACAACAGGGCAAGGGAGAAAACTTATTAATTATGCTAGGTACCCCACTTTAAGGGAAAACCCCCTAAAAACACCTAAATACTTTATATATTAATTCTCTAGCTAACTATAAAAGATATAAAGATAAATATATAAATATAAGCCTAACTAAGTTATACTTTATCTATAACTTCTATTTTTTTTATCCCTTAAGTTATATAATTTCTTAGGAGAAAATAGGCTACTAAGAAGAAGTTTAGTAGCGTTATCCTTATAGTATTCTACTCCTTCTTAGCTTTAAATAACCTAAGAAGTATAGTAGAGATTAAAAAGAAAGATAAAAAGTAGGCCTAACTAAAGCTAAAGAAGCTTAAAAATACTTATTTTTATTTAGTTTTTAAAGAGTAGGATTTAGTAGATTTTTATTATAAGTTAGGTTAAAGGATTTTAGTAGCTTCTTTAGAAAACTAGTTACTAAAGTTATTAAGAAAAATAAGAATTTTATAAAAATAAGTATATTTCTTACTTATTTACTTAGTCTTTTTTATTAAAAGCTAACTAAGCTTCTATCTACTTATATAAGCTATTTCCCTTTATAATAACGCTTAATACTTATAAAACTTTCTATATAATCTATTACTTTAAAGTTAAAATACTAGAAATTTTAAAACCCTACTCCTTTCTATATATCTCTTAAGTTTTTCTTTAAGTAAAAAGAGGAAGACTTAATTAGCTTTATTTTATATATATAATATTCTTCTACGCTCTAAAAGCTTTACTATTAGAAGCTTTACTTCTTATAAGCTTTTTAGTAGATTCTTACTTAACTTAAGTATTATCTATATCTTTTTCTTATAGCTTTTTAGTATATTATATACTAAGTTTAAGCTATCTATTTAGTATAATTAGAAGTAAATAAGGGTTTTAAAGCTATATTACTTATATAATATCTTTTATAAAGTTATTTTAGTAGATAAGAAATTCCTCTAAGGTATACTTACTAAGCCTCTAATTTTAAAGAAAATTAAGTTTTTGAATATATTACTTAAGCTTAGTATAATAAAGCTTTCTCTATATATTTCTTATATATACTTACTGATCTATCTTCTATTTTTAGTATTTAAAAGAGTAATCTTCTTATATAATATCTTTAGAAAAAGTTAAATATACTAGATCTCCTTATTATAAGTAAATATCTAAGTTATAAATATTTAGAGCTAGTTTTATATTTTCTTCTATAATTAATACTAATCTTTTTATAACTAAAAGCTAACTAAGCTATACTAGAAATAATCCTTTTTCTCTCTATTTTTATACTTCTTAGGTTTTATAAAACCTTAAGTTTTTTATTATAGCTTCTTTAGCTTCTAAGAACTCTTTTAGTAATTAGTTAAGCTTAGCTTAAAATCTCTTAACTAAGCTATTATAAAGGCTAAATTTATTAATTAGAAGCCTAACTTAATAGTTATAGAGTAATTTATAGTAGTTTAGCTTAGTAATCTAGTAGTTTAAAGCTTATTATAACTAAGACCTCTTAATATTAGAATTCCCTTTCTATAGAACGTAGTAGATAAAGTTAATAATATAGAGGTTATATTTCTATAAGTTCTAAGATTTTCTAAGCTTACTTTTAAGTTAAAATTAAAGAATAATAAATAAAGTATAATTAATAAGATCTTAAATCTCTACTAGTACTTTATAAACTTTATACTAGTTCCTAATTATCTTTACTATATCTTAAAAAATTATTTTAGAAGTTCCTACTTTTATAGCTTAAATATATTTATTCTAAGTACTATTTAAATAAAGGTAGAGGCTATTTTTCTAGTTAATAACTATAGCTATAGCTTAACTCTATATTTTAGTATATCTAATAAAGATAATAAAGTTCTAGCTTATAAGGAAATTATTATCTTTTTATAAGGAAATACTAAGTTCTAACTAAACTAAGAGGTTTATATAATAAAAATCTTAGTATATCTATTATTTTTAATATCTCTTATTATAAGTTTATATACTAACTTAATATAATCTAATTTTAGCTTTTTACTCCTTTAAAAGTATTTTAATAAGTTATAAAGGTTTAGAAATACTTACTTCTATATAGCTTAATTCTAGTTATTCTAATACTAAGTTTTATTAGAGTATTAGAAACTTTTACTTTATTACTTAATTAGCTTTATATTTATTATATTATAAGTTCTCTATATCTACTAAAGTATAGAGAAATCTCTAGTAACTCCTAGTTTAGGAGTATTTCCTAGGCTATAAAGGTTAATTAGTATTTTAATTAGTTCTATTATACTAAACTAAATACTAAAAAAGTAGCTATTATTAATAATAAGAAGGAGATAATAGGACTTTTCTAACTACTTATTAAGTTCTCTTTTTTAGTTTAAATAAATATTATAATAAAATACTTCTAGCTTTCTAAAAGTTTTTTTATAAGTTTTTAAGTTTATTTAGTTATTTAAAGCTTAACTAACTACTTTTTATATAAATATAGAATATAAGTCTAAAAATCTTTATATATACTTTTAATCTTTTTAATATTTTATAAGTTATTCTAGAAGTTATACTAAAGAAAGGATTAAGAGGAAGAAGGGACTAGAGAAGATTAATAGGATATAGTAAAGTTATTATTAAAATAAAAAAAAAGCTTTATTAAATAGAAGGATATTTAGTTAAGCTTATATATTATTAAGTAAATAGGAAATATTCTCTAGTAAGTAGAAAAATTAAATTAGAGTTAAAGTATAAAATAACTTAGTAATAAATTATTATAGTAGAAAGATTACTAATATAATTAGTAGAGATATTTTAAAGGTTAAAGAAGAAAGAATAAGTTAATAAAATAGTAGTTAAGCTTAGTTAAAGTATTAAAATAAAATATAAAAGTAGTTATTATAGAAGGAAAGTTATTATATATAAAGTAGTTTATTATAAGTTATTTAGGTTAAGATACCTCTTTTTATAGATAGTAGTAAAGGGGCTTTTAGTACTAGTAGTTAATATACTTTCTGATTTTATATTTTTTAGGTGTAGAAAGAGCTAATTAGGCTTATAAAGTAGTTTACTAAAGGTAAAGTTAGTTTATAGTTATTAGTTTAATTATAGATATTAGTAGGATTTTTAAGTAAAGTTAACTTATTAAGAGGGGGGTTAAGAAGAAAGGGGATAAATTAGTTATTAATTATAATAGTTAGTTTTGCTTTTTAAAATAGTTTTTTAGGTTATAAAAGGTATAATTAGGCTTATAATAATATATTTAGGAGAAGAAAGCTAATATTTATAGTAGTAGACTACTTAAAGTAAAATAAGCTTTTAAGGACTAATTATAAAATACTTAGAGTAGTAAGCCTCTTTTTTATAAGTAGTAGTACTTTTTAGATAATATATTCCCTATTACTTTTACTATTTATATTTAAATAAATATATCCTTTTTAGCTTAGTTAACTTTAAATTAGCAGTAAAAGGTTTTTTAAGTTATTAGTTTTTATCTTATTAATAGATTACTATAGTGAATATACTTTTTAATTATTATAATTGCTGTTTGTTATTATTAACTACCTCTCCTTTTAGATATAAAAAGGTGTTTCTCTTCTGCTTAGCTATATCTTTTCTTTCTTTTATATAATATATCTATCTTTATAAACTTTAGCTTAACTAACCCTTTATAACTATAATTTTAACTTTCTAATTATTATAATATAGATATTAAGATTAACCCTAGTAACTCTTATAAAACTATTCCTAATATATTATTTAAACCTTTTTCTTTCTTATTTATTCTAGCTATTACTTTTTATAAAGATAAGAATAGGAAGTATTATTAGTATTAAGCTATTATAACTGTTTTAATTATAATATATTTTTTCCTAGCTCTAACTAAGTCTTTTACTAACTTATAAGTAGGCTTCTCTTTCTCTTAAATAGATATCTATTTTAAGTTCTATTAATATAGTTTAATATAAAGTTAACTTTATAGATAAGCTAAAGCTAAGTAAATATAAAGAAAGTGTTACTATATAGTTCTAGTATTTACTTATAAAGTTTACTTTAATATATATAGCCTTAACTTAGGATAAAGAAGCATTTCCTAATTAGCTATTCTTTACTTAGGAGGTATATATTACTAATAGCTATACTAAACCTTAGAGTTAGTTATACTAAAAGCTTAATAAGTCTGAAGCTATTAAGGCTTTATTAATCTATATATATAATACTTATAACCTCTAGTTTTATAATAAGTACTTTAAGTAATAGAGAAAGATAATATTTAAAAAGACTAATACTAGAAATACTATTACTACTACTTCTCTATTCTAAAAGTATATTTCTTATTAAACTAAATAGAATAGGTTTTATTTAAATTATATTTATTATAAAAAGAGATTATTTTATTTTATAAGCTTAATTATAACTAAAAAGAGATAAGCTAAGTTAGATATATTAAAAAAAGTAATCTTTAGAAGAATATTCCTAATAACACTTCTTAAGTAGATAGTAGTAGAGTTATTTTATTTCTTAATAAGAATAAGAAGTTCTCTAAAAGTAAGCCCTTTTCTTAGCTATATAGTTTATTTCTTAATAAACTTAGTATCTTAAAAGTATAATATAAGTATAATATCTTTAGAGACTTTCTAGCTATATTACACTTTATTATAACTAAAGTTACTATAAGATAAGAGAGTTATTTAAAACAGGAGTTAAAGAAATACTATAAACAAGAGAAGGAGTAAAGAGGGTTATAATAGCAGTTCTAATAGTAAAGCTATATAATAAGGTGTTTAGTCTATTTTTAGTTTAAAATTTTTAAGGATTAGTATTAGTTTCTTTTAAGTTTTTAGTATTTTTAGTCTTTATATATAATTAGTTTTTATTATTTTTATATCCCCCCTTCTTTTATAATAAGTATCTTAAGTAAAAGAAGTAATATAAGTAGTATATTACTATAAAAATAATATAAGAATAACTAGTAATAAATATATTAAATATAAAGTTATTTACTTAAAATAGATAAAAACTTATAAATATATAGACTTAGCTATCTTTTAGTTTTCTATATCTCTATATTAATTATTAAATTTTTTATTCTTTATAAGGATACTTACTACTAACTTATTCTTCTTCTACTATTTATTAATCTTAGTTTATAAGGTTTAATTTTGTTCTTATAGTTATTTAATTTATATTTTTATAGCTTTAATATTATCTATTTCTACTTCTTCTAGTATAGAAAGTTTATTAGAGTTAGGAATTCCTATTAAGCTTAGTATATTAAAGTTTAGTTAATTTATAATAGGGAAAACCTTAGCTATAGCTTTATTAAGGTTTAGTTAGACTTCTATTTTAGAGATATTATCTAAATAGCTATTTTTATTTACTATAAATTTCTTTAAATAGTTACTAATAATAGTTCTTTTAATAAGTAGCTTAGTAAGTATCTCTAGAAAATAAGAAGATATATAAAGAGAAATTCTCTAAATATAAAAGAAGTTAAGCTAATAAATACTAAGCTTACTAAAAAAGCTTTTATTAATAGATAGCTTTATATTATATATAAGAATAATATCTTCTATTTATAGCTTTTAGTATTATATTCTATATTTATTCCTTTAATTATAATTCTTAGCTACTTAATAGTACTACTTTATAATATATTTAAGAGTAATATAATAATTAGAATTAAGTTATTTAAATATTTATATATATAAAAGAAGCTTAGTTTCTATATCTATAACTTTTAACTAGTCTAGTATTTACTAAGTAATACTTTTTATTTTAATTAGAATAACTAGATTATATTTATAAATAAAGTAAAAAGGGAAGTAACTAGTAGAAAACCTAACTAATATTTAATTAGTAAAAAGAGTTATATAAAGAATAGAGGTTTAATTCTTAGTACTAAAGTCTAACTAGGTTATTAAAGCGTAAATAAAAGGCTAATAACCCTTTTTAATAAGTCTGTTTACTTTTAAGTTATATATTGAAATAATAAGATATTATCCCCTATAGATTTAATTAAGCTTTTTAATAAACCTTTTATTTTTAAGGCTTCTATTAATAATAAGAAGCTTATAGATCCTATACTAGTAAATAATATCTTCTTAAATAAACTTAGCTATTATTCTAGAGTTAATATTCTTAGTAGCTAATAAGCTTTAATATAGCTAGTTAATATATTATAAGCTTTAGCTAAAGAATAGTTACTAATCTTCTAGATATCTATATAGATATACTAAAAAAGAATACTTAGAAGTATAGAAAAAGTATAGAAGTCTTTAAATTAATATAGTTAGGCTTAGGTATATAGAAAGTAGCTTTTTATCTAGTTACTTATTATTTAGTATATATTTTCCTAAGTATACTACTCTCTAAACCTTATATATATAGCGTTTTTTCTAAAGTAGCCTCTTTCTATATATATATACTACATAAGTTTTTTTTACTTTTCTTTATTATTTACTACTCTTCTAAATATAAGATTTATCTTTATACTCTTCTAAAAAAGAAAACTATCTTAAAGGATATATTATACTATATACTATTTAAACTTACTAAAGTTATACTAAACTACTATCTTTAGTTAGCTTAAAGAGGCTAGATATTTAGTAATTTATTAAAATCTTTAAAACTAAGCTTATTTAGAGCTTAGTAAGTTTCTTCCTTTTAAATATAAGTTCTTATTTAGCTCTATAGTATAGATAGAGTTATTAATTATTTTATCTAAGTCTTCCTCTTACTTAGCTTTATAGATATTAGATTCTCTAGCTAGTTTTTATAAAAAGCTATCTATAATACTATTTTTTATACTAAGTATATATTAAATATTAAAGTTAAATATTTTAATCTAAGTAATCTATTATATAAAGATAGTACTTAGTAAATCTAAAGTAATACTATTAATCTAGTCTATAAAGACTTTTATATCTATCTCTAAAGTAAACTATATTCTATAGAAATAATTCTAAAGCTTTTTAAAAATAAGTAAGACTAACTAAAGCTTTAGTTTACTTATATTATAGTTAAAAGCTATACTTATCTAGATTCTACTTTTATACTTAGTAATATATCTTTTACTCTAATAATATTACCTAAGAATAGTACCCTATCTTTTAGAACTTATATTAGTAGAAAAGTAAATTTTACTTACTTCTTTATTATAATTAATAAGCTAAAGTAATAGAGAGCTAACTAAGTAAAGCTTAAGAGTTTTTATAGCTAATTACTATTTAAAACCCTATTTAAAAGGTATATCTTTTTAGAGAAGCCTTATAAATAGGCTTAAAATAGTACTATAGTCTTTAATCTATATATAGTAAAATCTAATAATCCTAAATAAGCTCTTAATAGCTATAATATTATTATACTTTTCCTACTTAAGAATCTTAATAACTTTATTTTAGTTAGGCTTATATCTCCTACTACTTACTATATATCTAAGAAGGTTAATAGTAGGCTAGTAAATTTGAGATTTCTTAGGGGAGATAATAATACTAATAAGTTTAAGATTCTAAAGTACTGTATTAAAGTTTATAAAATGCTTAAAAACGTATAAATATATCTCTAGTAGCTTAATAAGCTAGTTATTATTATATATTATTTTCAGCTTTCTAATAAGGATATTATTAAAAAAGAGCTAGTAAATATTTAAGATAAGGTTATAAAGGATCGTTATAATAACCTTTATAAACTGAGTAACTAAATTTATTATACTTTATAGTAAAGTATATATCTTAAATAGCTTAAAAGGAGTAGTAAATATAGTTAGGTCTTAGGTTTCTTTATTAAGAGAAACCTAGTTATATCTAGAGAATAAGTTTAAAAAACTTATAATTTCATAGTTAGTAAAGTCTTTAGAGAATTTATTAACTTCTAAGAGAATAAAAATATCTCTAATATTAATCTTATTAAGTTTTATATATAAGTTAATTAGCTTTATATTACTATTTTTTTAGTAATAAGAAACTAAGTATTTCTATATAACTTATAAAACTCTTTAAATACTCTTTATATAACTTATAATCTAAGTATATTAATAACTTTACTTTATAAAGCTTTTAAAATAGGAATTCCTTTCTTTTACTAAGTAATATACTAAATAGTTCTAATCTTCTATAATAGAGCTATTTATAGATTAATATAGCTATATTTAGTGAAATCCTATATAAATACTCTCTCTCTATTAGTAAGAATATATTCTAGTATTTTAATCTCTCTTAATAAAAGATATAGCTAAATAACTTTAAGCTTTAAAAACCTCTTTAGTATAAGCTAAGTATTTTAGTTAAACTTTATAAATTATAGGTATATATAGCTAGTAAAAGGGGAGTTAGAAAGCTAGAAATAGCTTTTAACTTCTTAAGTTAAGATTTCTTTCTAGTCTTTTTAACTATTTAGAACTAAGCTATTTAAAAGTAAATTATTAACTAGATATACTTTCTTATCCTTTTACTTATATAATATATAGATCTTTATAAAGCTTTAGTTAGTTTTATAGTCTTCTTAGTATAAGTTAAAAAGCTTCTAGTCTTTTAAAATACTATTAAAATACTATTAGCTTTTAGTTTTCCTAAAGAGGTAAGCCTTAATAGTTTCTATTACTAGAGTAACTACTACTTTTATAATTATATTAAGAATATTAAGTATAGCTAAAGTTAAGATTAGAGTAAAGTACTAGCTATTTTAAGAAGTTTTTCTTTCTTATTTAAGAAGGTTTTCTTTCCTTTTTTAGGTAAAGAAGCGTTCTTTTTTATAGTCTATTATAATATTAGTATAGTAAGTTTAAACTTTATTATATATATTATTTATATTTTAGTTAGGCTTACTCTAGTTATAGATAGATTTAGACGTATTATAAACGTCTTATATATAGTCTTCCTATTTTAGAAAATAATACTAGATTTAGTATAAAGAATCTAATTTTATAAGACTAACTAGAATACTAATTCTTTTAAGCTTCTTATTCTTATACTTCTTAGCTTTTATTATTATAGTAATAAAGCGTTTAGAGTACTTAAAAGTAAACTTAGTAGAAATAGTAAAAAGAAGCTTAAGAAGCAAGTTATAATTAACTATTTCAAGGTCTATAACTATTATAGTTATTATAACCTTATAGTTATTAATCTAGATAGGTATATAATAAGCTCTAATAAAGCGTAGCTTTAAGTTACTTTTAGCTATTATTCTTATAGTTAGAGTTATTATTAAAATAGAGATATTATAGTTTAAAATATATTTATAGCTAATAAGACTAGACTTAGCTTTAGTATTAATAACACTCTATATAAGAGAGTAGTTATTAAAATATTCTCTACTAATAGTAACCTTTAAAATAAGCTATAGTATAATAATTATAAGTACTATCTAGTTTATAGTTATAGAAACTATAGCTTTAACTATAAAGATTTTTAGATAGTTTTATATTTAAACTATATTATTATACTTAGTTACTTAATTTGTTTATTAAGCCTTTTCTTTAGAGGTTTTAGTAAAATTAGTAAAGTTAGTAGGAATAAATATATAAATAACACTTTCTAGGTTATCTATAAAAATATATATCTTTCTAATAAACTCTTCTCTATACTTAAGCTAGATTTTATATACTTTTTTAACTAGAAAACTAACTAAGCTATAAAGTTTATATAAAATAAGTTTATTAATTAGTTTTTTATTCTTAATAGTTTTTCTATTTTAGCTATTAAAAAAAGTAGTTAGCTAGAGGTTATCTTTTAAATAAAATATTTTTAGAATAAGCTTTAGACGAGAAACTTTAATTATATTACTAGTTATTACTTCTTTTTCTAAATTATCTACTCTTTCTAGTTTTAAAGTATTAGAAAGAGTAGAAACTTAATTAGGAAATAACTCTTCTTCTATCTTAATATCTAAATCTTTTTCTTACTTTTCTAAGCTATAAGAAACTCTTTTATTCTCTATAGCTTTTTTTAATAAAACTAGAGGCTTTTTAGGGTAAGTTTCTATAGCTTAAAGCTTTTTTAAAATAGTAAGAATATTTTTAATATTCTAAATAGTAAAGTAGACTTTTTTAGAAAAGGATTTTAGTATCTTCTTTTTAATTTTACTTAAATCTAAAGGCTTTAGCTTTTTCTATAGGAATGGATTAACTCTATATATCTTTAATTAAGTAATTATAAGCTTAGAAGCTATAAAATTAAGTAAATCCTCTTTTATTATATTATTAGGTTATAATAGGTTATATAAGTGTTTTCTCTATTTATTTTTATTAACTACTAAAACCTAGAATATAGAAGCCTAACTACTTACTTTTTTATTAGATACTATACTACTTTTTTTATAAACTTATAAAATATCTTAATTAAATTAAAGTTATTTTAATCTTAGAGAACTTCTATAAATATAGACTAAGGTTTACTAATATTCTATTTAAAAATCTTAGTAGCTTAAGCTTTTATAGCTTTATAGCTATCTTAATTCTTTAAGTATATAATAATAGCTTTTTAGTTAAGCTTACTTTCTTATCTAAATAATATAATAATTATCTAAAGGATAAAGAACTTATTATTCTAAAGACTATAAGAATACTACTTTTAGAAGTACTAGATTAAACTACTTTATTTATTAGCTATTTTTTATAGATAATAGCCTTCTTTAAAGTTATAATCTATATAGCTTATATACTAATACTAATTATATAATCTATAAAGGAATAGCTTAAGGTTCTCTTTATTAACCTTTATAAAATAAACTGAAAATAGTTAGTTA
Source organism: Colletotrichum camelliae (assembly GCA_018853505.1). Lineage (NCBI taxonomy): Eukaryota > Fungi > Ascomycota > Sordariomycetes > Glomerellales > Glomerellaceae > Colletotrichum > Colletotrichum camelliae. The sequence goes on from JAELVL010000013.1 coordinate 131,939, forward strand.
TTTTCTATAGTTAGAGAGGCTTAAATAACCTTCTTAGAGGATATTTTCTAGTTATCTATTATTTTTATTAAGTTAGAAAGTTACTAATTTAAAAGCTAGCTTTAGATACTTTTTACACCTTAATTAGGCTTAAGTTTACTTCCTTTACTTATAGAGAAGAAGAAGTATCTTCTTATAAGACTTTTAAAAGTAGAGGAAATAAAGTATAAATAGAAGCTATAATATAAAAAGTCTACCTCTAAATAGCTTTAGAGCTAAGCTAATTTATTAGCTTTACTTTGTAAAAGCGTATATAAAAGAGGATATATTATCGAGAGTAGGGGTAGTATTAATTATAGCAAAAGGGGGAAACTGTTCGTTTTTAATATTTTTATAATAGTATTCTTCGTATTCCAGAATAACTATTTATAACCAGTATAAATAGTTATTATATAATAGGAATAATAATAAAGAGTAGAGTAATAGGTAGTTAAATAGATAAAACTGTTGAATTGCTTGCTTCCTGAAATCTATTCTAAGTGGAAAAATCCTTCGTATATATAATACAATTTTTCCTCGCAAAGCCTTACTAAATTAAGTAATTACTTAATTTAGTAATTACTAGAATAGGTAATTAATTGTAAAACCTTTATTATAAAGTTAATTATACGGTTATTTTCTTTCCGTATCGGTTATTCTAGTTCCGTAGTATTATTTTAGGTTAATAGTTATAGTTTCAAGTTTCTGTTTTACCTTGTTTCGGTTTCAAATTCTAACTTAATATTAGCTTTCTTAATATTAACTGTAATATTAACTTTAGGGACTTTATTTTCCGTAAATATATACTTTTTATGGTTATTAACCTTATATATAAGTTTTATTCTTTTTAGCCAATCGTAGTAATTACTATAAGCAGTAATTTAAACGATTGTTCTTTTTAAGCTAATTGGACAAAGTTATAGTTACTTTTCTTCTTTTTGTTCTATTAATATGTAATTAATAGTTATAAGGTTAATTATTTAATTATTAGGTGTAATATATATAATGTATTATATATATAATTTATAGCCCTATATATATTTTATAACGCTAGTTATATTTAGTTTTACTTAAATTCTCACTCCAGGGGTACTTAGTTAAGACTTAGTGGTTTTTATATACTTTAAACTTATTAAAGTTCTCTTTCTTAAATAACTTATAAATACTTAATCTTATTAATAAAGTAGTTCTATTAAAGCTAACTAATTAAATCTTAATATAGTTATATAGATTATTTAGAAGCTACTTATAATATTAAGGTTATATTTTATAGCTTTAGTTTAAATATTATTAATTTATTAAAGAAGCTTTATAGTAGCTTTATAATTAAAATTATTAATTATTAGTATTAAGGAGATAATCTAGCTAATCTAATTATCTAAAAAGTTTTAATAGTTTTTATCTATAGCTTTATAGTATTAGATTAAGTACTCTTTTATCTATTACTAGGTTTTACTAGAAAGTTAAGCTTAGTTATTAGCTTAAAAAAAGGTATTTATATAGAATATAATACTTAGTACTTTAGAAGTATTAGTAATACTTACTACTTTAGTAGTAGCTTTATAGCTTTTAATAAAGTCTAGAATATTATTTCTAGAAAAGAATAGTACTTTAGCTATACTAAGCCTTAGTATTTTAAATCTTTAGAGTTTATACTTATAAAGCTTTAATATCTTCTAATATAATTTAATAGGCTCTAAATAGCTTTATATTACTTTTACTTTAGAGGAATCCTCTCTAAGTATTTTATTTATACTTATAATACTACTCTTAGAAGCTATAGTTTTAAAGATTTTAGCTTTAGTAACTACTTTAGAACTTTAGTTAGAATTAAGAATTAAAAGAAGCTTTTCTTATTAGAGTTAATAGAATAAAAGACCTATAAAAAGACTTATTAATATATTACTAAAGCCTAGGTTAAGCTTACTATCTATTAATTTATATCTAAAACCTTTATTTTAAACTTAAGTTAAAGTCTTTAGAACTCTAGATTCTAGTAATACTATTCTAAAGGAGATATTACTAAATTAATAGAAAAAGTAATGAAGAAAGCTTTTTCTAAAGAAATACTTTATAAAAAATAGAATAAAACTTAAATAAAGTAGATAATTTATTAATAGAAAGAATAAAAAAAGGATTTTTATAATATAAGCTTAGAAAAGTAATAGAAAGTAAGAGTAAAGATAAAAAAAAAGAGAAGATTCTATTATTATTTCTACTTTTATCTATTTCTTTTATCTAGTAAATATATCTATATTTATTATCTTTTCTTTTTTCTATTATCTTAATAGTATAGTTATTTTATTTTTAACTTTTCTTTTCTCTCCTCTTATAAAGAGACTAGCTATTATTAGTAGTATCTTCTATAACTTTACTCTATAATACTCTTTTTATAAGTTAAGCTTAGGATTTAATAGAAAACTTAATAAAACTATAGTATTAACTATAGACTTTAAGATATCTTCTTTATACTAGCTATTTATTTACTATATAAATAGGTAAAGAGGAGAGATAATAGAAGAGATATATATATCTTCTTTTCTATAGAGTTAATATAGAATTATTCTTAAAAAAGAGAAACGTTTTCAGTTAAACTTATAAAACGTTCCCCTTATTCTTCTTTTAAAAAGCTAGTATAGTTATAATATTTTTCTTTTTTAGCTTTTTATATTTTTATACTTATAGTAGCTTCTAATTTAAAAAACCTAGTTCTTAATATTTCTATATATAGGTATAACTTAAATCCTAAGTTTTTAAGCTTTTTTAGTATCTCTTTTACTAGTTAATATATTATTAGAAACTTTCTAATAAGTTTAATTAAGAGGAAGTTTTTTAAAATAAATTAATTAGTTTTACTCTTTTTAAAGTTTATAAAATAAGTAAGCTAAATCTAGTTACTTTTATATCTTTAGCTTTAGAAGTAAAAGGGGAATAAGTTTAATTTATTTTAGTTAACTTTAGATTATTATTATAAAAGCTAGTAAAGATATAATATATAATAGTTTTTAAATAGGTAGATAGTAGGTTAATAAAAGGGATTATTTAGACTTATTAGAACCTTACCTACTCTCTTCTACTAAACTAAGTATTCTTTTTCTTAAGGTCTTTTAGACTCCTATAAACTTAGTTAATCTTAGATTCTAAATACCTAAGTAGTCTCTCTTTACTTTAGAAAAACAGAGGTTAAAAAAGTATTAGCTAAATTTCTCCTAATATATTATTACTTAAATTACTTCTTCTTCTAAGCTTTTTTCTACTCTAATTTAGTAGAGTAGTATAAAATAATAATAGAAAGGATTCTTCTTTAGTAGTATTATTTACCCCTCTATACTAGTTACTAATTTTATAATAAAGTAAGAGAGAAAACTTATTAATTATACTAGGTATCCTACTTGAGGGGGAAACCTTCTAAAAACATCTAAACACTTATATATTAATTTTCTAGCTAACTATAAAAGATATAAAGATAAATATATAAATATAAACCTAACTAAGTTATACTTTATCTATAACTTCTATCCTTTTTATCCTTTAGGTTATATAACTTTTTAGGAGAAAATAAGCTACTAAGAAGAAGTTTAGTAGTATTATCTCTATAGTATTCTACTCCTTCTTAGCTTTAAATAACCTAAGAAGTATAGTAAGGATTAAGAAGAAAGATAAAAAGTAGGGCTAACTAAGGCTAAAAAAGCCTAAAAACGCCTATTTTTATTTAGTTTTTAAAGAGTAAGACTTAGTAGATTTTTATTATAAGTTAGGCTAAAAGATTTTAGTAGCTCTTTTTAGAAAACTAGTTACTAAAGTTATTAAGAAAAATAAGAATTTTATAAAAATAAGTATTTTTTTTGCTTATCTACTTAGTCTTTTTTATCGAAAGCTAACTAAGCCTCTATCTATTTATAAGCTTCTCTTTATAATAACACCTAACGCCTATAAAACCTTCTATATAATCTATTGCCTTGAAGTTAAAATGCTAGAAATTTTAAAACCCTGCCCCCTTCTAATAAGTATAAATCTAGTAATATTTAAGGATTTATTAATTATTTAATATACTTTTTATAATTTCTTTCTAAGATTTAAACTTCCTATATCTCTATAAGTAAGCTTTCTCTACTTCTAGAAAACTATCTACTAGAAAGTAGCAGTCTAAGCTTATATAATTATACTTCTTTTTATAGTTTAGTTATTCTTTTTAACTTAAGAGTTACTAATATAATATTAGGAAGAGAAGTAACTTTTACTAGGAGGTATTTATAAAGTATAAATATATAAATAAAGCTACTTTTAATAGGAGGAGGCTTCTAGAAGATATCTTATACTTCTCTAGGCTTTTTTTAGAGATATCTTAGTTTCTAGTTCTTATTTCCTTACTATATAGCCTTTTTATTATATCTATAAATTAATCTATTTTTATAACTATATAAAGCTAGCTAGGCTATATATATAGTTTATTTAAGCTATTTAGTTTCTAAAGAGTGTAAAGATCTTTATATAAAGTACTTCTTACTAGGAATATAGCTTTAAATAAGGTTTTAGGGGTTATTTTTATTACTAATAAACTTCTTTCTTACCCCTTTATATTAGAAATTCTCTAAAAAGCTTTATTAAGTATTATAAATAAGCTTATTAGTTTTAGAGAGAGAAATAAGGTTAGCTAGAGCTTAAACTATATATTTATATATAGTGCTATCTTTTCTAGTTACTCCTAGTTATCCCTTTTTTTATAGTAGTTTTAATATAGTTAAAAATCTTATTTATTTCTTTATTAGCTTCTTACTTTATAAATAGCTTATAAAATACTTCTATAAGCTAAGTAATATATTCTTAAATTATTTTAAGGTTTATAGTAGAACTCTTTTACTATATACTCTAGGTTACTATTATAAAACTTCTTTTTATTAAATATAATATTTTATATAATAAAAAACCTTACTTTTAAATAGGTTCTATATATAGAATAAGTTACTTAAAGTATACCCTAAGAGAACGCGTTTAAATATTCTAAATATAAGCTTTTAATATTTATTTTTCCTAAGTTAAGTATCTTTATTATTATATATATATAGTATCTATATACTTAAAAATATAAGAGGTTTAGCTATACTAAATATATATTTTCTCTTAACTAGAAGTAGCTATAAAATAGTTTATATAGAGTTTTCTACTCTTAAGTTATAGCTAGTATTTAGTTATATATATAGGTAGTAACTTTAATAATCTCTAGTTAAAGTATATTTAGTAGTTTAGCTCCTATTATTATTATTTTTATATACTACTTAATAGCTATAACTACTCTTTCTATTTCTCTATTCTAAGCTTATATATATAGAGAAAATAATTTAATTTTAATTTCTCTTTTATAGAGCTCTATTTTAACTTATTTATACTTTACTATTTTATTATCTACTTTAATCTTTTTTATTTATATATTAAATATAGTTTATAAATAGTTTAGAAACTTATTAAAAGTATTAAAAAAGGTATTAGTTTTTTTATTTTATAAGTAGAAGTCTTAGGTAAGCTTAGAAGCTTTATTAATAATAATTATACTTAATATATACTTTTTATACCTTTCTTTATAGTTATAGAAGTTAAGAATAATTTTTTACTTAGAAGTATATAGAAAAGCTTCTTTTAATACTTAGTATACTTAGTAATATAGTTTACTTTATCTATATATATTATAGTTAGTAAATAAGATTTTTATATAGCTATTTATTATTTAAACCTTTCTTATAAAGTTAAATAGGTATTAGAGTACCTCTAGCTCTAAGTATCTAAGTTTTTAGTACTAAAGCTTTACTAATCTCTTAATTAGTTTATAGTATATTAAAGTTATATATATATACTTTTTTTAGCTTTAAAGCTTTATCTATTATTAAAGCTAGTAAAGATATAATTATAGTGAAAGCTACTTTATTTAAGGGTTTATAGTTAAGTATATTAGTTAGTAATATTCTTAAGTAAGTAGAAGAATATTTAATTAGATCTTTATAAGTAGTTATTATTTATGCTTATATTTTACTAAATATCTCTCTAGTATAGTTTTTAAAGGGATACTAAGTTACTAATAAGTTTTATATATAGAGCTATATTAAATAATTATAGTTTTATTAAGCTTTCTATTCTTTTTATAAGGATCTCTACTATATTATATACTTTAATAAGGACTTTATATATTTCTATTCATAAGAAGTCTTTTAAAGGAGCGTTTTATAAAGTAGTAAACTATTTTATAGTTAAATATATATATTATAAAACTTAAGTTTAAAATTAGATTTTATAAAAAAGTATTCTCTTATTATTATAAATATTACTTTTATAGACTTTCTAGCTCTTCTATAAAATTAAGCTAACTCTAAGGAAGATTTATAATTTTATAAACATATTTTATAAAGCTTTTATTATTCTCTATTCTCCTATTAAGAACTTATTAAAGGTTTCTTAAAGAGACCTATAACTTTAGTTAGATAGGAGTATTAATATAGAAATACTTAGAGAGTATATATAGGTAGAAATATAGTTTATAATATAGTTTTTTAGCTTTTTAGTTATTTAAAAAAGATTCCTCTTATTTCTAGTAAGGTTTTACTATTACTAAGAACTATTTTAAGTTTTATCCTTTTTAAGAGCTTCTCTTATAGCTTAATCTATAGTTAGTTAATTTATTAAGTTATTTAATTTCTTTTAAATAAGTTTTTTATTATAAACTATAGGCTTAAATATATTTCTACTAACTTTATTCTTCTATAAAGTAGTTTTAAAATATAAAAAATATATAAGTATTAGTAACTACTTTACTAATAATAAAGTTTATTTAAATAATAAAGAGAACTTAGTTATATAGTAAATAGATATCTATACTTTAAAGTAGCTTTATAAGAGTATACTAATATATTCTAAAAACTAAATTAAAAAGTCTAAGTTATTTAGAACTTTATAGCTTTAGTTTTTATAGATTATATTCTCTTATTAAGAGATCTATATTTCTATATCCTTTTTTATAGAGAGATATTTTTAAGCTAAAGCTATAATTATTAATACTTAGAGATTATATTTATTTTTTATTTTCTTTTACTATAGCTAGTATAGCTTTTAAGTTTATAAACTTACTTATTAAAGCTTTTACTTATACTATAATAATACTTTAAGAGATCTAAAAAAGTAAAGTTCTTAATAAACTACTATATCTCTTAAATACTTTTTATTATATTATTCTACTTTTTTGTATAAATATATATTTTATTTTAAAATTAATATAAAATATAAGGTTTATTTTTAAGAGATTTTCTATATTTTCTATATTTTAGTATACTTTATATTTTTATTATTATTAAAGAAAATTAACTAGCTTAATATATTTTATTTTAAGTAATTAGAGATATATAGAAGCTTTAGAAATATTAGTTTTTAATAAGCTAACTTAAAAATATAAATAGTATTTTTAGAAAACTTCTCTAGGTCTATAACTTTCTATAGCTAATAGGAATATATAAAAACTTAAACTTAGTTAATTTATAGTATTTAGTTTTAAAGATTATTTAGAGAGGTTTTTTTATTACTTAGAGCTATTATAGTATACTTATAAGTAGTTCTTTAGTAGTATAAATAGCTTATTAATACGTTTAATAATATAAATTAGACTATTAATTAATAAATTAACTTAGTTATATATTAACTATATATCTTTATAGGTAAGTAAACTCTATATGTAGTTATGTAAAGGCCTGCTAATCTTACGGGCAGATCATCTAATTATCTGGGTTGCCCCTAGCAGCTAAGAGGCGCTATTCTAACCCTGGTAATCTGACAGGTTCTAACACATATATATCCTAGCAGAATGGAACCGCGTCTATTGGTGCCCTCTTTTCTCGCTGCTGCGTGGAATGTAGGGAGTACTGGATCTTATCCCAGACTTCTGCTTGATCTCATCCCTGAACCTTGTCTTTTCCGGTCCTCGAAAGGCGGCTGATCTTATCTACCTGAGTCTGGACGCAGCATTATACTAACTGCTTCTGTGTGGTTCGAAGAGATTACTACTACGAGAGAGGCAGGGTACCTTTGGCTGCATGTACATAAGTTCTGCCTGCGGCGGATGTTAGCCTACAGTCGGCAAGTCGTGACTCTTTCTAGTGAAGTATGGATACTGGCGATGATGTTTCAGCCGCCACGCAGCCTGGTCCCTTATGCCTGCACGTTCCGATCCGACAACACTTTTAGGGGGTTCTCCCTTGGTGGGGATCCTATCACCGATGCGATTGTCTTTCGTTGTCTCTTCCTTCAGAAGTCGGCTTTTGGTAGATCTTTGGGTTCCTAGCGTGTAGAAGGATACTACGGCAGCCTGCAGGGCTTACTGGGTTAAAATTGGAAAATTACCTAATACGGGTAAACCCTGAGGCTATGGCTATACTACTGTGTAGACCTGACTCAGGTATGAATAATTGAATATAGATATTAATTAAGACGTACAGCTAAGTAAGTATATATATTAAATATTATACGCCTTTATATAGTTTTATATAGAACTATATAAGTTTATTATATCTCACCTATAGCTATATTAGTATATTAACTTATTACTCTAAGAAGGCTAGATTTAACTACTTTATAGCTAAGTTAGTTAGTACTTATAAAAACCACTAAGTCTTAACTAAGTACCCCTGGAGTGAGAATTTAAGTAAAACTAAATATAACTAGCGCTATAAAATATATATAGGGCTATAAATTATATATATAATACAATTATATATATTACACCTAATAATTAAATAATTAACCTTATAACTATTAATTACATATTAATAGAACAAAAAGAAGAAAAGTAACCATAACTTTGTCTAATTAGCTTAAAAAGAACAATCGTTTAAATTACTGCTTATAGTAATTACTACGATTGGCTAAAAAGAATAAAACTTATATATAAGGTTAATAACCATAAAAAGTATATATTTACGGAAAATAAAGTCCCTAAAGTTAATATTACAGTTAATATTAAGAAAGCTAATATTAAGTTAGAATTTAAAACCGAAACAAGGTAAAACAGAAACTTGTAACAAACTATAACTATTAACCTAAAATAATACTACGGAACTAGAATAACCGATACGGAAAGAAAATAACCGTATAATTAACTTTATAATAAAGGTTTTACAATTAATTACCTATTCTAGTAATTACTAAATTAAGTAATTACTTAATTTAGTAAGGCTTTGCGAGGAAAAATTGTATTATATATACGAAGGATTTTTCCACTTAGAATAGATTTCAGGAAGCAAGCAATTCAACAGTTTTATCTATTTAACTACCTATTACTCTACTCTTTATTATTATTCCTATTATAATAACTATTTATACTGGTTATAAATAGTTATTCTGGAATACGAAGAATACTATTATAAAAATATTAAAAACGAACAGTTTCCCCCTTTTGCTATAATTAATACTACCCCTACTCTCGATAATATATCCTCTTTTATACGCTTTTATAATTAAAAAGTTCTAAAAGAGATATTATTTAAAAATAGTAAAAGCTTATAATAATTTCTTAGTATTAAAGTCCTCTATAATTATAAAATAAGAAAACTTTAGCTTTTATAAGTAGTCTATATAGAAAAAGTAAGAAGATTTTTATTAATAAAATACTTTCTAGGAATATAAAATAAAACTCTTATAGGATATACTAAGCTACTTCTATATAAGAGAGAAGCTTTAAATAGTAAAGTTAATCTCTGTTAAAAAGATAGAAACTATTCTATATATAGTAGTAGTAATAAAACTAGATCTTATTTTTATAGTAAGCTAGTTTATTTACTTTAATTATAACCTAGGGACTAAAATACCAGTAAACTATAAATTAAGCCTTATAATATCTTTATAAAATATATTACTTCTATATTAAATATAAAGTTAAGCCTAGTAGCTAATACAATACTCTTAAAGTAGCTTTAAATATAAGTTTTAGTAATAATATTTTAAATTAAAAAAGCTTCTAAAGGTTTATAATAAAGCTTTTTAGAAGTATTATTATATAGAAACAAGTAAGTAAATAACTATAAACTTTAATAATAGAAGTAAAACTTCTCTCTCTCTATTTATAGCTTAAGAAGCTATATTTATAAGGTAATTTATTATTTTTCTCTAAGTATAACTCTCTAAAAAAATAAGTATAAAAGTATCTCTCTAACCTATAAAAAGCACTCTAATAACTATTTAAATCTAATATAATAACTAATAAATAGTTAAACTAGTAATAAAAAAACTTATTTACTTTTAAATAAAGCTATATTATATAATATTTATAACTACTAGCTATATTAAGAGATCTATAAGAAGTATATATCTATAGTATATACCCCGTTTATATAGCTAATAATAAATAGATTAATAAAGTCCTTCTTATAGTAAGTATTTAAAAACTTCTAGATATAGCCAGAAATAGTAAATTAAAAAAAATACTTAAAAAAAACTATACTTCTAAACTTAAAAGAGATAAAGAGAAATAAAAAAAGGAAATAGAAAAAGAAGATATATAAAATAGCTTTATATAGATATTTATAAAAAATAAAAAAATAAAAAATAAAAAGTATAAAAAAACTACTATTTAAAGTAATAAAGCTACTAGAGAAAGCTAGATATCTATAAGTTTAAAGCTTAAAAAATAAAGTTATTCTAAGTTAAAGCTTCTATAATACTAAATAACTATAAAATAAAGAAGTCTAAATACCTTTATAAGTAGAAATAAATAGAATAGCTTTATAAGTAGTAGCTAGAGAGATAGCTAATTTAAAAGTATTAAACTAGTTATAAAACTCCTCAAAGTTAACTTTACTAAAAATAAAAATATAGAAGAGAGTATAGTTAAAGTTATAATAAGTAGCTATAATAATACTCTAAGTATAATCTAGGGTAGAATAAAAGCTAGAGAATATATTTAAAAAAGTAGAAAAAAAGTAGATAGGTATATTAAGACGTTCTTTAAAAAGAAAAGTAGAAGTAATAGAGCTAGAAACTATAAAAATAAGAGTAGTATAGATATAGATATATAAAATATACTTAGTAATAAAGAAGCTTTAATTTTTTCTCTTTTAGTTAATAGTATAAATCTTATATACCTTAGTCTAAAGCTTTTTTTAAAAAGACTTAATATTCTAAAATAAAGTTATTAATAATATAGAGAACTATAATAAAAAGAAATATATATATAGAAAGTAAGCTTCTTAACCTTAGTATAAGTAAATAGTATATAATACTCTTTATAGAAATAAATAGTTTTAATAATATCTACTTTATAGATATTATTATAATTATAATAGTAGTAGTAAATATTCTTATTAATAAAATAGTAGCTAAACTTAGAGAAACCTCTTCTAAAAGAGAGAGAGTAGCTAAAATAAAATTTATTCTCCTCTTTAAGAGAAAAGTTTAAGAAGTTAAATACTTCTCTAGTATTCTTAATACTAGAAGTAATATCTTCTTTTTTATTCTTAGTAAAAAGTCTCTATATAGTAATAAATACTTCTATATTAGTATAAATAGCTTAAAAAGCTACTTTTTCTTTTTCTCTCTCTTTTTTAGCTTTAATAGCTTTAGTTTTTTCTTTTTTCTTCTTTTTAGTAGTAATAATATATATAAGCTTCTTAGTAGTAAAATATTAATAGCTTTAGTTTTTTTAGTAGTTTTAGCTTACTTCTTAGCTTCCTACTTCTTAGCTTCTTTCTATATATTAGACTTATATCTATATTTCTTAGGGGTAGTAATAGAAGTAATAAGAGTAATAGACTTAATATTATTAAGATCTTCTTTATTAATAGAATTAGAGAAAAAGCGTTTAGGGAAGTAGCTATAAAAGTAAATAATAATAGAGAGAGTAATAGCTAAAAAGAAAAAAGTTAGTAATAGAAAAGCTTTATAAGAAAGAATAAACTTATAATTAGTATTAAGAAAAGCTAGCTTATCTTCTTTATTAGAGTTAGAGAAATTATAGAAGTTATATAAAGAGTAATAAACTTTAGGAGTAGTAATAATAATATTATAAATAATAGTAAAATAAGCTTTAAACTTAGTATTAAAATAGGAAGTATATAAAGATATTATAATATGTTTAATCTACTTAATTAAGATATTAGTAGAGTATTAGAAGTATATAAAGTAGTAGTAAAAAAGTAATATATAAGTTTATAAAATTATAAAAAGTAAAAAAAAATAGAAAAAAAATAGTAAGAGATATATATAATAGAATATTATTTACTTATACTCTTACCTATAAAAAAAGCTAAAATAATATGTAAAACTATAGCTAATTAGAAGCTTTAAAACTACTAAATAAAGTAAGTAATACCTTTTTTCTACTATTTTAGCTACTTATAATAAGAAAAGCTATTATTTTATAACTTATAAAATAATTAAAACTATAATAATAGAGAGATAATTAAAGCTATTTAGAAATACTTAATTAAGCTATAAAGATAGCTATATAATTATTATAACTACTCTTAAAGGAGTATATTAGATTACTAAGGTTAGAATAGCACTTTTTAGCTACTAAGAATAACTTAGATAATTAGATAATCTACTTATAAGATTAATAAGCTTTTATATAACTGCATACAGAGTTTACTTACCTATAAAGATATATAGTTAATATATAACTAAGTTAATTTATTAGAACCTTCTGGAACAGGTTAGTAATAGAAGGGGAAAGTAATAAAAGAGTAGCTAGGTTATATATAAAAAGTAGGTTATATACTATTAAAAAGAAAGTAGATTTTAATAATTTATTTTTTAGTTTCTAACTATAATTATCTTTTATAAGTTTTATTCTATATTATATACTTATTAATAGTTTAAAATCTCTATTTATAAAGAGAATTAAACTAAAAACTTAAAATACTAATTTAAACTAAATATATTAAAAAAGTATAGTTTATATAGTAACTTAATAATAAAATATCTTTACTATTAATTATTTTAATATTTAAAATAAATAAGAAAATTAAAAATAGTTACTTAAAAGAAACTAAGAGAGTATTTAATTAATTTTAAAGAATATATAATAGAATTAAGAAAGTATTATACTTTTTAAACTAAGAAAATATAATAAACTTCTTTTTAAAAACTCTATATTAAATTATAAATAACTAAACTATACTATTAATAATTAACTATTAATATTATATAAAGAAAAGTATATCTTTAAAAAAGAGATATTTATTACTACTTATAAAGATTATTTATATAAAAAGTATATTAAATTAAAGTATTTTAAGAGTATTTTCATTATTTTAATATATAGATCTAAATATAATAGCTCTATTTTAGCTCTATTTAATAAGATAACTAATATTACTAAAACTTTTATTCTTAGCTATAAAACTATTTTACTAAAGTTAGCTAAATTAAGTTTATTTAAAAAGCTAGAATAAAGCTACTTACTTTCTATAAATAAGCTATTAATATTTAGCTTTATTTCTATTTAGCTACTAACTTAAACTATTAGTACTATTTTTTACTCTTTTTTATTACTCTCTTTAGTATATATAAGTAAATTAATAAGAAACTTTTAAAGTTTCTTATTTAACTATTATTATTACTTTAACTTATAAGTATAATAAATATATATTAATTATAATAAAGTAATATATATAGTAAGCTACTTTTAAAGAAAAGTAAAAATAAACTAGATTTATTATATAAGTAAATAATAATACTAAAACTTATTATTTAAAATAAGCTATATTTTATAAGAAGAACTAGATATATTCCTTTATAATAATCTATTTAATCTAGCTAGCTATAAGATAGCTATTAATATATAGCTTAACTATACTACTTAGAAACTATAAGAGAAAGTTAATAAGTTTACTAGTTATATTAGTAATTTTAAGCTTAAACTGAATTATACTTCTACTGAATAGCAGTATATATCTATATTACTTAGCAAACTATAGCTACGTTTATAATATACTATTATATTATAGATAATGCTTTTATATATATATAGAGAACTTATTTTACTAAGATAAGATATTAAGTAATCTATATTAGTAATATTTAACTACTAGATATTACTACTTATTAGCTTAATAAGATAGCTTTAAGCTAATACTTAGTAAAATAATAATAATACTATAGAGATAGGCTTTTATTATTATAAGTTCCTATTAAGAAATATTACTTATTATAACTATTAGGAGTAAAGCTATATATTAAGAAACTACTCTTAGCTAAAAATATAGCTTTAGTAATATTATAACTATAGTAAAATAAGCTATATAGTAAATATTTACTTTAATATAATATACTATAAATATAATAAAAAGAGCTATAAAGTTACTAATTATACTAATAATATTATAAAAGAGTAGAAGAAGCTTATAATAAACTTTAATACTATTCTTATATAAGTAATAAACTTAGGCTGCTAGCCTATTATTATGAGATTTGACTGGTATTAGCTGCAAAAGCTAGGCTAGTCCCCCGCCTACTACTAACAACCTTCAGGTTATATAACTACTCAGACTTCTTCTTCGCCTCCACGCTCTTCCGTCAGACTTCAACTATTATAACAAGCTAAGTTAACTACCTTCCTCTAACTACCTCTATCTTCGTTAGTCTCCTCTATCTCCCACGCTATATTCAGTTCGCACCCGTCTTTCGTTATCTCCTCTACTGTTCAGAAGTCTACGTTATAACATCTTCCGCTCTACTACGTAGTCTTAATAAAGAGCCCTGCTACTATTAGCTATACTCTTAACACTAGATTCACTCTTCCTAACTTACTAACCTTTTAGGCTACTTTAGCTATCTTAAGGAAGCCTATGAAGTAATTATAGGCGTTAGGATCGCTATCGCTAGCCTTAACTATATCTATATTAATCTTAAAGCTTTATAGCTACTATTTATCGTTTTTTTTAATTATAGCTTTAACTAGGTATAGCTAGGTGAACTTAAGAAAGGTTATTTTATTAGTATAAGTAAGGTCGATATACTTAGAGCCTTTAATATCCTTAACTTTAGTCTTACGGATTAAGTTATCTAGGTCGGCTTTACTTAGCTTATATATATATTCAAAGAGGGGGAAATATATTATAAAGGAAGATATAAAGAATAAGCTCGAGGCTTTAAAGCTTTGTTCGAAGCAGCAGTCAAGCTTTTATACTTATAGCTATAATAACCTTTTTAGCTATAATAACCTTTCTAGCTATAGTAGTGAAAAGTTATACTATTAAGTTTACACCCTTAAGTATAGGTTTAAGCTATTACTAGGTAGCTAATAATAGCATTATAAACAACACTCTTGCTAATATGTTTTGCTGCCTACCTACCTACCCTCTTCTATATAGCTAGAGCTAGGGATAAGTTAAGCTAAGCATTAATAACTAGTTATAATACAAGATTTTATTTATTTACTTTATTAAGATTAAGTATAAGTTAAAATACTACTATTAGGTTTAGAGTATTATAATATACTATATAGGATGAACTATAATACCTACTTATACAGGTTAAGCACTCTATAAAATATAAGTAATAAACTTATAATAATAAAAGTATTATTTAGATATTCTAACTTAAGTATATCTTAACTACTCTTAAATAAAGCTAAAAAATTCTTTAACTTAAGATTAGTAGCTAATATAATTAGTAGTAGCTTACTATATAAGTTTAATATAAACTTCTATATTTATTTAGTATATTAGTTTATAAATATAAATAAATATAAAATTATTATATTTAGAAGTTATTACTTATAACTCTAGATATCTAATAGTAATAATATTATTAAAATATAGCTATACTACTTTATTATAATAGATCTTTTAATGGTTATATTAATATTTAGCTTTCTCTAGCTAGAAGATATTAACTTACTTATAAGCTAGTATTAAAAGAAGTAGTATTACTTAATCTATAAGTATTATATCTACTTAGATATCTTATTAAAGAAGCTACTTAATAAGATATAATATTCTATAATAGTGTAAATTATAGTTACTTCTACTATAGATATTATTATATTATTAACTAAAGTAATAGGAAATTAGTAATAATATTATAGTAACTTTAATAACTTATTCTTAGAAAAAAAAGTAATCTTTTTATTTAATTAAGCTACTTATAACTATTATATTAAACTTAATAAAGTAGTATCCTTTAAAACTCTATTTATTTCTTATTAAACTATAAATTAAGGCTTCTAGCTAGCTACTATGATTTTTACTTAAAACTTATACTATAATAACTTCTAACTTACTTCTTTAGCTAATAGCTTATTAGTTATATAATTTTAGCTTTAGCCCTATCCCCATCCTACGCGCATTAATATACGCTATCGTTAATAATCTTATTACTTATAACATTACTTTAATAATAACTTTATAACTTTAACTAGGTTGAATTACTATAGACTTTCTTCTACTTTTCAACCTATCTTCTAACTCTTACTTACACCTTCTATTATTAAACTTAGCTATCTTCTCTACTACCTACTTAGAATAGTCTAAGCTTTCTATTAATTAAGCTAATATCCTTATAGTTCTATAATTATTAGTAACGCTTACTATTAGTTTAGCTAAGTTAGCTTACTAGCTATACTACCTTACTAAAGATATTATTAAAGTAGGTGTAATAGCTAGAATTAATAGCAAATATAGCTATATTACTTAGCTAAAGTATATAAGTACTTCCTATAGCTTTACTACTAATATTAGCTTTTAAGATTATAAAGTATAATCTAGCTATAGCTAACTAGTCCTTAGAGCTCTATAAGTTAAAAGGTATTATTTTACTAATTATAATAAGCTTAGTCCTATAGTTAGTATTAATTTTAGTATTTTAAAGTATACTTTAAATAAAGCTTTATAGTATAAAACTCTATAGATTAAGTAAGATAAAATATATTATAAAGTTATAAGAATCTAAGTAGTTTTCTTTAGTCAACTTAAGATTAAGGATAAAGAATAGGCTTAAAGCTTAGTATAAATAGTATCTTAAGTATATAGCTAAGATAAGCTTTTCTATAGCTAAAGACTTTATAAAGCTATCTCTATATAAGTTATATAAGTAAAGCTATTAACCTTACTAGTAATAAAGCTATCATTAATAAAGCTAATAGCTATAATAAGTAGCTATAGTTAGAGTTAGTATAAGTAGTTATTCTAAACTCCTAAGTATATATACTATAAAGCTACTAGACTAAGCACTAACTGAGGTGCTTTTACTACTTTTTACTTTACTATAAAAACCTCTACTAGGTAGGCTTAAAACTTCCTTAACAAACTATAAATTAGAGATCTTAAGGAATTATTTAACTAAAGCTAAAGCTAGAAGCTAAATATACTTATTAATAAGTTCTATTTATATATTAATCCTATTTATATTAAAAAAAGAAAGTAAGCTATAGCTTTATATTAACTACTAAATAATAAATAAAATTACTTATAAGAATAGAACTTTATTATTATTTATTAGTAAGATTTTAAACTATTTATTTAATATATTAATCTTTACTAAGTTAGATCTAAAGAATACTTACTATTAAATATATATTACTAAAGGTAATAAGTAGAAAATAGTATTTTATATAAAATATAGCTAGTTTAAGTATTTTATAATACTTTTTAAGTTAACTAATATACTTACTACTTTCTAAATATATATTAATAATATCCTAAATAGCTTAATAAATATTATTTATATTATCTATCTAAATAATATTCTAATATATAGTAATAACTATAAAGCTTATAAGAAGTATATATATAGTATATTAAAGTAACTAAAATAATAAAATTTATATTTAAATAGTAATAAGTATAAGTTTTATATATCTTATATAAGCTTTTTAAGCTATATTATATCTAAAGATAGTATAGAGATAGAACTAATATATATAGAAGCTATAGTAAACTAGCTACTTCTATAAAATATTAAAAATATTTAAATATTCCTAAAGTTTACTAAGTTTTATAGATATTTTATTTTAAATTATACTAAAATTACTATATTATTAATAGACTTATTCTAAAAAGTAAAGCTAGAAGTTTAAAAGCTTTTACTAAAACGCTTATATATAGTATTTTAACTTACTACTACTTACTTATATATAAACTAATATATTATTTTAAGCTATTAGTATAATAATTACTTAGTTATTTAATAGCTATTAGTACTTTATTACTTTTTAATTTTAGAAGCTAATAGATATTAAGAACTACTATAGAATAAGAGATATAAGCTACTAGCTATTATAAATACTTTAAAGAACTAATACTATTACTTAGTATATAATACTTCTAGAATTATAATCTTTATAAACTATTTTAATTTATAATCTTAGATATAAAAAAAGCTAAATAGAAAATAGCTATATTAGCTAGATAAACTAATAATATTAATATAATATATATATTAAACTAAAAGAAAAAATTTAATAAATAAGCTATTAAAGTTTTATAAAAAGCTTAAATTAATAAATAAAGCTTATAAACTACTAGAAAATATAAAATATTATTTGGCTTTTATTAAGAAGTTATAAATACTTATATAAGTAGTAATAATATTAATAAGGTTTTTATATTACTAAAGTAGTATTATTAGAGATAAGAAGCTAATACTAAAGTAAAATAAATAAAAGAAGTTAGAAGTTTTAGTTTAAAATATAAACTTAGAAAAGCTATTTAAAAAGTATAATAAAGCTATAAACTTAAAATATTAGAGTAGTAATATAGTATATAAAAAGCTATTTAAGCTTACTACTAAAACTATAAATTATAAGCTATTTATTTTATAAGTACTAGCTAATAGTAAAGCTTTTAAAATAGTATATAATAAGAATTAGTTATTAATAATAAGTTAGTTATTAGTAGCTTAGTAAAAAAATATTTTTATTTAAAAATACTAGTAAACCTAGAAATACTAATAACTATAAAAAGCTAGAAACTATCTATAAAAAAGCTAGAGCTATAATATAAAAAAACTACTTTACTTTAGTAACTATATATATATTTCTCTATACTATAATATTTAGAGGGAAGTTATTAAAGCTTATTATAATATACTTATAATAAAGTATTAGTATTAAATAAATAATAATACTATTTAAGTAATATTACTATTAAAACTCTATAAATAAAAATATTAAAAGCTATGTTAATATATATATAATATACTAATAGATAAAGCTTTATTACTATAAGCTTTATAAGTTACTAAGACTTCTTTTTATATTATAATAACTATAATAAGAGATATCTTTTAACTTTATTACTAAATTACTTATATTAATAATATTACTAGGTTATAAAGTATATAATATAATATTTATAGTAGTTAATTAGCTAATAAATTATAATATATATATTATAATAAAGTTAATACTTACTACTTAAAGTTTTACTAATTTACTCTTTACTAAAGTCTTTAAAATATTTAGAATATCTAAAGATATTATCTCTAACTAAAGTTCTCTATTTATAAGTAAGTTCTAGATATATCTCTACTATCTCCTAGCTACTAAAAAGTAACTTAGTATAGCATTCTACTCTTAGACTAATAAGTAGACTAAATAGTAAAACTAGTATTTAGAGTAGTATTTATAATATTTCTATATAAAATTAATTAGATTAAATATAATAACTTTACTTAGTATAGTTTATATATAATAATATATAGTACTTAGCTATTAAAGTAGTACTTTTAGAGGTCTTTTTTAAGTTTCTTTTTATTAGTTCTATTAATATTAGCTTTAATATAGAGAAAGTAAATAAGAATATTATAGCTACTAAGTATATAAACTACTTTTAGTAAGATTAAAAAGCTTTAAAGCTACTTTTAAAGTAAGTATAGTAAACTTATATAGCTTAAGCTAATAAAACCTATATAAATAAGATATATAGTATTAATAACTTTATAATACTATTAGAAAGGTATATATAATAATAATAACTTAGCTAGAAATTAGCTAATAAATATCTAAAACCTTTTTATATTTTAGCTATTATAAGTATATTAAGAATAATATACTAGCTAGATATCTTTTATTAGTATTAGATATATAATATTTTATATTTCTTTTCTAGAACTTTATAAATACTATAAAAAAGTAGTTTTATAACTACTCTTTATTAGTAATATCAGGAAACCTTTATATAAAGTAGATTATATTATAATATATTAAGGTTCTAAAAATAGAAAATAATATTTTATTAAGTAGTAAAACTATAGTAATAATAAAATATATAGAAATTAATATATTATATTAAAGATATAATATTAATATAGTAGTATAAAAAAGTAATATTAATTAAGTAAAAGTTATAAAGAACTTTATAGTTTATAACTAGTAAGTAGTATTTTAGCTATACTAGCTAATTTTTTACTTAACTAGCTAAAACTTTATACTTCTATTTAGTAGTAATAGTATAGCTTCTAAGCTTCTTATATAATATAACTCTATTATCTTTTATCTTCTTCCTAAATACTAATATACTAAAACTATAAGTTAGTAGAAGTTTTAAAAATAAAAGTAATAACTTATATATTAAATAATATTATAAAGTTTTTTAAAGTAGTAATAATATAACTTAGAAGCTTCTTAAAAACTAAGTTAAATAGAGTAAATATAATACTATTAATAAGAGTAATAAGTATAAAACTAAAAGTAATAAAAAGAGAAAGTATAGAAGTAATAATTTTAAATTTAATTTAGCTTAGAAAAGTAAAATAATATAAATAATAAATAATATAAGTTATAATATAAAAATATTTTAAGTATAGTATTAGTAGTAAGCTAGTATTCTTTATAAACCTTAATAGATAATAATAAATAGTATATAAATAGTAAAGAAACTATAACTTACTTTATAATTATAAATATTATTATTAAATAACTTAGTAATATTTTAAAGTAAATTTATAGTTTTTTTAAAAATTTAAAGGTTTAAAATAGTTAAGTTATTATATAAAAGTAAAGAAAAAGTAAATACTTATATTATTTAAGTAAATATATCTATAAGATATATACTTAATATAGTAAAGTTTTTTTATTAATTATAAATTAATATACTAAATAAAATAGTAATAGTATTTAACTTACTTAGCTAGTTATAATACTTAATAGTAAAGTTAGTATTTTTATAATAAATATAAGTAATATAATATTTATAGTTTATATAAGTACTACTTACTCTAATAGCTTTAATAGCTTTTTTATACTTTTTATAAAAAGTTAGCTATATAAATAATAAAAAATAGTATATATTAGAAAAATTACTTATAATAGAGTAAGTAAAATTAAAAAGAGAATACTTATTATTTTTATTATTGCTTTTATTAAAGCTAAAGAGAAAGATATTTAAAGTAGCTATAATATCTACTATAATAATAACTACTATTAAGTTAGTAATATATATAAAAAGAAAGTATAATAATAATATACTTTAAAAAGTATTATATAAGTAATATTCTAAAATATATAATAATAATTAGTAAAAAGAGAGTAATAATAATATAGGTAAAAAATAATAAAACTTATAAAATTAGTTTTTTGTTAAAAAAAAGAAATAAAAAAGTATATATTAATAAGAATTAATTATTAATTTTAGAAAAGAAATTGCTAATTACTTTTAAAAAATAAATTAACTACTAATTTAAAAATAAGAGATATTAAAAAAAAGGAGTAATTAGTTAAAAAGTAAAAATAATTAATATAAATATACTTTTAATAATATAAATATAACTTATATATAAACTAGAAAAATAATAACTATAGAATACTTTAATATTATAATTATTTTTAGAAATAAAGTTCTAAGTAAAGAAATACTTTATTAGAACTTTCTAGAATAAGTTAGTAATAAAAAAGGGAAAGTAATAAAAAAGTAACTAGGTTATATATAGAGAGTAGGTTATACACTATTAAAAAGAGAGCAGATTTCAATAATTTATCTTTTAACCCCTAACTACAGTTAGCTTCTGTGAGCCTTTACCCTGTGTTACACACCTATTAATAGTATGCTTATTAGCCTCGGATATGATAAGCCGCGTGCTAAGTTTAAACCCACGCTCAAATGTGCATACAGCTCAATCGGTGATTTGTCTGCAGGGCGCCAGAACGAGAAAACAACTCCGTTACTCTTGCCCACTACATTTTGCGTGGCTTGGCTTTTCAGCACTGTTGGTGCGAGTCGCCCAAACAGGACGATTTTCGTATAGGTAGGTCTCGGTGCCTTCCACTGCAACCCAATCAAGTTTGCGCCCGTCACGGACGTGCCCATGTGCCTGTGCAGAGAAATGGCATGTGGCCAAGGATGGCTTCGAGGTCTCATTTCCTCAGAAACTGGAGGGCGATCAGCTGGTTCATAGTGAAGGAGGCAGCACGGTCAGCCCGTTTGATAGTGGCAGACCGCCAGTCCAACCTCGCATTTGGAGGCGACACTCTTTCAATTCCAAGTTCCATCACTCGACAGCCTGCAGGCTGCATACGGACTCACATACGAAAGTGTCTGGTTGGCCAATCTTTCGATGCATTGGGCCTGATCCCCCATCTGGCTCGGCGATCCGCGCGTCCAACACAATTGCCCAGGATCTGATTCTGTGTGACAACCTGCCTCAGCTTTTGCTTTTCATTGCCGATCAGTGAGCGACGTGGTTAAGACATGATGAGTCCTGCACAGCCTGCCTTGCCACACCGACAGAAAAACACTGGCGGCATGCTCGCAACCACGAAAGAAATAAAATTGACGACCAGAGTCCCACGTCAAAAAGGCAAGACGATTTGCCGTTTTATTCTCTGAACCAGAAGTCACGAGTTGCATGTATCTGGTAGTCAAACCATGGGGTTTTGGATCGCAACCTCTGACATTTTCGCATTCTCCCGTGCCATTGCATTCGCTTCGGATCAAATGCGATTTCTATCTCAGTAGACTGCACCTTTAGCTTTACCCAAGCGCAACTATTGAACTATGCTATTATCACCAAAGCTAGGCGCAAAGCGTTCTGCGATCGACGATGACAGGCAGGGGAGTAAGCAATGGAAAAGACATCGCAACTCGGACAATGAACTTGAAGATTCGGCGATCGATCTGATTGACTTCGACGTAGACTTCGATGAGGTTAGACCAAACGCAGAACTACGTATGGAATCCAAAAGCAAAATCATCTTGGGGAATAGCTCTGTTGAGAAGGAGCTTGCAGAATGGACATCTTCGGTAAGTTAGCTTGTGAATTATCATGCACCACGAACAGTTGACATAGCTAATCGAGACCATAAGCTTCAACTGAGCGATTGTCACAGAACCCGCGATGTGCTGTCTCTGAGAGTGTTTGCACATGAATTAACGGAGAAGCTTGAAAAGCTCGACCGGAACTTCGATAGCCTTCTCAGCAGCACGAGCCTCCCGAATTCAAAGGATCCCAGTCCCCGTTTGACGATGGCTCTATGCGAACCGGTCAGGGAGGAAGTACAGAGCTACGCCACGGAGTTGAGAAAGATACTCGACGAAGCAGCAACAAAAAACGAACCAAGGACAAGCTCTCGGATGGAGATACCAATGGACGCACGGGATTGGAAGACGAGATCTGAGATGGACAAAAAGGATCAAGAATCGATACAGCGCCTCAGATCAGCAGCTGACAAACTTGAAGATGGTGTTCGCGCTTTGTATCGATTGCAAGAGGCCGAGTCTGATGGCGCTGCAAAGGACAGACGTCTTCGGTGGGTCCAGAAGAGGTTGGAAGAGGCTCGGAAATGTATGACTGCATCTGAATTTAGTAAACAGGGGAGGGTCAGTGGCAGGCTGCGCAAGCGGCTGCAAGACACGGCGGCTTCATCTGAATGCTGCTAAAATTCTTGTTTGCTTCCAACGTTGTCGAAGAAGCCTCACATAATCCTTTTCGTGCCTGAGAGTTTGAGATAAAGACGACAAGCCTATAGTAGGGGACTTAATTGATTAAATGCAACAGCAAGTTGGGGAATGAGAGTCAATGTTCCATGTGCTCTGTCACAGGCATTAGCGTCTTCTACTCAGTCTTTATCGGAAACCTCAGCGCCAGCAAAGCAAATGAAAGACTGAGAGAAAGCGTAAATCACACGCACGTCTGTGGGGGGTTAAGAGCCTCACTCCTATCCCATCGAGTGCTGCATGACGCCAGTACATCCATATGCGGGGTGGCGGGGTACAGCTAATCAGATATTATTCCAATTCAATGAGGCCCGAATTGGAGAAATTATGGGTACTCGATGTACTGGCGTCATGCAGCACTCGATGGGATAGGGTTGGCCCTCAAGGACAGAAATTCTGGGTACTTGCCTCTGTCGTCTTCGCACACTGGCTCTTATCTGGATAATGTCTTGAGTGTTTGTGTTAGTAAGATGTGTCTCTGAGAGATGAAAGCCCAGATGTAATGGGATATACCTTAGGACTGCTACTTGAAGATGAGATAAGGGATAAGATGAGGGATGGTCGTTGACCCTTGTTAGTGACAGCCCAGGCCTGAATTTTCCACCTGCAGACCTGACGAAGAACATCCAAGACTCCTTCTTAAATATGGTCTCGCAGAACACTCATGTTCTGATAGGGTATGTCCGCGTCAATCGCTGGTTTGCGACGAAGCTGTGGCGTACGTACTACAAGCTTGGAAATAGACTGCCGGAAACATGTTAGGGCCGGTAAATGACACCAAGCATGTCTCTCTGATCAATTAGACGCAAGCTATGACACCATCTCGAATGACGGAAAACTCCAGAACGTTCAGCTCAGCCCATATGAGGACTTCGCGCGGATAGCACCCCATCATTAGGCGCGCCCATAGGAGTGAACCACTCAGTCGCCTGGCACAACTTATCCTCATCTGGAAAGGTCGGTCTCGTCGTCTCCCTATCTGATCCACATAACCCGTACCCTGTCTGCTCAAATCCTCTGTTTGATCCATGGCTTGCTCTCATTATGCCGAAAGTCTTTGTGAACTTGAACAGTTGCTGCGGGCATGAGCATGAGGGGTTAACGTGACGGAGTAATCACACTGAATATAACACTATCGCTGCTCGCTGCGTTGAAGTCGCACGTGAGCCCGAAGACACCCGACTCAACATTCCTCCACCACCTTATAAATAATATCCGGCCGAAAGTGCTCTAAGGGTCGGGTTGTCTTCCAACTCGTTCTCAGTCTACGTCTTACTTGTGCCCGAGGAGAACGGCTCCATTTCAAGAGGCAGGCAACCCCAAACTTGACGATATCGTTCAGAAATGCCACATCTTGTTCCGCATCAAAGACAGCCTCACTACCCCAAAAACCAACTATGTCCTTCCCCTGAACACTCAAAGACACTGTTCAACTGGACGAAGTTGAGCACACTGCTGGGTGGTCCTCTACTTTGGCATATGTGACTTCTCACCTGGAAAGTTGATAGATTTGCTTTGCTTCTTGCCCGACCGCCACCTCGGTGCAAGCAGTTAGCTACACAGCCGGTAGAGAAACCAAAGGCAAACGCCATGCGATGGAATTGGGCGGATAATTAGCTGTCTGATCGTTGCGCGGTCAGTTAGATTCCTAGGAAAAACGAGGCTTTAGTTGTTCGACATTTGTGCATGTGAAGACCGACAGCGTCTACAATAGAAATACACATGGAGGTCGTATACCGCCAACGCGAGGCGCGCAGTATCAGCACCTTGTGATGCGTCAAGTGAATGCCAATGGGCAATATCGGCTGCAAGGACTGAGACTGAAACATGCTCGAGAAGTAGGGTGACTACTTCAATGAATTTGAGAAGACGTCCGCTGTTGCCGCGAGCGGCAGCCAGTGCCCTTCACAATGGCGAGGAGGAGAAGCCTCTGAAGATGCTGCATGAGAATGATCCGCGCGAAACACCGGATCTTCCAAGCACGCAGACTTGCCTGGATTCATACACTTCAAGCAACGCACAACAGCTCGCGGATGGGTACGAAGGTTTATTCCGAGGTTGTCCTCTCGGCTGGCCCACACCCATTTGGATTCTGGTTTGCAGTTGGCTTTGAGCTTGCTGGGTTGTCAACTTCGCACCTCGGAATGGCCTCTGGGCCGCTCAATATGTTCATATGTTGTTCCTAGTTATCTAGGTGCCAGCTGCGACCGGCCTATCGTGGCCTTGATTAACGCATACGCAAACCACCTGTTTATCATTGAACAGAAACCAAATAACCAGCAATGACTTGAGATCTGGAGAAACAAATGTGAATGGAACCCCTTAACGTCAGCTGCCTTGAGCATTATGGGAAAGGAGAAACCAGCAACTGACCGCCCCACCGCCGGTTTGTTGCTCATCATCATTCCGGGATGGGTTCCCGCAACCCGATAACTAAAGCCTGGAGCTCTCAATTAGTCGGCTGAATGAAAAATTTCCGCCCTGGAAGATTTAAACTCAACGAATGGATAGATAAAACGAAATAAATGGATAGAGGAGTTTGGGTTCGGTAGGGGGAATGAAGAGCGAGGCATAATGGAAGCATCAAACAGTTTCTTCTACCCATGATCATCTGGACACGGAAGTCACCAAGATTGGCGCCGCAAGAGTGTGAAAAGGAGCTCTAGGGGCCTTGGGGCTGACCAGGCTTTTGACAGTTTGTTATCTGGATTAAATTGTCAATGGTTGACGGAAAAGAAACACCAATGCGGCCATGTTGAAGCAGTGGGACTAGCTTAATATGCGTTGCATTACTTCCCAGTATCCATGCTAGTAATATTGGGAACAGGATGAATATTTCTGAAAAAGCCTACATCCGCCCAAAGTCTCATGTTGAGGGAGTGAGCCAGTGCCCATAAGGTTCGATATGGGGACTTGGTGGCCATTGCTGTCGTTCCCAAAAATGCCAATCCTGCGTGCGCACGCCGCAATATTTCAAGGAACACGTCACCAGATTTCCATCATTTGTTCAAATCTTGTTCGTTCAACTCTTGGGTTAGCTTGTGTTGCTCGTTTTTCTCTTGGCTTAATTTTTTCGGGCCTGGCGGACAAATCTTCTTGTTTTTGTAAAAGCAGATTCGCCGAATATGACGGGTTTGAGAGAGCCAAGAGCGTTGCAGAAGCAGACTCCATCAAAGTGTTGCTGCCCTGAATGTGCATTAGACAGGACTTCATGCTGACAAGGAGTTTTGTGTTCTTTTATTTTCAACTGAATATGGGTAATCTGGAGGCTATGTATGCCTCCTGGCTCTGGATTGACAGAATCCATTCCTGACGACAAGCACAAGCTGCCTTTGTTATCGAAGATGACCACGGGCCGATGGTAATGTATGACAACTGACTGACCAAGTGTAGTTCCCAGAGTATGGGGCTCAGTCCCCATTTGTAGTATTCGGTGAAGTCCTATTTAGAAGGCGGATGGAAACTGAGTTCAAAGCTCTGCTGCAAGTTGCGGCAAGCCCAAGAAATGCCTGCGGTCTGATAAGGCATCGGCAGCGCTAGTGGCAAATCCTAAAGAGTACCCGTTGACTAGCGAGCATGATTAAAGATGCCATTTAGCATGTTCAAAGATCGCAGAGAGGCTTTCAATCAGGAACCCATTCTCAAAGCCACTTCAGGCCGGGATGGGCACCGGAATGCTATTTCAGCGGTAATTGATCAACTTGAGCTATCACTAGACGCACTACGCTGTGCGTCATCCGCGAGCCGACCCCTGATGAACAGCACGCTGGTTTATTTGGAAGGTGAACTGAGGGTGTAGATTCGGCGGCAACGCTGACACTTCGGTCCTGTCGATCCCGGATTCCAACTTATGTCTACTCAACCGCGTCTTCCCACACTCAGCCGACCATTCTCACCGGCGCCAGCCATGTCACAGGTCTGATCGCGTCGCTCAGCTATTCCACTGTTTCGTACTTGAAGCAGAGACTGCTTGATGAGTTGCGACAAACTTAGCATCTCTACAGACCCGGACGTCTTTGCAGCATCAACTCAAAGTCCCGCATTCAAGCCGTTCCTTTTATAATGTACATGGCCGAAAGGGACCCCGCTAACGCTGACGAAATGCCCAGGCAACATTGGAATGGCCCGGCATTTTCTAACAGCCAGAATTGGATTGCGGACGATGGAACTCCGTAATTGTTGCGTGCGGACCGAGTAGTGCTCTGAATAGATGCAGACAGTTTCGCCGATGCAGGCTTCGACATTTCAGTGATCTGTATGAACGTATGGCGAGAGAGAGCTAACGGAAGTTGGGCCGAGAGGGACGACAAACCTGTATCGTGGTTGGAGAAGGACATGCTTGAGAAGACATGCATAAGACTTTGGAGGTTGGCTTGCCTGGAAGGCTAGGAGTAAATGACTCCCCTGTGGAGAATAGCGGTATATGTTCAACATGCGAGGAACCATAACGCCTAAAGTTGTAGCAGAGGAGGACTTATAGGAGTTGAAGACATCCTAGCTGGTCGTGGAACCGGTAAGTCTATAGCAAAGGATATGGGATAGCCATAACTATCATCATAGGGCATACATGATCTCTACAGCCCGGGAAGCATGGGACATTGGCTAAGGTCTAGATCCCCTCTGTTGATCTTGATCCTGCTGGATAAACTGGTGCTTGAGTCGGCTTGATACCTGTGGACACTGCTGTTGTTATCCTCCGAGGTGCCTGATAAGGATTCTGAGTGTCGAGGAGATGGCAAATAATTCTTTTGCTTGGTCCTCTTGATTTAGCATGTTAGTGATGTTGCTGTTAGACTTATAGGACACTTAACGCCTCCATTTTCCTCTCCTCAATTGGTGAATAGCCATCTTCGGCAAATTTTTTAGCCGCGCATAGCTTGCCTTCGTCCGATGTAGATGGGAAGCTGAAAGAATGCTCTGTGAGCAAAGCTGCTCGTTCACTCCAAGAACGTCCGCTTCTACCTTCGGGCTCGGGAGGAGGCGGGCAAGTGAGCGGATCGTCGAATGTAGAGAAGTGCGCGGCCGAAGCTGCTTCATGCAGTGCGGCACTGTCATCTAGGTCTTGAGAAGCCGTTATTCATAGGCTAACTAATGGGGTGCATGATAGCATTCCGTGTGTCTTGACCGTTTGATAGATCTGCCTACTACCGGCACTTCCAAATCTTCCGGTATGTCTTCGCTACTGCCGTAC
The DNA here is from genome assembly GCA_018853505.1 of Colletotrichum camelliae. Classification (NCBI taxonomy): domain Eukaryota; kingdom Fungi; phylum Ascomycota; class Sordariomycetes; order Glomerellales; family Glomerellaceae; genus Colletotrichum; species Colletotrichum camelliae. The sequence continues at coordinate 161,048 of JAELVL010000013.1, forward strand.
TTGAGCCGTTGCAACCGTCGATGTTCAAGCCATCTGAGACCTTTGTCTTTAATTCTTCAATCCATGAAAGTATCCGAGAACATGGAGGTCTCGTAGCTACCAGAGTGCCTATGTATTCGAGATGGGTGCTCGGAATTATTGCGACGTCGGTATACAGTGAGGGGAAGGGGGGGGGGGCGGGCGCAGAGAGCTCCTGGAAGACATTGGCCAGGAGGCATGCGCTGCAGAACCGGAAGATCTTGCGCTAATGGCTTTCTCCGATCCACAGTTGCTGATTGCAATCTTGATCAGGGTTTCAATGTAGTTGTTGGTTGGGGAGATTCTCAGCGATGGCCGGCAAAAGCGGGACGAGATCAACTTTTCACGTGTTTGAGATGTATTCTATCATATCAGTTTTCTTTGACGAGGGTCAAAAGGGCTGTGTAATTATCTTGGTGAAGGCTGAAAGAGTGTGTGACAGATCACGGATCAAGGCCTTGCAGAGCACCCGCCACCGGAAGCCCCGGGCTTGACACTGTGGAATCATTGAGCGCAAGACGCCTCAGATATTCAAAGACCGAAAGAAGGTGTCTGAAAGGGGCTCTCAAAATTGATCTCTGATGATTTAGAAACAGGCTGAAGACTTCCTGTGGCGATGTTCTCCAGGGGAATCCTGAGTGCAGCGGTAACAGTGTCGTTGCAGTAAATGGTTGCGGACTACCAAGCGAATCGCTGCTTTGTTACTGAATGATATGCCACTCAAATTAAGAAGGAAGTATACAGCAAACAAAGGGACGGGGAAACTGTTGGTAGGTCTTATGTTGTGCTGTTGTGGACGCGACTGCGGAAGCAGATAAACGGTCGGTGGCGATGCTATGAGATGGCAAGTTGAGCTCCAACCTCCAGGATTTCGGAATGAGCCGTATGCCTTGAGCCACAGTAGATATAAGCTACTAGATCAACTGGGTTATCGGAAAGTGCACCTTGATGTGTGGTCGCTAGGGCGAAGTTCAAACGTTCGTTGCACACTGAGACGTGAAGAACAGCAAAGTAATTAGTGAACCCGGCGTCTGAAGGCAAGAACAACAGGGAATGGATGCAATAAGCTGCGTCCCGTTGGAAAATCTTAGCCGTTGTTCTAAGCCTTTTAGAGATGACATGGCCCTGGACGAAAAGAGATGGGATAGGATGGCCTAAGATGGGATAGCCTTGGATAATGGGTCGGGCGAGGACGACAAGACTTGGGTAAGGAGACGTTCAACGGCGAGGTGTTGGGAAAATGTCATGAAAACAAGCAACAGGAGAGATGCATCTGAACTGTCTTGAGAATTTAAAAGGCTTTTTCTCGGTCAAATTGCTGGTTCTAGGGTTAATCAAGATTGGCATGATTCACCTTTAATACGTTCATGTCGGGGAGGATCATAAGGAATCAGTGTTCATTTTCACACATGAGCCTTTTGTTACAGGTAACGAAAGTCAACCTGGACCATGGATATATCCGAGAAGCTCATGCTGTCGGGCTCTGAGCACTTCGAAACCTGCGACATGCCTGGGATTTATCCAACATTTATGCAACATGTATTCGAACGGCGGGCTATATGTCATCCCCAAATTGTTCCATTCTTTCGCGGAGACATCTCACGAGTCACACTCTACAAGTTCTCATTCATTCACGGGAATGGTTGGTTTCTCGATCGCAACATATGAGGTGTGAGTTGTGTGAGAGGTGTAACCTGTGAACGCGATCGACCAACGTATGCCAATTTGGGATCTGGGACTTTCAAGAAGCCAGCTGTAGATGATGGTTATTGTATGTTTGCATATATGGAGTTGTGATTGGCCCCAAACCTGCCAGAATCATAGCTGTCTGGTCTTCGCTTCTTGATGTCAACAATGTGATTCGAAGCCATGCTATTGTCTTGTTTTGAAAGCCATTTACAAGACGCTTTTCAAGTGCGTTTCATGATGTCATTCCTGAGCGTGTATCGAATAAGCCGACTAGATATATCTTCACCACCTGCAAAAGCATTCAAGATGGAACGATGAGAATTGCGAGGCTTGGACTCTCAGCTGATGTGGTTGTAGATGTGGCTCTTTGGGAGTCGCATAGCGACAGTCAGAAATACCTGCGTTTCATATTCCGCAACACCCCAAGCGAACGGCCGATTGCCTTTGGCTTCACCCCTCATAGATACTCTTAGAATGTCCTATCGCTGCATCATCTGATGAAAACCAACTCCCAAGGCTTGTCCACGCAGCACTCTGGGAATTTGGGTGACCCAGGTCTCATGGCTGTCAGAAAAGGTTGACCTCGAACATCTTCAGTCTTGACCACTGCTTTCAGCACAAACACAAGACAACCTATCACCGTACACGTCTTCCTGCAGTAGAATATCTGGGGCGAAGCAATGTGACTAGTATCTATCTCTGATGTCGTATGATCATTCATACAGCAATTTCCAGATAATGATGACAACGAAGCCTTATTTCGGACGTTCTGAAGGTAAGGCCCTCAAAAGTAGCACAACGGTCAACAACGTCACTTAGATCAAACCATTCAGCAAAGTTGATGGGAATTAAAGTGTAGATCTTGGGGTAGTAGACAGTAAGGCATGAGGTTGTTGAGCGATTTCGTGTAATCATCTCAAATGCCCATCTATGGGACGCGGGAGCAACAAAGCGCTACAGTGATGATTAAGATGCTGCGTGTGATTTAGACAGTCTACTAGGGGAAAGCAAAACGTACGAGTTCCGAAGTCCATCCCAGGCGTTGGGAGTCAGCAAAGCCAACACTGATGATGCTGTGGGGGCCGAGTCCGCACACTGCTAGAGAAGGGCTCCTTGAATAAAGACGCTCGCGCATGTTAGGATTGGAGTTTACTATCCATGTTGCATCGGAGGAGACGAAAGTGACATCTAGAGACTCCGCAAAACTCGAAGGCTTCATCATGGCTGGCGAATCGACCGATTAGAGCGGCGGGCGGCTTTCGTATGGTGATGTTGGGAGTCTGAAGGGTCTGGGAAGTACCATTCGAGGCTTTCGCGTCGTAGATGGGCCTCCTTAATCACTATCCTCATCTTCAGCATACCCAGCCGAAAGCGCAACAGTTAGCGCGTCTGGTGCGGGCGTGACCACGTTAGAAAGGCCCGAGATAGCAAGACCCTCGAATCGGTGTCCATTATCACCATCGCCTGGCACGTTCGGTAGCTTCGGGTTCTCTGCAAAGACCGTGCAGACTGCTGCGCTTTGGTGTCGCGGGAGTTGGATCGGCTGGCAATGTAGTGGTGTGTGTATTAGGGCGAATATGGCACTCATGCCGTCCTCTAGACAAGAGTGGGAAGAATGAGAAGAGTGGTATGAGGGTGATGAGGAGATGAAGAAAATGATAATTAATGGAAGAAAAAGGGACCCAACATAGTAGGCACACGCAACGGAGCTGTAGCAGACCAAGCAAACCGCCTCGGACCTGATACCCTTTGTCTTGAGCGCAGGCACCATCACGAGAACAAAATGTATTTGTCCCTAAGAGGCAATGCAGAAAATCCTGCTAGCTCTTGCAATCGGTGGTGATGATTGTATGAAGTCTGTGAGAAAAGGCGACAGCGTTGTTTCGGTTAAACAGCAGAATAGGATACCCGTGGAAGCTTGGTTTCTGATCCAAGTCAGTTGCATCGTCTGTGAGGCTGAATAGTGTGAAAGAGGATAAAATTATATGATGTTTGTGTCTGCCGCCTTGTTATGTCGCCTGATGCTTTCAGGCGAAAAGCCACACAACGCAGACGAGTAACAGGTGTCTCACTTTCATCCTGAAAAAAACGCTGTCGGGAATGGGGCCCCGCTGGCGAACAGAACCGATATCTTATTCGAGCACTTTGTGGCAGGGAAGCTGGGCCGCATGCTCGATGCAGTGATCCATTCCGGTTCCTCGCTCTGCAAATCAAGGTTGCAGAGTTTGGATGTAAGTTTCAACGTCTTTGCAGCTTGCTGAAGATTCCACTGGTCTCAGGTCGTTACCACAACCAACGCAGCTGAACATGCTGTCGCCGCTATCTAACCCACAAACCCTTGAAGTTGAGACTGTAGCTTTTGGGCTAAAAACCGTTTTAGTGGTGTTGGATATGAGTTTGACGGGACTAAGGTTAAGTATGAACTGGAGTGGCTGGTTGAGAGCAAACTGTAACCTCTCGCAATTTTCGGAGACTGGAGGCGGCAATTCGTTTGTAGCTGGCGTCATTTGCACCCACAAGGTCAACTGAGCTGGTTTTCTTCAGTGCAGCGGCATCAAAATGTGCTGTATCGAGATGCTGGCTCGGCCTTGCACATGACAGAAGATGTAGTTGACGCGGCTTTGCTGTCCCTTTCTATGTCCTTCGAGACGGCAGAAAAGCTGAAGCCTGCCAAAAAATGGACAGTATCTATTGCAAAGGCTACTTGTAACAGGACGTGGGATGAGGTTTGACTCCTGCGGTAGTGCCATCTTTCGAGACAGAGGCCGCATGGAGACCATTGGAACGATTTGATTTGGAGCAATGTGATGGATAAGGGTGTGCAATGAAATCGGTTGAGTAGGTCATTAAAGGCCAACGTGATGCCTTTCCGAGATCTCCGAAGTGGCCCGTGGCAACTTCTCTGACGCATGCAGGGCATGATGTTCTCAGCGAAGTGTATCAGCACAGTATAGGGGAATGTTCTGGATGATGGCTTTAACTTTTGCGGCCGATTTGATTAAGATGGCAGTACCCCACGACACATATTTGCAAGGTTAGCTACCTGCATGTTGCTGAGTTTAGCGCCGTGCATCCTCTAAGATGGGGTTGACTTCTGTAGGTGCTTAAAAGAGAAATGGAAGCTGTGACACGGCTAGAACAGAATCCCGGGCCTGGTCGGAGTCGATCCCCACCGTTAAAGATAAAAACCAGGGATTCAGATCAAGCAGACGACCCTCTAAGGGTAAATTGTTCACTATTACCATATTGATCTCAACCCGAACCCAACAGATCATAATCACTATCGCAAATGGTGTGCGACCCAGGAACCTGCTACGTATAGCCACTTCTATCGTTGTTGAGATGATCGGCTATGCAAATAATCATCTCCGTGGTCAGCAAGTTGATACGGGCGTTCCTGCGAAGTCGCACTGGGTATCCGAATTCATATTGTCTGTCCCCAATAGTCCGAGACTCGCAGGCCATCCTGGCCCTCGAATGCTTCCCCGTGAGAGTCATACGGCAGTCAACAAGGTGCGCCTCCAGGCGGCAAACTGCAGAAGAAAAGTTAGAAGGGAAGAAAGAGTCCGAGACTCGCAGCTGGTTCTGTCGACATTAGCACTGGACGTCCGAAGCTCGCGACTGAAATTGGCTGCGGCCATTCTCTTCTTGTCTTCTTGAGGCCTGGTGGATGTCTGAAATATTCATCCCTTCGCCGGGAGATCCACTCACGTCTTGGATAGCTTCTTTTGTATATCTTACCTATGGTGGATGGTGGATGCTAAACATTCAGTTATGTTGTTCACATGCGGCGGTGATTGATCAAATGAACACAGGTGGTCAAGTCTCCGTGGCAGGCCACATTTCGCGCGTATGGATTAGAGGAAGATCGGGTGATGGCGGGGCACTGTCCAAGGAAAAGGCCAGACTTTCGCCGCTCTCGTGGTCATCAATGAAGTATGGTGGCGGGATATCCTCGCCATCGGCGTTGGGTCGGAGGGGAGGCTGCTGCTTCAGCATTTGAAGGTTCGACACATGTGCAAGGAGGGGTCAATTGACGTCCTTCTGTCTTGTTCACAAAGTGGCGAAATCGGGAAACGAAATCAATCTCTCTCCGGGTGCGTGCCCAGGCGGGACGCCGAGACCACGCCGCGCACAACAGCTGCCAAATCGACAGATTCTGCTGGTAAACGAACGAATGATAGCTGACGCTGTGTCCCAATCAGGCAATGTCAATCACTGCCCGATGGACTTGGGCTGGAATCACGCAGCCCGATGTCCATTCTTTCGGCGCCCCGGGTTCTGGATATATGATTTCCATTAAGCCGGATGACTTCCACATACGACCATACCCACTGGAGAACTCGGGATCCCGTCCGCTCTCCCATAGATAAGCCAGTGAGGGCTGGAGTAGTAGTCGGGTCGGTGACGACCGGCGAATGCCCGGTGTTGTATGTCTTTTTGCTCTGGCTAGTCGTAGCATCGTTTTGCTTCGCTTCGCTTCCACGTCGTTGACATGTCGTTGCGGCATGATGGATGGATGGCATGGCCTCGCGATCAATATTTTGGTGATGCTGCGGAGTGAGAACCTGTGCGAGAATCCAGATTGGCCTGGGACACGCTTGGGGCCACCTTGTGCGATCGACTTTGAAGTCTCCACCGCTGCGCCGGCGTAGAACGAGAACGCAGCAGGCGCAACGAGGTGCAAAGCTTTGAAAGCTTTCAAGTTGCCCGGGGATACTTTGTGGGAATGACGGGGCGTTTAGATATTGACATGTTCATGGCTGAGAGTAGAACATGTTGCTTGCACTGGTGTCGGGTGTCGGGTGTCGATGGTTGCGATGTGTCGCCCGACTACGAACTGCCGAATTTTGGCCTAAAATCGGCAGCTGCTCTGTATCTCTAGGCGCTTGCCGTGTCTTTTCCTGGTACCTGCATTTGTTCTCCTGATCGGTCATTCTGGTCGCTGGGGTGTCTTGAGGGGCCAGCAACCGCAAAAAGAAGATGGGAAGCCCTTTGATGGTGCACCACATCTTTGGCGCTGCCTGGGTTGGTGGCCTTCCTCCAGACATTCCCTGTGGGTAGCGGACATTCAGCTACCTACAGGGCAGTGGGTAGCCGAAAGTCAGCTACCCAGGCGGGGTCCCGCACCTCTGATTGGCTCACCCGACATTTACCGGCAGTTTCCCCCTGAAGGTCCCGACGTATCTCCACACACGCAGAGGTCCCCCACGGCAGTCCGACAATCGCAGGAAACCAAGCGGCTCCGATAGCGATAATAAGAACGACACCAGACGACGATGAAGACGACAAAGACAGCGACAACCGATGATGACAACGACGACGACAATGAAGAAGGCAACGAAGACGGCAATGAAGACGACGACGAAGGCGAATGTGATTGATTCATATGGACTAGTTATACCAATTTTCAAAACTCCTGTTCCAAGTTCACCTTGACAAGCGCATCGGGAAACTCGACCTTGATGTGAGCGATGGCGCGATTCAACGCAAGCTCATCGCCTGTCTTCCGTTTGATTGGGAACGTGAGCGTTACCATGACATTCCTGCCATAAGGCTGCGAGCCTGAAGACATGGGATAGGATGGGGTGGCGTTGAAGGGGTGAAGATAATAATTTTGGTAAGCAGGGTTGCGATCAGCTAGAGGGCATCGCTGTAGAGGATACTGCGGAGGATGCTGATCGCGCCTGCCTGTGGATGGAAGACAGACACTGATGGGTGCATGGTGTGTCAGTGTCATGTGACGAGACCCTTGTGGCAACAACTGTCCACGTCCCTGCCCATCTCACCTTGATGGCTGGTGCTGCCCAAGACCACCGCCACCAGGTAATCGAATTACCAAATGGTGATTTCTTTTTCAGCACTCGCCTTGGCTAGAGGAAGGAAGGCAGTGCGGTTCACCACCTCCTCAAACTCCCATCGTCAACTCAACCAACTCTTCAACGGCATATCCGTGTTGTTTTCGGCCGATCGAAGGACCCGTCACAATCATAGCTCAGTGAAGGCAAGGTTGAATGCCGACAATCTGGAACGAATTCATCCCCATATCAAAGTTCATGGAGGATTGCAAAGCAGTCTCAGCTAAGAACAGGTGTTATATCGCTAATTCACGATGATCTGAACAGGAGGGTCAGGGAACAAGTAGTATCGTCAGAACGCCGCATGCTTCGCTAATCACAAGCGTCCTAACGATAGACATAACGATTAACTATCCTTCGCTTCACTTCTTCTAGTTATTTTCCTGATGAAGAGCAGATATATTTTTAAGTCCTCTCTGTCTTAAGTAAGTAGTCTTTAAACCTCTATCTAGTAAGCGCTTAACTGCTGCCTTTTTAAGTAACTATTAATTTCTCGACCTGCTACTAATTTCTTAACCTGCTGCTAATTTCTCAACCTACTGCTAATCTCTTAATGTTACGACCTGTAAACAAGGATAACAGCTGAACGACCTACTCAGGCGTCGAACAGCTAGAATAGGACATTTATACTGAAGAATCACAGGAATAACAGGGACTCACTTAGAGATAGAAGAACTATAGTATAAGTCATATAATAATAAGATAAAGGATAATTAGTAAGGTATGTTAGGAAACGCTTAGTGATTAGTTAGTAATACTAACCAATCGCAATCACCTTATATACTTAAGTAATCACCTATAACTAGATAAAAGATATTATTCAGACTTATATATAGTATAACCTAAGCCTAGTTTATAGTCAGACTTCTATAGCTCTTTAGTAATTAACTTTATATTTATCCTCAGGATATTTTCAGCTTACTTTTACTATAAATATTTATTAAGTCTAAAATTAATCACTTTAGCCTCTAACTACTAATCTACTATATAAGCTTATAACCTATAACCTAGACTATACCCTCTATATACTATTACTATATATTAATCCTTAGCTTCTATTAGTAGACCCTACTATTAAATAGCTAATTATAATACTTTAATTACTTCTATTTAGTAAGTTAACTATTAATACTTACTAAATAGTATAGATAAGATATCTTTTTATACTTCTACTAAATTACTTACTTTAAGAAGCTCTACTTCTTCTAAATAACTAGTTAAGAACTTAGCTAAAAAACTTAAAAAAGCTCTAATAATAGTTAACTTAGATAATAAAGTTACTTTTAAAAAAGAAAACTATAATAAACTCTAAAACTAAGTTAAGAAAAGAGATAAAGATATTACTAAAATCTAGGAAATATATAATACTACTACTAAACTCTAAAGACTTAAAGGAATAATCTAAGAACTTAGTAATAGACTTTAATATATCTTAGATCTTAAAAATAAAGTTCTCTAGCTAGGAAAATAGAATAGTACTTTCTAGGCTACTACTAATATTATTACTATACTTTTATATAGAGGATAATAGAAACTTAAGCTTAGTATACCTATTACTTATAATAGAACCCTAGAACTCTTAAAGGATTTCTAATCTAAGTTAAAAACTACTAAAACTTCTATTATAGAGATTTCACTAATAAGACTAAGAAAGTAGTATATATAGCTACTTACTTTTAAAGAAAAGCCTTCTAATAGTTTAAACTAATCTAAGAAGAGTATTTTAAATATAAAACCTTTAATAAATATATTATAGAAACCTATAATATTTATACTAGTTTCTAGGGATTTAAGGATATACTTTATTCACTTTTCTAGAACTTTAATAAGAAATAATAAGTTAAATAAAACTTCTTATAGCTTTAATAGACTAAGTTTACTAAAGACTACTCTACTAACTTTAGATAACTTAGTATCTAACTTAACCTTACTAAAGAAACTAAGATCTTTATATTCTATTAAAGACTTAAGAATAAAATTAAAGATAAGATTATTAAGATCAATTAACTAAAAGACTTCCTCTAATATATTAACTTATTATTAAGATTAATAACTAACTTTTTAAGTAATAAAAGAATAGAGTAATAAATAATAAAACTTAAACTTAGAATATAAGTATTAATAGTAACCTTAAAATAAGTTCAATAACTAATAGAATAATAACAGACCTTATAATAACTAGAACAACACTTAATAAAGCATTTCCTATAGATAATACAGCAGACCTATAGACTTTAGCACTACTACTAAAAATAATAACAAAAAACTATAGAACTTAAAATACTATAACTGTAAAAAAATAGAATATATTACTAAAAACTGCAGATAACCTAAGAAACTTAGCTAGAAACCTATATCTAAACAAACTAAATAGATTAGTATAGCAACTAAAACACCCTATATATCCTTATTATAAACTAAATACTATAACAATAAATACTTCACCTACTGCAGTAATAAAGAGGCTATAAGGTACTAGCCTAGTAACCTAGACTGCAGAAAGACAGGTTATAATATAACTATCCTAGAAGTTAAGATAAAGATCTTTATAATAACTTTATAAGTAAATAGTAAGATAGTTCGAAAGACTACTAAATAACTAGATAAAATACTCTAAGTATAGCAGTTCAAACCTATTAATATATAAAAACAAGCTACTAATAACAACCTTATAAGTTATAATAAGAAAACTTAACAAATAATCTAAGAATTAGAAGCCTAAGTTTAATAGGAAATAAACTGAATTTATTAGTATAAAATAAAATAACAGATTATAAGTAATAACAAATAATAGATCTTACACTTTAAAGTAGTATAAATACCTTAACTATAATAAGCTTAAGAGGAACTAAATAATATTATATAGTATTACTAAATTAGCACCTTTATAGCTTACTTTAAATAATATAGATATATATATAGAAACCTTACTAGAATTAAGCAAATTAACTAAGAACTTAAAGAATAGGTTAAGGAAGAATCTAATAAAGAACCTAAATACTAATATAACCTCTTAATAGAATAATAGATCCTTAGTCTTACTAGTAATTAGACTTTTAGAGAAAGAGAGAGTTCTTTTTATAACTTAGATAAACCTTATAATATTACTTACTAATATACTTAGGTAGAAATCACTTATAGGTTTACTTCTAGTATAGATAACACTAGCTCTAAAGAGGAATCTAATAATAAGAAAGAAACCTAATAGCTTTTCTAATACTAAATAATTAATATAAATTATAATAACTAGTAGTAATACTTCTATAGTATTCTAGTAAACTAGAGAGATAAGGACTATATTTTAAAGCTTTATATAGAAGATTACCTTATACTTAAGTATAATTACTATAACTATTAAAACTTCTTCTAGCTATAATACTTCTTTAATAAATATAAAGAATACTTTAGAGATAAATATAAATACTAACTCTACTCTAGAAGATATAAAAACCCTATCTAAAATATATATTATATCTACTATAATTAGATAGACTATAACTATATTTAATAATAACTTAGCAGTCTTCAGCTTAAACCTATAATACTTTATAAGATATTAATATAATAATATTATAAAATAGAAAGAATGCTAGAAAGATGAATATTTTATATATATAACCTAGAAAACAAAGACTCTCAGACTTCTATAAGAAGGACTGAACCTTCTAAGGCTTTAGATCTAAGAGAACTATTTTATAAAGGTATAATAAGAAGGAAAGTAGATTATTTACTCTAGATAATAAAAGCAGTTAAAAAACTAGACTTATTTACTAATAAAAGACTAAAACAGGTAATAATAATAAGGTCTATATATCTAGTATCTCTAGACTAGAAAGTATATTTATAACTTATAGATACTATTAATAATATTATAACTATTATATTTATTAATAGTAGAGCTGAAATAAATTTTATATTACTTTAAATAGTAAATAGATTATAACTACTATAGTAAAAAAAGAAGTATATATACTAGCTTAGTAATATAGAAAGAGAATAAATCTAGTATAAAAGGAACTATTAAAAACAAAACTATACCTTTTAAAATAAGTTATCTAGATTAAAATAAATAACTTTAATTTAATATTACTAAACTTAGTATATATAATATTATATTAGGAATACTATAGCTTAAGAAGAATAACCTATAGATAGATTAGAGAATAGACTAACTCTATTAGAATAATAATAATCTAGTTCCTAAGTAGCTCTATAGAACCTAGGCTTTAAATAGATCTACTTACTAAGGAGTAGTAAAATAATATATCTACTACTTTAAAGTAAAGGAAGCTATATTATAACTATTAAAGATAGTAGATCTTAAACAAAAGAATAATCTTTTTCTATCTATTCTAGAAGAATATAGAGTTTATAAGAAACTCTTTATAGCTAAACTAGAAACTAGACTGCCTAAATATATAAATTTTAATTATAAAATCCTTATTAAGAAGAAGAAGGAACCTAAGTTTAATAAAATTTATAGACTTAACTTAATAGAGATAGAAGCTTTTAATAAATATCTTAATAAAAACCTTAAGAAAAGCTATATTAGAGAATTAATATTACTAGTAGAAAGCTTAATCCTGTTTATACTAAAAAAGAATAGCTAACTATAACTATATATTAATTACTAAATACTTAATAAAATAATAATTAAAAACTAATACTTATTACTTTTAATTAATAAACTATAATAACTTCTCTATAGAGCTAACTACTTTATAATACTAGACTTTAAAAATATCTATAACTTTATCTAAATAAAGAAAAAAGAAGAATAGAAGACTACTTTTAGAATATATAAAAGATATTTTAAATACTTTATTATATTCTTCAGTCTTATTAATACTTTAGCTACTTTTTAGAATATAATTAACTAAATTCTTAGGAAATTTATAGATATCTTTATAGTTATCTACTTTAATAATATCCTTATTTTCTCTATAATAATAGAATAGTATAAAGAGTATATATACTTTATACTCTAAGCTTTCTAAGATACTAAGCTTCTAGTTAAACTAGAGAAAAATATATTCTATACCTAGGAAGTAGAATACCTTAGATTTATAATCACTTCTAAATATATTAGTATATTAGAAAAGAAAGTCTAAGCTATATAAGAATAGCTAATACTAACTAACTTTAAAGAGGTCTAAAGATTTCTTAGATTTATTAACTTCTACTAAAAATTTATTAGACTCTATAGAAAAATTAATATACTTTTTATAAACCTTAGCTATAAAGATTAACTATTTAAATAGAAAGAAGCCTAAAATATAGTTTTCTAAACTATTAAAAACTATATACTAGTAAACTAGTCCTAATAATCTTGAACCTAGAAAAATAGTTTAAAGTTAAAATAGATATTTTAAACTTTACTTTTAGAGTATAACTATTCTAGAGAGACTTAGAAAAATACTTATACCTCTATACTTTCTTCTTATATAAGCTTTATAAACTAAAACTTAATTATTAGATCTATAATAAAGAACTTATAGTAATTATTAAAGCTTTTAAAGAATAGTAACTTTTATTCTTAGGAACTATTTACTAAGTACTTATATATACTAATTATAAGAACTTAATATACTTCACTACTTTAAAAGAACTCAATAAATAACAACATAGATAGTTAGAATTCCTCTTAGAATTCAACTTCTAAATTATTTATTAGAAAAAATCAGAGAATAGTAAAGCTAATACTTTTAGCTAATAACTAGACTATAATATCCTAGTACTAAAAGAAACCTAAGTAATTCTTAAATATAATAATAATAGCGACTTAGTATTTATTATAAAAACTCTTATAATAACTAAATAACTTATAGCTAGCCTACTTAGTAAACTAGATAATAAAGCTATTAGAGAATTCTATAGTATACTAATATATAGTTACTAAAGAATTATAAAAACCTAGAAATAACTATAATAATAATATAGAGAAAAGGTTACTAAAGAATATATTATAATAGTAATTAAAGATTATAAGGTTTGCCTGAAAAGTAAACCAGCCTAACACTAACTTTATAAATTATTATAACCTTTATTTATACTATAAACTACTTAGTACTCTATATCTTTTAACTTTATTATTAAACTACTAAAGTCTTAAGAACTTCTTATAGAAGTCTATTATAATAGTATTCTTATTATTATTAATAGACTTATAAAGTATACCTACTTTATCCTATATAAAGAAGTAAGCAATACTAAAGAATTCACCTATATATTCCTTGAATATATTATTACTAACTATAGAACACTTAAAGAAATTATATTAAACAGAGATAAAATCTTTACTTCTAAGTTCTAGAAATTAATTATATTATAACTTAGTATTAAGTAAGTAATATCTACTATCTTTTACCTATAGACTAATAAATAAACAGAATAAATTAACTAAATCTTTAAAACCTACCTCTATACTTATATTAATTATAACTAAGATAATTAGATAGTACTACTACTAATAGCCTAATTTACTTATAATAGTATAATAAGAGAAAGCACTAAGGAATCTTCTTTCTATTTTAACTATAGATTTAAACTAACTATTTATAGAGAACTATAACCTAGCTTAGTAGTACTAAAAGCTATTACTATAATTAGACAAATTAAAGATATCTAAGAAAATATATATAAAGAACTTAAATTTATATAATAATAAATAATATACTTTAGTAAATAAAAGATTAAAAGACTAACCTTAAAAGAGAGAGATAATATCTATCTTATATAGCAAAACATTAAAACAAAATAACTAAATAATAAATTAGATTTTAAAAAACTTAGACCTTTTAAAATTCTCTGAAAAATCTCACTAGTTAACTATAAACTTAATCTACTTAATATAATGAAATATTTTCTAATATTTTATATCTTACTATTTAAACTAGTATTATAAAGATTATAGATAAATAACCTTATTATTATAGAAAATAATAAACTAGAGTATAAAGTTAAACAGATTATTAACTACTTTAAAGAACTAGAAAGATACTAATACCTTATTAAGTAGAAAAAGTATAGTTATAAAGATAATATATAAGAACTAGCTAAGAATATTACTAATATAAAGGATAAACTTATAACCTACTAGTAATAACACTAAGAATAAGAAATAACACTAATATTATTAATAATACTACCTCTAATAAAACTAATAGTTACTAATATATTAGATATCTATATAGATATATTAGACTACTAATAGAAGTAAATAGATTATAATAGAAAAAACTATTTATTTACTTAGAAATACTAGAAACTAGTTAAAACTTCTCTAAGAAGAAGTTCAGAGTACTAAAGTTTTAACTACTTAGAATAGTATCTAAGTCTATTATACTAAAACTACTTATAAACTAAACCTCTAATATAAGAGATACTACTAGTTCTTTTTTAGTAACTTTATAACTTTTATAAAATACTATCCTTTTCTATTTCCTTAAATAATCTAACTATACTATAAACTTATCTAACTTAGCCTATATAGTATATAAAGTAGTAGCTTTTTTCTTTAATACTTCTTCTTTAGCTACCTTAATATCTTTAAAATAAGCTGCTTTATCTAATAAATAATCTACTATATATAGTTAGCTAAACCTAGATACTAACTAAATAAGAAAACCTATAAATATATATAATATCTTTAGCTATATTATAAAACTACTCTAAATAAATATACTTACTATAAACTTCACTTCTTAGAAGCAGCTTATAATATTTCCCTAATAAATAATAATATAAATAAAGTATATTAATAATAAAACTAAGTTTAGTAATATAAAGCATATAGTTATAATAATAAAGAGTAGATATAGAATTTAATTTTGATTTTTAAATATAACCTAATATAATATTAGTATTATAGGTAAAACAGGAAATATAATTAAAAGGATCTCTAATTTAGGACTAATAGCCTATTTATATTAAGTCTTAGAGATAAAACTTTTAGAGAAAAGACCTAATATTATAACCTATAAATAAGGATAATAGCTGAATAACCTACTTAGGTATTAAATAGCTAGAACAAGATATTTATACTAAAGAATTATAGGAATAACAGGGACTTACTTAGAAATAGAAGAACTATAATATAAGTTATATAATAATAAGATAAAGGATAATTAGTAGGGTATATTAGGAAGCGCTTAGTAATTAGTTAGTAATATTAATTAATTATAATCACTTTATATACCTAAGTAATTACTTATAACTAGATAAAGGACACTATTTAGACTTATATATAGTATAACCTAAGCCTAGCTTATAGTTAGACTTCTATAGCTCTTCAGTAATTAACTTTATATTTATCCTCAGGATACTTTCAGCTTACTTTTACTACGAATACTTATTAAGTCTAAGATTAATCACCTTAGCCTCTGACTACCGATCCACTATACAAGCCTACAACCTATAACCCAGACCACGCCCCCTATGTACTGTTACTATATGTCAATCCCCAGCTTCTGTTAGCAGACCCTACTGTTGGATAGCTGACTATAACACTTAACCTACTGCTAATTTCTCGACCTGCTAACTTCTCGACCTACTAACTTCTCGACCTACTGTTAAGTTTTCAACTTACTATCGATTTTTCGACTAACTGCTAATTTTTCAACTGACTCCTGATGTTCAGAGCAAATAAACCGTGGCCATTATTTCAATTGAAAACATAATCAACTTTGAAAACCTAAAACCGGTAGCGCTGTGGCACTCTCAACTAGCTGGAAGCCCACGGTCAAGACCAACAGAGACATCGGGCTCTAGTGCAACCACCGGCGCAATTATAATGAAAAAAAGGAGCTTTTCTTGACCCCTTGAAAGCTTTCCCGACGTAAAATCTGCCGCATTCTTCAACTAACAAAGCACCCAGCTGAGCCTCTCTTCCGATAGACCCACTGATGTAAACTTCACCACCCTCCCACAGACCAGCGCCCACAGACAGCCCATGTCGCCCTTTCTTCCACTGATAGCTCTGAATCTGTCGACGAATACCCGATGTGTTAGTGCCCATCAACTTTCCACATCCGGACGATGCTCACACGCGCTTCAGTGCCTCTTATCAAACACCCTTCTGACGGCCTCATCGCCACATTTAACAACAACCCCCCAATGCGAATTCAAGACGCTGTTCATGGCGTTAACACATCAGCCGGAACGAACGGCGGCTTTGATTCACTGCAGCGTCATTGAGGCTGACCCATGACGAAGGAAGATGACATTCTGACTGACATGTCTGCCAGGTTCGGCCATTGCGTGAAGTCATTCGGTCATGGCGGGCTTTGCTTGCATCTCTCAGAACCGTTGTCTGAAGTCTCTGACTAGAACTGCTAACAGAGCCTCGCTGCTAGTTCACATTGCTTCACGGAGATTCTCGAGTAGCTGGATGTATTACGCAGCGGAATCTTAGATCTTGACTGGCCGCATATCAAAACAGAAACAGAAGCTCTAGAAGAGCAAGATCGGCCATTGCATATGGAGGCATAAAAGAGACCCGCGTGTGACCTTGTCAATAATTGAGACTGCCTGTTTGCCAATAGCCAAAGGTTCAAAATGGAGACTAACCTCAGCGCTAGTCACGTTAAACGTGATGCAAAGAAGTACCTTGTTGGCAGTATGTCGTCATCACGACCCAAAATCCCAAGCATGTCCACCAAACACGTGCAAATGTCGCATCGTGGCCCAAGTATTACGTGAGTGTTGAAAACGTTGATGGAATATGTAAGAGAGCGGACCAAGTCGCACAAAGTACGTCAGAAAGGAACAGCGGTCCGCTGTGAAGATTAGAGACCAATAGTTACCAGGTCATGTAAGAATATACGGGCTGTTGCACTGAGATGACACGGCTGGACGGAACCAATCGTTGGATTCAAGGATATTCTGGGGTATAACGAATAGCTAGCCGATACGGTCATCTCTTGCAAGTAGCTCTGACGTTAATGCCGCCTCTCAGATCTTGATCATCGGCACTGCCTATCAACAAGAGAGATTCCAATTGCTGATCGACTTACAGAAATTGTCTAGGCAGTCAGGAACGTTTGATTTGGTGATGGCTTCACATAACACATCTGGGAGGCTTACTACTCGCAAGGCATGTTCAATTTCTTAAATTCAGACCAGTGATAATCATCATATTCTCAGCTTCGTTGCCCACCTCTATACCGTTGAAATTCACACGTACTTCACCGCGCCAGCAAGCCCAACAACCCTTACCAAATCCAGTCATATTCAAGTACATGCAAGTTCAGGAATGTTCTTCGTTTTAACAGATTGCCAGCAGATCATTATGCGTCGATACCGACCTGTCATAAACCAGCGATAGTGATTTCGTGTCCTTTTAAGTTTGCAGTCGAACAGCTCGCAGCTCGCTTCCCGCGACCACACGGCTCTGAGTGACTTGTAATTGTGCTGTTTGCGTCACATCTGCGATTTTCTGCCGAGGACGCTTCCCTCGTAGCCCCCCTGCTTCTGAACGCCGCGATGATGAGGGGCTTACAGGCACCTGAGCTCCGGAGTTGCAGTATTTGACAGTCTTTTCGTTAGTGCCGACGGGCGACGAGAATTCCTGAAAAGAGGATTAGTGTCAGAAGGATCTCGGCCAATGTCAGAAGGGAGGCAGAAGTCCTGAACGAAAGAAACAACAGAGATCCTGAGATGTCAGATGTTCATCATCAACTGGTAACTTAGGCTATTTCGCTCATCAGAACGTTGAGGCGTCCTGCCTTGAGGCTGACGTCAGCAATCACTGACTACTTCCACACAAGGGATTACTCGAAAGAGTGACAAGTGGAGCGCAAAGCCGAGGCAGACCCTCGAGACGTAGCAAGATCTGGCTTTGGAAGATGTGCTATGTCTACTGAGTGATCGAGTCGTGGGTATTCGACGCACTTTAGAGGGGATTTAGGTCGAGCTTTCCCAGAACGACTCCGCAACCAGACTATTTAAGACTTCAATGGAAAGATGGAACCTCAATTCCCGAACGAACAAAATAATTGAAGGGCATTACCGTGTAGCACATCACTAGTTCATCCATTTTTGTTGTTTTTTTCGTTTCTGTGGCATGATTCCTAAGTGAAATGGATTCTTGCTAACGCTCTAACCAGCCCCGGAATTGTTGACTTCTAACTCTTTCGTGGTTTTTTACTCGTTTGGATTTCTCTGGTGTTTCAAGCTCAAGATTCAAATTGTAGATTCGAGGCCTCGGATCTGGGTGAATGAAAACCACATCCCTGATGACTTGAAGCGATTGTGAGGGAAGCTTCTTCGTTGGCTGATAATAAAAGTCAAACTAGGAGCAGACACCGCAAAAAGATTGACTTCCAGGTGTTCACAGGCTCAGGCGATGTTGTCGTGCGCAGCGTGTGCCTGGGCGGAGAGGCATTTGCCATCATTGCCAAGTCTGCGAGTCGGGAACAAAGATGACGGAAGTCCCATTAATTAGCACGGAAAGCGCAACGATTCGACTTGAAGTTGCGTTGCTAGCTTCACATCTTTCATCCAAGACAACTTTAAATAGTGACTTGGTTTGTAGAGAATGGATTCAGAGCATGACCACATTCTTGGGTGGATGGGATGGAGGAGTGGTGCCCATAATGGTGACGGCTGGCACGTTGCCCATGAGCCTTGCTTTCCAACAGTTGACTTTGAACCTGAGATCTAAGTCTCAAGGCCGCTACTGTTCTCCAGAAGTCTGACGCTCTTACTTGTCTGATAGCTTCACAGGCATCCCCACAATCCTCATACTATTAGTTGCGGTTGCCCTTTCCGACGCTTTGCTTTCGTTAGTCCTTCTCTTTGGGCTCCCGCTGTTTCTCATGAGTCTGGTAAGTGGGAACTTGAATAGCCTCTCATGCTGTTGCATCTTCCAAGGTTGTTATTTCAGAATCTGACGATTTAGGGGCTACAGCGTCTGGATTCTACGCGAAAGTATGCTTGAATGGGCTCGCATTCTGAAGGTCACTGATGTGTTCGGGGTGTTCTCGGACGCCATTTTTACTCCTCGGTATGCGTCGTCTGGTAGGTTTGGGTGCTCTTTGAACTGTATGGACATGCTTTCTCGGAAATCGGCGCCTGCTTGAATATGAGAATTAAGGCGAAAGCTTGCAAAAGTGCAAACCACTGATCTTAGGCATAGCGGACGACATCTTGGGTTCCAATGCGGGTATACAGTGGTCATATGTGTCAGGATTGAGAAGAAAATTTGGTTGCATCCTCACGAGCGAACAAGAAATGTCTGGCTCTGTGTCAGGCCAGGGGGTGTTACTAACATACATGGAATAGCGATTTAACTAGGCCTACATTCTTGAGAGGCTTTATAACCTCGCAACGGATTCCGTTCCAGTTTACAGTCAGGGGTTAGATGGTGATGATTGTCCTCCCGTTCATTCGCAGCATCCTTCATGCATTGTTCTCGCAGACACTCTGCTAACCTTTGCACCTCAACCCAAGCCAGCTAAAGAGCTTGCTATTCGTGATAGATGAGTCTCCCTCCCCGTCAATTTATTGATGCTGACGTCACTGGGGTGACATTTGACCTTCCCAATTTCACACAACCACAGACTGAGAATATCGGCAGGGACTTGGAAACCTCGTGTCAGTTGGTAGATGCTTATTGGGTCTGATGGGTCTGTTTCTATGCAGATGATTCACTCATGCTTGATGGTATCACTCCGAGAAAACCAGGGGAACAGACCTTCTTCACAAAGACCTGTGTTTTATCCAAAGGCAAGAAAGGTAGTAAACAGGGTAACACTGGCTTCTTTATGACCCCGCTGTATAAAGTGACATCCATCCCCAAAACGCATGTGCCGTGCGCATCTCCATGTAGACTCCCTTCTGCAAATACTCACCAGTCGTGTTGGTGCCATAGACAAGTGGAGATCTCACTTTCGCATGTTTCAATGGCCATCTCTTGATGACGTCGACCGCCTGGCCGTACAAGTCGTTTTGCTCGCACATTTGGACGCACACGGTGGTCATCTCGAGAAATCACATAGTAGAAAGGCAGTCAACAGTCGCTTTACTGGCCGATCTGCCCAAGTGGTCTCAATCTCATTGCGCAACACATCCATTTGATTCAGGGCCTCTCCCGATTTGGAATGCCTGATTCCAAGGGCTCACCTTCCCCCGTTAGAGCTACCAGATCTGAAATAAATCTATTGAGCTCGCCCTAAACCAAGACTCCTAGCGATGGTATATCAACATTGGAAAGCAATTGACGCCAAACACTGCTGACTGCTGGGATGAAACACGCAGCAAGATATGTTGCTCGCTGGACCTGCCTAGTCCTCCTTTGCGACTTTCAATGTCAGTTGAGACTTGTTCTCAGGGGCCTTGTTGGCGATGTACCCTAGCTTCGCCATCCTGTTGGGAGATATGTTTGCCCAGCTGTCCATGAGACCCCAGGAACAACACACAAAACAGATAATGTGGCTCGTATTGAATCGCCTTGAAGGGATCATGGTTGTGCGTGCCTGTGACAAAGTCATGAAGTCAGTCGTATCCTTGTGGCTTGGCTGGAATTTGCTCCCATGAACAGTTGTGCTACTAGATTGCTGTCCGTCCACCTTCATTCTCGATTGTGATAAGGCTGGAGCAACATATGAAGCCGGAACCACTACTGTTGGGATGGTTGTTTCGTATTATATTCTTCAGAGACTTTGCTTGAGGTGAAGCGAAAGCCAGTGCGTCTCGATTGCGAAGTAGTGTTCGATCGAGCCGGAAGTGTCGGACACCTCGATAGGTTGATCAGCAGAAAGGAAGCGTTGATTGAGATTTTGGTTGAATTTAGAGTCGACGGCTATTCCCACGTCCGACGGCGTCTTGTCACGAAGTTTGATGGACGTCAGCCGACTTGCGTAGTGGTAGGAATCATTCACCCAGCTTACGCGCGTAGCAGTCCAATACCATGGGCTTGTTCTTCACCCTCCGGCCTCCCTTTCTTCAAGAACTCAATTATCATTCGTCAAAGATTTGGGATACACAAAGGAACCGAAACTGTTTGTTTGATTCCATACCAGATAATCTTGGCGATTCATGTCAAATGCTCCACTAAGCCTCGCCTGCAAACATGAAATCAGGGTCACAAATCGTATGTCCAGAATAACGACGGGCGAAACGCTGAAATATGCGTTGCCATCACACAAACATGAACAAAATCACCCATCTCTGCGTCAAGCCCCTTATCCCCACCCTCTTTCCCAAGCTCAAGCCAATTTCGTCCCTTCTCGGGGATGTCATCCGCTAGCTGCGCTCATTATCAGCAGCAGGGGACTCAGACTGCCCCCGTCCCACGCTCGCACCAAATGTGTTTCGGCCGAGGGCAGCCGTACTGTCCACTGCCCTCGGATCGTCCTTTCATCGTGCGCAGCCAGACAACTGACCTGAAAGCACTGAAGTGCAGAAGTACAGAAAGGGAAATAAGACAATAACTCGCAGAATGACGATGACCCCGTGTCGAATAAATTTGCTGAAAGCAAGGCTAATTTTGACGAACATCAATAGTGAATGACACGGTCTCAAGAACATACCGACTCATATAACCTCATACCTGGCACTGGTTTTGTATTTGCGTGTCCCTGAATCGATAAGAAAACGATTGCGCGAAGAGCGCCTCAGCTAAGAAATCTCATAAGTCCAGCTTCACTCTCTTGAATCTCCATTCTCGTTCAGACTTTGGTTAACTTTGGACTACGTGGATTCGTCGGTGAATGTGAACGTGTGACCCACACTCGTGCTTGATATTTGCTCCTCTATCCGTGCCCCCTCGTCCATAGCAGCGGATCGGCCTTGACTGCTACTTGCGATACTTCTGTGTCCATCTGGAGTGTCAGAATTTCAGTGGCTTAGATGATCAGACCCTGGGGTATGTTTGGGTCGCTTTCCTTTTGCAATCTTGAAGAAGTTTTGCGAGGATTCAGACCATGCTGTGTTTTGGGAGCGGCGTGGGTCAAAGAGCAGGGATAAGTACAAGAGTATAGCATTCGTTTGATAAGGGCGTTCCAACCTCATCTGGCTCGTCAAGCCTCATGGCTACGCTCGCTGCTCTGCTGTTGGCTCTGTACAGTCAACCCCCAACGGCCTGGCGTCGCTCCGGAGTGTCAAACGGAAGAGGCCATCGTTGAGTCAGTCAACAAAGTCGACCTGCATGCATGCCCTTTTCATCAATCACTCAGGCATGGAAAGGCTGCTTCGTGGGCTGCCAATGTGAATACATTGGTGCTCGTCGATGTGTGTGTCGCATAACCGATGGGAGGTGTCATTGCACCGGCTTCGGATCAGGAGACCTGTGTTTTGATACGCCTTTGGTTCGCCGAAGACTATTACTCTCTCATGATTATTGAGATTTATTTCACTGCGTATGGCAACGTGGGAACGTGCTCCAATTGGTGGCATGGTTTCTGGCTTTCACACGAGCGGTGAGAGTGTCTCAGAGTGGTGGTATGGTGGTGGTGGTGGTTGGGGCATGTTGGGAGTGATCTCTTGATTTTGGCCCTGCATCCATCCCGTTTGAGTCCAGAAACAGCCGACTGCGCTGTTATCCGTTATTAAGGGGAGTGCGGCGGAAGTATGTGCCCTGGAACATTTACGTGTTTCTGAGACTTGTGGCACTTGACATCCATCCCTGAGTCGGGATGAGGCCGCTCCAGGGCCGAAGTATCAAGCTATTTTGCCGAAGAAATAAGCTATTCAATGCGACGGCCTCGTGAAAGTCAGAGCCAACGTCGTAAACTCGTATTGATGATGAGAAGACTCAAGGGGTGTGATCATTAACGCTTTCTTGTACAACGCCCGCAGGGGTAATTATGATCACATTAGAAGCATCATCTGCCTGGTAACTGCGCCTTGCCCCGGATATGCGATGTTGCAAACCAGGAACAGGATATTCCCGCCTTCAGCCTTTGTTCACAGCCTTCATTCATCATCACAAAGGCAACTCAACTAAAAGCACCAGCTAACGACCATAATCCTTGCATTAGATCAGAACGCTCGCCAAATATGCCCTATTCGTCGCATCATCCACATCCATACGACCTCCTTGTTCATTAACGCTGCCGAAGTCATGATGGCGAGGTCCAGAGGCTCGCAAGCCAGTTCAACATAGCCTTGCCTGATGGAGCATACTCGGCTATTCAGCTGGATTCCAGGTAAAATCTCATACTCGGAGACCATCTCTGGAATGAATGGCAGGCTCCGGAATGGTAGACTCTCAGAAATCGGTCTGGACGCCCAGCTGTCACTGGGGAATGCCGGGAGTGGCCCGTTGGGGACTTCACAGTTAGCGACGTCAACTCGTGTTCGGCTTGGGGAGTCGGTCAGCAGACATATTTGGGTGAGGCTGAATCCGACTCTATGACCAATGGAGGACGCGCCGTGGATACAACGAACGACCTCGGTGTGGACGAATGACGTTTTGGCAACGTCATGCACTCAGCAGCGGGAGACGGTCGAGCTTCGATGGACGTTCAGCGGGTAGGTTACCGGAAGAAGGGCTAGATGGGCGTTGGCAGACGCCACGTTGCAGACACTTCTATTTTGGCGTGTGGCTTTCCGCACCGGCGGGCTCAAGAAAGAAAGGGATCATGCGCTCTGTTCGCCATCCACGCCCACGGTAAGGCCGTGATCCTCGTAGACGATAAAACATGGCGCTGTAGGATGAGGGGATGGATGTTGGAAGGACAGAGGCTGGGAGATGGTGTAAGCTCAAGTTGGAACACATGGAGTTTGTGAAGTCAAGGGTTGGAGGTGGAGTACTTGCAAAGATAAACGTTAAGGTGGGCAGAAGCAGAGAGTAGGAGGCATTGGTGCGTGAAAAAGCAGGGGAGGGCCGGCGCAAAGGTGAAAGCATGATGTTGAATTAGCAGCGCATCCTCCGACATCCACCTCCGGAAGACGGCCCAGGTGCTGCCACATCACGGTTGGGGTCAAGGTTGGGGACCTCGGCTTCCCTGGAAGAATCGGCGTTGGCAGGGCGTCCACCTGGAGGCGCCCATGCATTGAATTGTTGGCTGACAGGACGGATGGTTACCATCAATGCCAGAGCCAGAGAACGGAGGGTCTAAACTGAAACACTCTTCTCAATAGCAGATAATCAACCGCGTGCGTTATCGAAGATGTTCGGAGGCAGGGCTGCAGTGATACCTGTTGTGTATTCATGTAGCACAGCGCAAATATCTACATCCGACTACACCGGCCAGGGATGCTGCAGGCAAAGGCATATAGAAGCGGGATTCACGATGAAGGCTTGCCGAAATCTACGGCGGAGATTCCGGGCGTGATGGCAAGCATGTCTGCGTAGTTGCTTCTGGGCAAAAGTAGTTGGACGGTGCAGAAGTAGGGATGAGCATATGGAGAAGGATGCACCAGCGCCGGCTCGATCTCGGCGCCCAAATCTGAAGCAAGTCGCCACCTACGTAGACGAGTGTTGTGGGAGTAAGCTGTCATCTTCACGTCGGAAATCCTGCCCAAAGACATGCTGTTGGCTTCAGGTTGCTCGGCATGGCGTTTGCCAGTGCGAGACCGCTCTCTTGGCTTTCCCAAACGCATCGCCAAAACAATTGGCTCCCAGAGATGGAGCGGCGTCAGATGTTCATCAAGGTTGTTGTTCAGAGCAAGCGTCGATAGGCTGAGAATGGAGATTCACGTCGTCTGACCGAGACATCGGTCGTCTCCTCAAGGGAATGCGACGGCGGAGCGGTGGCGTGGGTTGACTTTTGGGTCCTTGCCAGACATGCGGGGTGTCGTCTTCTGTTCTGCCGAACTGACAAAG
The DNA here is from genome assembly GCA_018853505.1 of Colletotrichum camelliae. Classification (NCBI taxonomy): domain Eukaryota; kingdom Fungi; phylum Ascomycota; class Sordariomycetes; order Glomerellales; family Glomerellaceae; genus Colletotrichum; species Colletotrichum camelliae. Next base: position 186,383 of record JAELVL010000013.1, read on the forward strand.
GCTGAAAAAGGATGTACTCATTTCCAATCGCTTTCGGTGCTGGTTGGTTTGCCTTGATTCGCATAAGCATGGTGATTGCCGCTAGTGGGACAGGATCACACGCCGACTTGCTTGTTTGACGCATCCAGTTGATGGTGCCGTGGGGGCAGCAAAGGGATGGGGATGAAGACCGAAGAAAGATGGCGATAATGTCTCCGAAGAGATGCATCTAACAAGCCATCGGTCGGTCAGATTGCTCAAGCAGAGAAGGACAGACGCCAGTGTCGGAGGGCGAAGGGTTAGTGGTAATGTTCAAGAACAAGCGACACGCCGACGCAGGCTGCCCATCATGTTTGGTTGCCTTGAAACTTGCCGCTGCGCAGCACAGTTGAAGGTAAAGTAGGTCGGTGTTGTTCCAGCGACGGTGTTGCTCAGAATGATGTACTTGGCTGATGTGGATGGGCTAACAGCCTGCCGGTAAATTACTGCAGCGATTGGTCGGTCCAAGAAGCTGCTCGAAGGGCGCGTCGGACGAGGGTTGGCCACGCTGCAGCAACCCATTGAATTCGGACTCGAACTCGGACTGGAGGAAGTCGGAACAAGGGAATGACGTTGGCATGGGCCTTTCGCCGATTGCGAAATGTGAAACTTCCGAGGAGGGATGTTGAGGGAAACTCTTTCGATGGCAAGGCGTGTCATGATCCGGACTGCCGGGTACAACAAACGCTGGAGTGGTTTGGTACCGGCCCAGTCGAATTGAAAGAAAACCCAGCGGTCTCGAGGTCATAGCACATGACGGTCAGCAGCAGAGATGGACATGTTCGCTGCTAGACGCATGGGGAGAGGTCTGCGGGGAGAGTGACTCCAAGCCCGAGGGCTGGGTGTGGGTTGCAACGTTGGCCGCTCCTTAGTACACTAGCGGGGCTCTCCTCGACTTCGACGACGGCTGCAGACGCCGGAGCAAGAGGTTGCTCGTGTTTCCGTGGCGGAATGTTGGGTTGTCGAGATTGAAGTCTTCCTCGCCGCAGGCTTGCGATAGTTGATGGTGTGCCGGCTGGAATTATCCGTGGCAGGACCGAGGAGAGGCATTGCAAGCGGGCGCAGATGAGCCGTTGAAAAGAGAATGCAGAAAGGAAGAAGAACACTAGCGACGGCGTCCCACTTGCGGCATGGACTGCTGTACTTTTAACGAGCATTGGAGTTGGCCGGACGTGATGTTGGCGTTTGTGGGTACGGTGATGTCTCTGAAGAGGAGAGGGCGGGATGGAAGACAGCAAGATCCGACAGCAAGGTGACTGTCCTGCTCCACAGGTTCTCGTCGTCTGCTGGGAAGGCCAAGGAAGCAGTCGTCCGAAACGCGTGGTCGAAGTTGATGATTGGGTTTGGAAAGTTGGAGTCGTGGAGACGATGTCGGGATGGAGCCCCTGTCGATTATGGAGGTGGTTCAGGACATCTTTGGCGGGAATGTTGAATGGAAGAGCGAATACTCGGTAGGATCGCTTGTGACGAGGGGAATTTCAGGCTCGAATTGGGTCAGAACGGGAACCTCAGCTTGGCCAAGCATCGAAGGAGTTTGGTCGCGATAGCACGTGACTTCGTGATGGGGGATGGGTTCTGGTCGTGTTTGTGTCGCGCTGCCCCTCACTGTGGAGCCCCTCTTGGCGCTCGTGTTCGCCTCTCGCTGTCAGGCCTTCGGGAGGTTGCAGTTCTGAACTCGCTCCGAACCTGAGTCCACCCTTGAGGAGCCGTTTCTCGTGGGGATGCGGCACAGCGCGCCAGCTACGAGGACCGAGGTCGTCGGTAGGATCATCTCCTGCCGTCCAGTAAGGAAAGGACTGCGATTGAGAAAAGGCGCATCCGATACACCGCTGGCAGCAGTAGCTGTATGTGTCGTGTGTGCCTCAACAAACTTGGTCAGTGCATTCTCGGTCTCATCTTCGCAGTGTGACAGGCAACCAACTGGGCGAGTATGGGAACGGCATACGTGTGATTGAGTGTGGTTGTTCGTGGTTGGGTGTGGTTGGGTGTGGTGCTGCGTTGCGCATCGGTGGTGGGAAAGGTGTGGCTGGCGTATGGGAGGTGTGGCTAGAGAGGGTGGTGTTAAGCGGCAGAATAATTGGAGATGTATGACGGGATAGACCATCGAGTCGGAGACCCAGATTCAAAATAAATTCACCAAGGCAAGAGAGGTCAAGGTATCACAGTATCTCACGGAGAAAACCTGAGAGAGAGAGCAGGTGGCGGCCGATGGGGAAGGCCCAACCGTGTGTGGAATTGAGTAGCTATCCTGCGAAACAGAAACATTGGAGCTCATCTGGCGGTGCGTCGCCGTTCCAGCTGCCTGGCTGGCGCAGTTGCTCACGCACGCGTGCCCTCATCTTCGAATCCTACCCCTCCGCGTCCGAGTACCCGAGTATCTTTGGCTGGTGCTTGGGGTTCGGCCACCTCAGAGCTGCGGGTGAAGCCAGGCGGGGACCTTGATAAAGACCCAGACGAGGATGGCCAGAATCAGCATTATGCTAATACCCAACATCACATTGATGACCTTGGAGGTAGGGTCTGCCTCCAGTCCCGCCTTCCCATTCTCCATGACATCCTCTGGGGGCGAGATCTTTCCCTCCTTCTCAGCAAGCATCTTGTAGTAATCGTAGTTCTAGAAGGAGGCAGGGACAAGTCAGCAAAAAGGAACGCAAGGCAGGAGAGAAACATTTGCATAGTGAAGACATAGGTGAGCGAGAAAAGACTGACCTTGCGGCAATGGAGGACGTCCTGGGCAAGGTACTGGGCACTAAGGGTGTCAAGACCGTAGTACTGCAGCGTTTGCTGGACCTTGCTCTCAGTGAGCCCCGAGTGGTTCATCTCAAAGCCAGTCAGGCAAAGGCGCCAGTTGGCAGGGACATCCACCTCGCGACGTCTAATGATGCGCTCGAACTAGGAACGCACAGCAATAGCGTCGGCGTCGGGGCCCGGGAAGGTTCGAATGAGATCGCTGAGCTGCTGCTCTGGCTTCATGGCGGTGGTGTTGGCGTTGTGATTCTTGGTTGCGTGGGAGATGGTGATGTGCTTGGATTGTGAAGTGCACTGTGTTGTGGTGGAAGAAAGATGGGTGAGAGGTGGAGCGTTTGTTGGTTGAAGGTGAATAGCGAACAGAGATGTGAGGATGAAGGCACTCAGGTGGAAGGCACCGGAAGGCACTTGAGTGGAAGGTGCTACGTCGGATGGGATTGGATGGAATTCCTGAGGCACCCAGTCATCTGCAGTGTTAATGTGAGTTTTGTTTGTGGTGGCATGAGACGGATGGGGTCCTCAGGCACCCAGTCAGTCATCTGCAGACTGCAGTGTTGGCTCTTTGTGGTAGGAGATTTGGTCTTTTGGGTCCCAGGTGGCTGCTTTCATGCACCATGCAAGAAACCTGCTGCTGTCTTGTTGCTTCTTTGATCGCCCTTGTCTCCCGGAGGCAGTATCAGCAGCAGCAGCATCACCACCTCCACTACCCGACACCATTTTGGCCGTTCATGTCTCAGGCACTGACTGAGATCTGGAGTTGATGGCTCTGCAGCTAGCCATGGCTGTGGAAGAGCACAGCCTATTCAACATCTGCCTGGGGGACAGACCTTGAGCAGAGGGGCACATAAGGATAGTTCTCGCTGTCCACGAGTCGTCTGTCCCATCAGAACTTGCAGCTCAGGCAACCACCAAACCTTCCTCCACAAGCCAGAACCAACATTCTCATTGCCCACTACCCAATTTCGTCGCTCGCAAACACCGTAAGTTCCTCCCTGTTACTGTGCCACGCCCATACTAATCCGCCTAGTCAAAAATGCAGCCAACGAGCCAGACCACCCCTGAGAATGCCACATCTCCTGACCACACCGCGCCCCCCGGCAACACCACTCCTTCAGACGCCGCAACAACCAACCTGGACAACCGCCAGCCGCAAGGCGAGGCAGCGGTCGAGCTTCGACCTTTGGCCCGGTCAGCAAGCGCTCACACAGCGCCAGTTCACCCCCAATCCCCTCGGCCACAGGCCCAGACCGATGCGCCAGCGCAACATTGTCCAGCCCCCCCAATCGACGAGCGGGACATCCTCATCCCAATGCCGGCCACAACGACACAGGACGAGGCCGAAGCCGGGGTGCGGCGTAAGGTTCCTATGTACGGCTTGCCGACAGCAGCGGAATTCCACGAGTCGGTGACGTTCTTTCACCGATACCCTAGCCTGTACTTTCAGGTGGCGCCGGCGCTGGGGACGCCAGCCCTCCCCACCCTCATCCTGATGGTGAGCAGCCGGCTCTACCTCTCCTAGTGGCAGTGGCAGATCTGGTTCGTCGCCGTCGGGTACATTGTGGTGTTTCTGTATTGCATCGTTCTTGGGCGAAGATGGTGGGCTGCTTAGCAATCTTGCCAGCGGCGGATGGGGTGGTGTGGGGGCTGTCTGGTCGTTGGGATTGTGTGGTGTCGGTGGTCGTCGGCCTGGAGGGGCTTTGAAGTCATAGGGGTGTAATTGAGGCAGAGCAGGAGCTCTTGTTTTGTGCGTTCATGAATCGGCCATGCTTGTGAATGAATTGGTGTTGTTGATGGCGAATGGTGTGGCAGCAATGGTCCTTTGGGGTGTATTCCGATCGAGTCTCCAGTGTCCCGCAAGTCGTCGGGGTCTTGTTGATGTCAAAAGTAGATTTATGGACCTCATCCACTCGTGGTTCACGTTGCAACGGCGGGACATGTGGATGCCGTCATTTAAGAATACCTGGTAATTCTCCGGTTGGCTGCCCTGAGAGGTGGCGGGGCCGGTTGACATTCTGCGGGTCAGCCACGGCAATGAAGTGTGGCCTGTGTGGCTGAAGCTTGAAGCTGCAGTGGACGTGGCGCGCAGTGCAGCTACCATGCGACACTGACGAACGGCACTGTGCATCCTCCTGGGCGGATCCCCAGACTCCGAGTCCAAGGCTTCATCGACAGGATCTCGGCGTTTAATGGCAATCGACCAGGCGAAAGAGGCACAAATCATTGGCAAATGAACTGGAATTTTGGGATGTGAAGCTCATCAAGGCACGGAAGTCGGATGGTCTGGGGCAACTAGATAGCACAACACAGAGGCCCGTGGTCGGCGGCAGTGGAGGCAGCAGTGGAGGCAGCAGTGGAGGCAGCAGTGGAGGCAGCACACTCAAGGTGGGGATTGTGACCGCGACATTGTCAGTGTTAGCCACGACCAAAACGACGAGGTTTCTGACGAATGCCGGCCGTGTTCAAAGGCTATCCAGCTGGCCAGGGGTCGGGAGGCAATTGTGGTCGACAGGGTCGTCGAAGGACAGTGGCAAGGACGCCTGCAGCCTATCAGCCAAGTGTGCGTGTGCAAGGACTTGTAGAAGACTCCTTGGACATCTTTTGTCTGGCTGCGTTGCTACCAGGGTCATCACCATCGCCGATTTGACATGGAAAAAGACTCGGCGTCTGTGTCGGAATGTGTAGCCCCCGGAGCCAAGGTGGATTGGCACACAAGAAGCACAGCCATGGGCCCGACGATTGGGGTCTTTCGGCGCATCGCTGAGCTTCAATATTGGGAAGGCTCGCAGCCCAGAGCTGTGGTCGGAAAGGTTCGTGATCGGAGGATCATGGTCGCAGAGTTTCGTGGGGCACAGGTTCGGGCGCGCAGGTTTGCAATCGCAGAAGGAGATCGTGGTGGGAGAGATTTGCCGTATCGGAATGGGAACGCCGGCTGCGATGCAGAAAGAAGGGTTAGCAAAGTCGGAAAGGCCCGAGGAATGAATATTGACAGACTGACCAGTGTGGGAGGTGCAGTGCAGGGCAGTTGCAGGAACAACCCTCACATAATTCAATGTGACGATTTGCCCACTGTAAATCGTCACATTTGATTTCGGGACATGCGCGGGGTGGGGACTTCTTCCCTCAGTATGCGATCACATGTCCCGAAAAACAGGACATCAGCTGCAACCAGGACATGGACCAGGACTCCTTCTATTAAAATTCTAATGTCCCTAAATGCGACTGCGGCTGCTGCGACTGCTGCGGATGTGGTGATGGAGGAGCATTGGAGGCGCGCTACGTCGGTATTATGCTTCCCGGTTGGAACCTGTTCGGTCGGAGTCTTGCTGTCATTGCGGGACAAAGGCGAGAAGATGCGGCGCGAAAGATGGTACGGGCGACCTTGAGCGTCTCGAGGGTAGCGTCCCTGTTGGGGCCGGAAGGGAGCTGCGTCGAGGTCATTATCGGAGGACTCGGGGCAGCGACGCAGACGATAGCCAATACATCTGTCGGGAATGGGAAGGCTACGGCATCGTGAAGTGCGTTTGTCGCATCGAAATGGGGAAGTTGGTTGACGCGGGTTTTGGTGTTTGGCAGAGGGAGCTTCGAGGACGAACAAATAGATGGGAGCGACGGTGGTAGCTGAGGGGCGGAGCTTTGATGAGCTGAGCCAACACTGAACCAGATGTGTGGAACCCCTCCCAGCTTGAGGAGCTAGATCTGTTGGTAGGTGAAAGTCCGCTACTAACAGGGCAGTAGGTAGCGGAAAGTTCGCTACCAACACTGGGAACCCACATATCTGATTGGCCCGTTCCAGCTACACCACCCAGGTCCCGTCGTCGCCAGCCCCAGCCGCCGTTGGGGCATCGCGGAGAAGACTTTCATGACCAAAAGGAACATCATGGGTCTGCCCGAGCTGGGCGACTGCTCCCGACTGGGGTCTCAATTGCCAAAGGCGAGCGCACGACATTGGGCCCTGAAAATTACTGGAGGATGTTGTCGTCCTGGCTGCCTCTGGTGAGAGACGTTGAAAGCGCCGCTCCACTGCAGGTGGGATGTGCTGCTGCTTTGAGCGTTGGAATTGGCAGTATGTACTTGAGTTATAGGGGTTAGCACGTCGGATGCTTTGAGGATGATTGTCAATAAAGCCACACTTCGGTATGGCCATCTCCTACAAGACGACGCACCCGGGGCCTTGGGGGACATGTGCCCTCGGTGTCGCAGAAGCTCCCTCGTCGGTGGGAGCTTGCTGCCGAAGCATGCACTAGTGGGTAAGGTAGCGGACATTCACCTACCAACAGGCAGTGGGTAGCGAACATTCCGCTACCAACAGACTTGTGGGTAGGCGAAAGTTCGCTACCAACACCGGGAACCCACATCTCTGATTGGCCCACCTCAGAGCCGACGCCTGAAGGCCCCTGAACCGGAACGTTCCTCGCGGGGCCTGCGCGTAGGGTGCCTCTCTGTGGTCTGCTCTCTTCTTCAGTATTGTTCTTGCAGCCATCATCATCGTCATCATCGCCATGGCCAACTTCTCAACACGAACGACGCATTTGCGGCCTCAGGTGTCTGTACCCGCTCCATCGCTACGCGAATGTCCCGGTGGAAGCCAATGTCCTGGTCGCAGCCAATGTCCTGGTCGCAGCCAACGTCCTGGTCGTAGCCAATGTCCTGGAATCGAATGTGACGATTTACGGCAGGGAAATCGTCGCATTGGATTGTGCGAGACGTGCACTTGCATCGCAGCCGATGTCCTGTTTTTTGGGGACACGTGATCACATGCTGACGGAAGGAGTTCTCGCGAAATCGAATGTGACGATCTACAGTGGGCAGATCGTCACATTTGATTTTCCGAGACATGCACCTGCATCGCAGCTGATGTCGTGGTCCAATGTCCCGATTTTTCGGGACATGCGAATGGTCATGGAAGGAGTCATCCTGTTTTTCGGGACATCAGAATTTTGATGGAAGGTGTCCCTGCCGATGTCCCGAAATCGAATGTGACGATGCACAATAGGGAAATCGTCATATTTGATTTTGTGAGGGTTGTTCCTGCATCGTAGCCGATGTCCTGGTCAGCCGATGTCCTGGTTCAAAGTCCCGATTTTTCTGGACATGCGAATCCTGATGGAAGGAGTCCTCGCCAATGTCCTCGTCGGCGGTGTCCTGAAATCAAATGTGACGATCTACAGTGGGGGAATCGTCACATTCAATTTTGCGAGACATATAATGGAAGGAGTCCTCGATCAATGTCCTGATTTCCTGGCAGGACATGGACGGCGACACCAAAGTCGGCTGGAGCTGACCTCTCTCGCCTGCCGTTCCGTTCGAATTATTGAGGGAAAGCTGCGTCTTAAGCATCTCCTGCTGCCGCCTGCATGCTCGACACCTACGTCAACCGCTTCGTTGAGAGCTTCACGTAGAGAAGAGAATGCACCTTCCGCGCCTGGACATGCGCCGCCGCCCACAACCTCCTCCACGAGCCACCCCTTCTCACTCATGCTCGCTATCCCACCGCCCTCGGCTTCAGGATGAACGTCCTCATCGCCTTTCTCGCGAAGAGCACCGAAAGCTCTGACCCAACAAGAGAGGCCCGGCTGCATTAGTCCGCGCAGTATTGAAGACCCAGCACTGTTTTCCAGACGCGAAGAGCAGAGTAGTTCGCCTTGCAGTTGTTGTGATGCTCCCCTAAACCCACCTCGGACTATTCGTAAGAGAGCGCAATGCTTGATAGATGCTGAAAGCTTTTGCGACGCATGAAGTGTTGCAATCTATCCACGAAAGGCCCCTGGCGGTGGAACTGGTGTCCTCATGCAGAGAAGATCCCCTCGTCCTCGGTTGCCTCCAAGGGCGCACATCTTCCTGCAGAACACGACGTGCAATCAAGTAGACGATGGGCCGTGGTTCGTGTCCAAGGCGAAGTGCAGCCTACACATCACAGTCGGCATCTGCAAATCAAGTGCATGCGACCAGAAATCTGGGCGCGAAATCGGACTCAAGAATGTCTACTGCATGTGCTACATTCGAAAAATCTGCGCGGGAGGGAAAATGGCAATAGCAGCAAGCCACTTCAGGACAATGTGGACGCAGACTTCATGATTGTTCTGTGGTGTTGAAGGGTGTGTGGACTCGGACAATGCGGGCGCGCAGTGTGCAAGCACATCAGGTCTTCCCAGGCCGGGAGCCAATCAGATGTGTGGGATCTTTGTGTTGGTAGCGAACTTTCAGCTACCCAGAGCCTGTTGGTAGCGGACTTTCAGCTACCCACAAGTTGGGAGCCAATCAGATGTGTGGGATCCCTCTGTTGGTAGCGAATTTTCACCTACCCACTGCCCTGTTGGTAGCTGAATATCCGCTACCAACAGGAAATGTCTGTAGGGTGGCCACTAACTAAGGCAGCGCCGAAGATGTGGTGCACCGTGTTTTAGGGAACAGACCGGCTCTGGCGCAACGCTGCACTGGATCTGCTGTCTGCTAGTTTGTGATCTAGCAGGTATAAGGTAGGATGATGATGGCAGGAGGAAGTGAATCGAAAAAATGGACGGCGCATTCCCACGCGACCCACATGTGTGAGAAGCCCAGAGGTGTGGGATCTTAGTGTTGGTAGCTGACTTTCCGCTACCTACTGCCTCGTTAGTAGCTGAATGTCAGCTACCCAGGCAGCGCCGAAGACGGTGTACTGTGTGTAGGGCAAAGGACTCGAACCGCCGGCCAGGTGTGGCGACAATACTGCACTCGCTCTGCTTTCAGCTGTAGCTTGCGGTATAGAATGGAAGACATAAGGCAGGATTGCGGTGGCGGCAGTAGGAAGTAAATCGAAAAGGTGGACGGTACTCACGCTCTTAGTGACAGCACTCAAGTGCTTGGGGAGCCAATCAGACGTGTGGGATCCCGGTGTTGGTAGGTGAAAGTCCGCTACCAACAGGTCTCTAGGTAGGTGAAAGTTCGCTACCCACAGCCCCTGCGCTTTCAACCTTGTGTGCGGACAACAATAGCCCAGATCCCTCGCCTTGCACTCCTTCTCGGTCTAAAGGTAAAGATGCACCTAGAGAAGAAGCCTTGGGAGGTCGAGTTGGCTGCGCGAGCAACAACTGCCCCCACCTGCTGAAGGTGCCGAGGTCGAATTTCTAGGAAGCCCTTTACTAGACACCATCCATCAAGGTGAGCAACGCCAAGCGCAGCGTCGTTTTCGCATTGCTTCCCTACCAACAATGCATCCTATTATCAGCAAAATGGGCGCGACATCAATCCTTACACAGGCTGAATTTGTCGCAGTATGTCGTAGCCTGCTACGGATGGGAATTCCAGCCCACGTTCCAAGTGATTGATGCCTTTTCATTGTCTGGACGGTTGCAGTGGGGAGCTCTTATCGGAGCTCTTATCAGAGGCATCGCATTTCACGCCATCATATGCGCTAGTGCAACTTTGGCTTTCGCGCGGCCATCGTGCTCAATGTGGTGAGGGGATGACGGAAAATGCATGCAGGAATCCCCGACCATAGGAGAGGTCACGAATAGTTCAGGAGAGTGTGGCCTTCAATGCCGGCGTTGATTGTGTGAGGCGTGCGTGGGGTCGGGAAGCAGATGGAGCGACGTATCTTGCGCCGTTACGTCCCGTCTTGGACGGCGTCGTGGACGGTGGCCCTTACGTGGGGGTCGTCCGGTTTGCGCTAGCCTCACCACTCCTGGCACCTTGTGTCCTCACAGTGTGCTGAGTGCTTGGAAAGAAGGTGCTTGGCTGCGGGTTGCTCACCTCTGCGGATGGTTGGGTACCTGGCTGGGCAGTCGGCGCAACAGCTGCTGACTGTCGCAAATGTGCGTGGCAGCTGGCACGCAAAAGTTGCGCACTCTAGATTTTTGCATGCCAGCTGTGCGATGTTTGCGCCAGTCCACCCGCACCGGCTGCGCCCTGTACAAGCACGAGCCACACCACAGCCATACGTACACCAACCACAAGTTCGGGGCCCTTGGGGTCCGAAGCCTGGGCCGGCGACGAAAGGGTGGTGCTGCCGCCGCCCGCAGCCCGGTCACCCCCATCATTGCTGCCGACAAGCTGGACATGACTGCGAACTAGGCATCTGACATCAGCACTGCGGCGGACGCGGACAAGAAATGGGAGCTGCTGGATATCCTGGATCACGATATTGACCCGAGCCACCCAACCCGGATTATCCTCAAATGCAGGTGGAGGGTTGGTCTGGCTTGGTGGCGGTCCCTTGATGTGGAACACCGAGTGACGATTTTTTTGGGGCGGGAAATGGGCTTGCGCTGATTGACCGCTGGATGGAGATGTGGGGTTCCGTCTTTGTCGCCAGCTCATGGGATATTTGCGAGAGTCTGTACCATTTCATTGAAGCACATGCTGCACTCGTGGTGGCACACACGGGTGGATTTGGGATGCTCGTCAAGTGAGGCGATGACCACAGGGTGCAAGGCAGTGTGCCAGCTGGCGCAGACTTTGCCCAGCTGGCCTGCAAAAATCTACAGTGCGCAATATTTGCAGCCAGCTGGCGCAATTTGCCGCAAGCTCCGCACTCACATGATATCGGGTGTTTTCGCGTTGCGCTAATCTCGGAACACGCGACGCGACGCAAAGCTGAGTCAGCGGCCTCGGTGGGTCCTTGCAGGGTCTCAGTGCGGCGCAGTGACTCGCTCCTTGACCAGCTGGTGCCTGGACACGTGCTTGATTACCTGAGCACCCACTTCTCCTCAATTTCCCAGGCCGGTGGTGCGAGTCCATTCACGCCTCCTCCAACCACCACAACACCACACAGAGACCACCTCCGCGAACCGCCACACCAACTGCGCATGTATCTCAAAACCGAAAATTCCACCATGGCCTCAACCTTCGCCTCGTCTGCCGCCCCGCGGCAGGGTGAATGGCTCTCTCGCGACGAGTTCGTGGCCCTGCGAAACCGTCAAGACGACCAGCTCAACACGGAGCTCGCGGGCTTTCGCCAATCCGTGCATCTCCTCAGGGAAGAGGTGTTTGGTAACATGCAGGAGATCAAGACCAACGTCCACAACCTCAGAACCGATGTCCATGGGCTTAGAATCGACATCAACGAAATCAAGACCGACGTCAACGCAATCAAGACCGACGTCCACGACCTCAGAACCGACGTCGATGGTCTCCGAACCGACGTTAACGAAATCAAGACCGACGTCAACCAACTCAAGACCGATGTCTGCGAACTCAAGACCGATGTCAACCAACTCAAGACCGACGTCAACCAAATCAAGACCGATGTCTGCGAACTTAGAGCCCAAGCCGGCCAGACCCAAGCGCTCATGCGAAACAACGCCCTGAGGAACCCAGCGGCCCCCATCCGTCCTCTTCCCATATACCGTCCGGGCCAAGGCGTGCTCTTCCCCAGATTATTTCCCCGGAATGCGGACCATTTCTATCGGCTGAGGGACCCATTGACGACGCAACACCGCGAAATGCTGGCATATCTCGTGGAGTTTTACGATCTACGGAATGCCGACTACTACAATGATCCGACCGGCAACGATGACCAAATGGATACCGACGAAATTTTCATCAGACTGGAGACACTACTGGGGTTGAACGAGGAAAAGTTCATCAAATTTAGACAAAGAGCCGCCCAGATGGCCTCGCGACAACCTCTGAGACCTGCGAAACGCGTGCAGGGTCGCACCTCCACGACGAACGCCTTGCGCGCCGACCCAGGTTGACAGTGGAGGACTTTATGGAACGGCAACCACCTCCTGCTGCTCGGAGCCGGTCATCCGAAGATTTCGGTCAACACGATCGACTCGAGTGGAGGACGCGCTCAACTCCGCCTTCACAACAAATCACCGTCAATCAGCTGAACAGGCTCATTCCGAAGCAAGTAACGCCGGACCGCGAAACTTCCAAAGACGGAACAGACAGCGATGATGACACGGGCTTTCACAAGCCCGCGGGAGCCGTGAGGGAGGATGGTATGGTCATTCGAGCTTGCTCTTACACAATGTCTTTGTGACGGTCCACTACGGACGACGGCGTCGGGCGGCGACTGTGAAGGGATGCGAGGTGACGACGGCAGTCTCTGCCTCAAGGTCGCACAGCTACAGTCACAAGTCCACCCAGCCATTACTACCAGGGCTCGACACCAGGGGCAACGTCGTCTGTTTGCATCAGACTGAGCATCTTGCACAGCTGCAACAACTCGGGCTGCTTCAACCTTGCGTCTGGCATCTGTGTCGCAGCCTCTCCAGCAGTCTCGCCAATAATACTCCAATCTGGAAATCCGCCAATGTCTGCATGGGGGCCACGCGCCACCACCCACCCCAACCAGCACCACCAGAGTCCACGGTCGGATGTTCAGCATGTCACTTATTGGGGGCGTCGTTCGTGAGATCGATGGCAGTGGCCAGTGTGCTAGGCCCTTGGTGATGGGATCGACGAGATGCTTCACCTGCGTGTGCTCTCCGGCATCCTTCGGCAAAAGTGCAGAAGGGGCCGTCGCAGCACCGCTGAAGAAGTTGCGTAGTCACTGGGAGTGGGATGCAGGATGCAGGATGCAGGATGGTGCGTTAGGGGGAGGCGACAACATCGTCGCAGGTGGCAGGCGTGGTGTGGTGTTGCCAATAATTCGGGGATATGCAGTCGCAGCCGGACGAGTGCGGAAGGCGAAGTGGCGGCACCTTCATATAGAAAACCGGACATTGAACTCAATGTCCCAAAAAACCAGGACATCGGACTTGCTTGCACCTTCTACTTTCAACGCCTTTCGTGATATGTTTCCCGTCCTGCTGCTGCAGTGGTCCTAAAGTCGGAACTCGACACCAACCACGCAGGAGTCACAACGGTGAGGGGCGAATCCGTTGCTTCATCATGATGCAAATGAGAGCGGGCATCGTCGTGGCGGGGCACTTTTCTCAGCTGCTACATCTTCTCGTGCCCGTTGCAGTCGATGAATCGAGCCAGCATGCAGGCAATCATTTGTTAGCTCATGGAGATGAGGCGCACGACTTGTTCATCTTGTGCTGCAGGTGGTCGGGGGATGAACAATGTGCTCTCGTTGTTGGTGTTGTTCTCAGTGCAGTGTTGTGACGGGCGAAAACGAATGTGACGATTTTCCCACTCAAAACCGTCACATTCGTTTTCTCTCAGCGCACCGCCTCCCCTGGACATGCTGTCGGGGGCGGCAGTGCTGGGCGATGAGCGGGCCAATCAGAAGTGTGCGATCCTGTGTTGGTAGCGAACTTTCGCCTACCCAGAACCTGTTGGTAGCGGACTTTCCGCTACCAACACCCAGTGCACCTTCGGAGGGCGGGCATGGGAGCGCTGAGCAGTTGCTCTCGTCGTTGGTGTTGTTTTCGCTGCAGTGTTCTGACGGGCGGGCGGAAATTGAGCCAATCAGAAGTGTGGGTTCCTGGTGTTGGTAGCTGAAAATGCGCTACCCAGAGACCTGTGGGTAGCGGACTTTCAGCTACCAACACTCAGAGCACCTTCAGAGGGGCTGGAGTGCCGGCTGAAGAACGGGCCAATGAGAGGTGTGGGTTCCCGGCGTTGGTAGCGAACTTTCAGCTACCCAGAACCTGTTGGTAGCTGAAAATGCGCTACCCAGAGACCTGTTGGTAGCAGACTTTCCGCTACCAACACCGTTGGGATCCCACACCTCTGGTCGGCTCTCTCATTTGGGTGAAGGGATATGTTACGCCGGAGGTCACGAAGCCTCCACGCTGGCGGACAAGTGCTCTGCATCACTTGGCAAGGAAAAGTCTATGCGATTGAAAAAGAGCGTGGTCCTCGGCTGCAAGTGGGAGATCGATAGCGCCGAGGAGCAGTGCACCAGATGAAGTCGGTTATGCACTGAATGTTGTAGACGGTGCGGCTCGACGCTGTTCACCATTTGCTATCTAGGTTGGCAGTGGATGATCCTGAGATCGCGGGTTGGAATCGCACAGCACTCCACACGACTGACTTCCCACTCTAAGGGGGCCTTTGTTGACCATTCTTCCCCAACCTTGGTAGCCAGAAAGGTCGTCTGAGTCTTGGTCATGTCATGATGCCCTCCAGCATCTGTGGAAGCCCGAGGGCAGTTGCCAGCAGTCGTCATGCTCGAGATGGACTGGCACCCGGCTCGAGCGCCTCAAACAGTACGTACCAGAGTAGTATGTACCGATCAGCCATAGCCAATGCTCGGATGGCTCCCAGGACATCACAGTACCTGCCAACTGCCGACTAACAACTTCACCTCGCACACCCGTTCAAGAAAGCGAAATGCATCAATGAGAGTCCTTGCGGAGGTGCAGCGACTTTGGGAAGGACCGAGGAAGACCTTGATTGCTCAGCACCATCAATCCTGACCATCAAGGTCTGCTTCTACACTGACGCATTCGGCAGCGTCACGTAACCGCACTGCGCATCGCAACGCCCAGCAGTGCAAGCAATTCCTCTGCGCTGGACTGCCAATTTCAACGGAAAGAGACTGCGGGTTCTCCGCTTGAATAGCTTTATCTCAAAGCTAATCATCCTTTAGTTATTCAGTCTTGCCATGGATGCAACGCCACCACCGCCGCCCCGTCCTCCTGTCCAAATCGAGCTGGCCCGGCACAACCCTGACGATGAGGACATTCCTGCAGGTCTCCATCCCATTTGCGCAGCTTGACGAGAACAGACACGATCCCTTCTCTTTGTCTAACGAGAGCCTCCTCCGCTACGCCATTCCGGTCGCCGATTTCCTGGTCGGCGCAACCGACGCAGCGAATCCAACCTGCTGCGCGCAGAGCTCCAACCTGAGCTCAAGGCATGGAACCTCGCCTCTGGATCAAGTAGCTGCTTCTTGTGACATCCTGCCTAGCTATGCTCGGTCGGGTCACCGCTTTTCTTAGGGACGGCCCCCCGGACGATGATGCAGCTCGACCATACGCAGCCGACGCAGGAGGCCGAGGCCCCATCACCGAGTCCCGTACCAATGGACGAATACGGCAGCTTGAGAGCGGACTTGCTGTTGGAGCTGCTGTACGACATTCACCAACCCACAGTCCAGACGACCACTCTGGCTACGATCGCAGTTACAAACGAAACCACCCCATCTTGGAGATCCATTCCCGATTCGCGTTACCTCTCCATCACTCGCGAATGCCTCGGCATGTCGAGCGCGACAATGGTACAGTCGCAATGAATCCAGGAACTTCATTGCAATTCGAGTTGGAATCTTGGTTGAGAACGTCTCGGCCACCACTCCGCGACTGCTGTAACGTCCTCATTGCGAAACATCCTTGAACTCGTCGTCAACCCTGGCACATGGCTACAACTCCAATTCGACAATTGATTACTTTCCTCAACACCAAGATTTAAGGACGCCCCGGCGCCTCGCGCTTGACGGAGGAAGCCTGCGCACACGAGTGGATATCGCACCCGCTGCCCGGCCCCGAAGCCAAGTTGAACCAACCACGCCTGGTGTCCTCAAGCTTCCAGCACCCGCGCCGCCAGAGCAGCATGCCATCACCAGGTACCGCTATTTGGCATCGTTTTCAACGGGCGAGGATCATCGCTTTACTTTGCAGGTATCTCCTCGCGTCGCACAGCTCTATCGCACGTCGGCTGACTCTCGCTGAGAGAGATCCCAACCTCGAGCTCGAACGCCAGCGCTGTCACGCAAGAAGAGGGGCGGAAGCAAGAGGTGACCCCATCGGACGCCCAGAGGTAGAGAGCACAGGCAGGGTTGTAGAATGGACAGCCTTCTGTTGAGCGTACCAAGCAGACACATTCCCCGGACCCTGCCGTCTGATTCTGGTCCAAAGGCCGTTGTTCAGCAAGTCTCGAAACGATTGTCCTTTCGTCCGTCCGCCGTCCTAACCGCAATTGATGATAGACCGGCCAACACCGTTCTTTCCCAAAGGGTCTGCATTCAGCTTGCAGTCGTACATGCTGGGGTTAAGCGTCCGACGTTTGCTGTTCTTTTTCCGAGGTTGTTTGTTAGATGGACAACCTAGGAGATTGAGGAGTTTACGGAGACACAACTTGAAGGCTTGAGGCCATCTCCTCCCGTGTTTGGTCGTTGTTGGGTTATATCGCGCGCCGTCTCAGAGCATGGTCATCACAGGACCTCCCATGTTCTCCTGCCTTTTCATGCCTTCTCGCCAATCGACGCTGGCTCGGGACCCTCTTCTTTTTCCTCCCGTTCTTCCACGGTCTCCGGGGTGGGTGTCCCCGAGTCCCCTCACCGCGCTCTGATTATTCTCTGGGACCATGATTGCAACAATGGGGCGTGGCTAGCAAGGGTCTAAATCAATTGCCTTCGGTTACCCCTGTCCAACTTCTCTCCATCTGCTCTTCCACCCTGCCGCATCAGACAACCCTAACGACTCCAACCTAAGACCACTAAAGCCCTTACACAAGCGGCAAGGGTTCTTGCCTTGATCACTGCAACCCCTACTGTAAGCACAGGGACAGGCCGATGCTAGTTGGCGTGGATTAAGCTGGGGAAGAGGGTGTTACACTTTTCTCGCCGTCGTCTCGATCCATGAAGACCATGGTTATATGTCAAGGTGCCTGACAATTGGTCCGCTTTGCATCTCATGCACAGCTGGTCATGTTTCCATTGTCAAAAGCTGTACCTCATGCGAACAGACCAACCACCTGATCCCGATGCAATGCCCTCGACATCCCGAATGAATACCTACCTCCAACATCCCAAGTTAAGGTGCCCGATAATTCCCCCTGTCCCTCCTTGTCCCTGCAGGCCTCCAAGAGCACGGGTTGAAAACCGACGTCTCCCCCATCAAGGATGGCGTGTCCCAAATAAATGCTTCGGACAATCTTGACTTTCAACCTCGACAACACGACTCCATAATCTCGACAATCCTACCTCCAATTAGGACCGAGTTGAGAGGGAGCATGTCGCCGTCAAGACCATTGAGCATTCGAAACAGTGCCTACGACACTCTCCACGTCTCTACGCGGCACCGGGCTGAGGACCGTTGTCTCATCGTCTTTATGTGCGTTCGCGATCAAGAGCAAGCCCGTCAAAAATGCTCCTCGCCGTCCCACATCTACTGCCTCGTCATTCCTGTGTCTGAAGATAGCTGCTTTCGCAACTTTCCATTACACAGACTTCCGTCACATGTACTGCCTGACTTCTCATGTCTACCGTCATCCATCCATCACATTTCAAGTGCCTCATGTCCCACTTGAATTCCAGAAATGCAGAGTGTTATATTGCTCTCTTATAGCTTCATTCTGCATGCCACTTTCCGCACATTCGTTTTCTTGATACATGGCTGCGTGACAGTTTGCTCTCCGACTCCGTGACAAAGGTCCAGCTCGGTCAGATGCGTATTACCGCCAGTGCTTCTTGGCATGCTCAGCAAGGATGATTCGTGACTGTGGCCACGACCATGCGCCCTCTGACTGACTTCCTCTGCTGCTGGCAACGCAAAGGTTTGGTTCATGTCCACACTTTGTGGCCGTGATGACTCAATAGCTACGATGACAAGGAAGCTGACGATCTCAGCGCTTGATTCAGCAACATCGCCTCTCTGCCAATCACCCTTTTGGCACTGTAGCCATTTCCATTTACCCCATGGAAGATGCCCCTATTCCTTCGTCCCAAGGAGAATGTTGAACACCCCTGCTGCCGCCATTGTCCCTGAGCACTGCAATGCCCCAAGCCACGTTTCGGAGGCTTCTGCGGTCATTCAACCAGAGCAGGGGAGTATGTCTTTTGGGTTCCAAATACAGACTGAGTTGATCATTAAACATCACTGACGCATTCATTGTTAGCTGGGACTCCTCTCCTATCGGCGAAAGCCACATTCTGATGAGCGAAATAGTTGCAGTGACCTCAGTAGAGGGTTACAGATAATTCCCATTGCTTTTGGCGACTGACCTCTGAACCAGTCACCTCTTCTCCATCCCATCCTTCTCCAGATCACTGGACATGATGGACTCATGCATCACCGTGAAGCCCGGAACGTCCAACTCAATCCTCGGTGCGTTGGACAGGGGAATTCGTGCCTCTCCGCGTGCCTTTTGCTGGAACCTGGTCATGAACCTGAGTTCCATTACTTTAACCATATCTCAGGGCTAAAACCGACCATTGATCTTGGCCTTGGCCAGGAACTGGGTTGCTTGGTGGAGACCTTGTGTTATCATCTGCCATATTACTGTTGCTGCCGTTAGGAGTCCGTCGAAAGATGCTCCCCATGCCTCTTCATGCTTCTTCAAACACCAGCCTTGATTCATACAACCATGACTTTCTTCGTGTGTTGGTCAAGCCACCCGGGGAGCGTTCAAGAATAAGGAGAATTCCTATGCGATGGGACGAAGACGCTCCCGCTTCTCAGCTGCTCCCATGACAGTCTTCAAGCAAGCGAACACGAAACTTACGTTTGTCTTGGCCTTGACCTAGAAACAGGTTGCGTCTGATAGGGGAAGGGTGGGATGGGGACCTTGGCTGCAGACTGAGGTTAAAATGAAGGTGAATATGAGAATGAATGTGAGGGTGAAAGTGAACGTGAGAGTGAAGGTGAGAATAAGATAAGAGTGAGATGAGAGTGAAGATAAGAGTGAAGATAACTAACGTTGATATCTTTTAAGAAGCCTTCTATATCGATAAAGATTCCAAGCAGAAGGCGATGTGGCTGGTTTCAAACCTGCAGCTGCTAGCTGGTCTTTGCGGTGAAGATACTAACTAGGAACATTTGGTGAAACTTAAGAGAGAAGCATCAGCATCAGAAATTGCTGCATCTGCAGAGGTGATCACATGGCCGAGATTGAGCATGATGGGCACAGCTGTAGTGGGGCCGGGGCTAGCTTATGCAGAGAGCTCTTGGAACAATGCTGATGTCTATGAAGCTGTCGACTGTTGATGTGCGTGAGAGAAAGAGGTTGTGATCATAATCGAGACAGGCGCCATCCAGCCCTGGATCAATCGAGACGTGTTTACATACAGGGGCGTACGGAACAACGGAGGATGTTAGTTGCCGTTGGTTTTTGGTGCGGGGGATGATGAGGATGCTTTCTGTGGATGGAGCAAGCTGGTTTAAGTTCTCAACGTTCGACCCCGCTACTTATTATAGCATCATCTTAAGTCCAGACCTTTGAGATGTTTATTTTAGAGGAAGCAGCATTCTCAAACGTTTCGTTTTTTAGTTAGGTTGGAAGCAGGTTGCGTCGCGGTCTGGAATTACGGAGACCATTTACTTTTGCAGTGATTTGAATCTACGTACATGACGATACAAATTAACCACGCTTGGAATTCTTTATACTGGCTTCATTCATCCCATGCATAGTAATCATTCGCAAAAAATTGCTTTTCGAGAGTCGCCTGGTATTCATTGTGTAGCAGCCCGCTCTTTGTTCGTGTAAGCTTCCTGGTTCAACTTTGGCTCTCTGCATAAGCCCAAGATAATCATGTTTGGCCCTTGAACTTGTTTGTATTTGCTACAAGTTCGGTTCAAACTTGACGACAAAGAGAACAAGTCCTAGTATGACTTTTCCCTCGGTACTCGAGGATGGATGGAGATGGAGACGGAAATGGAGACACATGCCTATAACCTATTATGTTCGTTTAGATCTCCAAGATGGTGATAACTAAAGACTGGGAGAATGTAGCGAAGCATCAATTTGGCCTGCCGACAAGAGGCGCTTCGCTGACACTCTCGCGTTCAAGGTACCCTTTGTCCTTTTGCTGCTACCTCTGTACTTTGATTTCGCAGACAAGGCCTGCATTCGCCTCGACTAGTGACTTCCAGGGTTCGGTATTATTTAAAAAAGCGTCCATGTCTCCTTGAGCACTCTCTTTCCGAACACATGGCCCGAGAAATAGCCGCTTTCTCCGTCGGTCACGTCTCAGAGGGTGGCATCCGTCGTCGCAAAATGTTCAAGAGTAAAGAGGACCTGTGAGCGATGAGAAGTTTATTTCAGCTTCGCGCCAAAAACATGATTCCGCAGTAAACGAGCAGATGTTTGGGGCTTGTGTGCCGTGGTGAATCTGAAAGTCAAAGTCTGGTCTCATCTTTAGACTCCCTTCGTGCTCGTCTGTTAGGTACATCAACCTTGTGATCATGGGAAAGGCAGTATTCAATCAAGCAAGGTGATGGACTGAGGTGGGCTGTTGGTAGAGGCCTCTGATTTTATTTGATCGACGTTGGTTGCGTGTGAGAGTGGGACCTTTCACCCGAACGCAATCCTTCCCAAGCCTAAGAACGTGGAATCTTGGATCTCTATAGGTACTATCGCCGGCGAAGAGGATTGGAATCTGCGCTGACACTTTCCAGTACCTGGGTGAACGAAGCAAAGAGGGATTATCAAAAACACTAGGGAGAGCAGAAGTGGCAGCTTCTATCCAACATGCTGATTTACCAATCGCTTTGCCAGCGAATAATGCTGCGCAACACTCGATCTCAAAACGCGCCAAAAGAAAAGATGGCGAGCAGCTCTTCATGCATTGCAGAATCTTGCAAGCTTACGCTAGATTGACACGTATTTTAGTTTGTTAACGGCCTGCGTTGAGGGCATCATTAGAGCTGATTGTCTGGAAACCTGTGTTGCAATGACTTGGCCCTCGACCTATCCCAAAGATTTCAGACCATTTCCACTAAACTCACTGGCCTGTTGAGTCTTCATCTGTCTTCAATCAAGCGATGGTGATATGTTTCACGAACGTCAAAGTCAGTATATTTTGGATAGTTTCCCACTGCTTGGATATCATGTACGAATATACGAGCCACAGAATCAAAGCGTAGTGACACGGGCAGAGCGCGCCCAAAAGATAGCAAAAAATTTTCCCCCGATAGCAACATCCCCAGTCATTGAGACGATTGCGGAGGCTACGGATATGGGAAGGGCATCAGTGGAAATCTTCGTCATAAGACCTGCAGTCTTGGCTTGACAATCAGCAGCCTGAGATTGCTGGTGGGATGGGCGTAGAAGGAGTTCTGTAGTTCAACCCTTCTCGAGAAGCTTTGGATAACCTTTCGGTGAGCGTCGTCGGTTGCTTCAAGTGTTTTATAAGTTCTAAGCCAAGGTTCGGTTTCAAATTCGAGTTGTGCATCAAATGATCCCTTTCTTTCTTCGCATTATTGGCTGGCTCTAGAGTTCGAGCTACCTCGCCCTGGTTTGCGACAAGTAACGAGCCTTTCAGTTCGCGCAGCCATTTTCTTTGCTACACGGTCATACAAAGCATTATATACATGATCTTGTAGTGGTGCTTGTCTAAGTTGATGACGGTGCTTTTCCTGAGCTCCTTAAGCACTTTGATGAAGCCATCAGTGTCCCACAACTCCTCCTACACCCGCCAATTGTCAAGCCCAAAGGAAACACAACCATGCGTCGAGTTGTTCAAGGTGGGAGGATGAGATTGAGGGTAATAACAGTCGCGTCAAAAGTATTGCCAAGGTTTACGTAACAGGACATGCCATCCTGGGCGTTTTAGGGTACATCGTAGGGATGGTAGTGATGGAGAAGCTCTGGCACCGACGCATCTGGACGAGAGAGAAGTGCTCGAATGGTGCTGGGCATTGCTCCAGAAGCTCAGATAAATCCATACGGAGCTGTAAAGTAGTGAGAGGCACATGTACATTCTGATCAAGAAGGAGAGAATCTGTTCCATGGGGAGGCAAATACGAGACTTGCGAGTGTCGATGAGAATGCCCACTCAAGAAAAGCTATTGTCAGATTGATTTCGAAAGCTCAATCTCACGCCCATGCAAGATGACATGTCTATTCAATTGATCGATTTCATGCGTCTGGCCCCCAAGCGAGACGAGACCGTTGAAGTAAAAATGGGAAGTTCGGGTTTAACTATGGTCGAAATTCGGTCGAAGGATCCCATCTTATTACAGCTCGGTTGAGCTGGCATTGGATGAGGAGCTTGCTACACCTGTCAGTGAACCATATCGTTGACAACCCCGAGTTTTAATCTCTCATCGCAATGAGCGAGCCAAAACCCAGGCGGGATGCTCAGATCCACACTGATAAGCTCTGCGAATCGCGGGTCTACAATCTCCATAAGGATTGGTTTCTGGAACGGGGCTTTGGCATCACTCGTGCGTATTTCATCGAGATGATGGTGACGATCTTTTGTTGGGATTGAAAGCGCATACGCAAGGGCTGGAATTCCCCTGTAGAATGCGTAGGGATGCCCTGGGATTGTTATGCACAGAGTCAGTTTGCCATGGATGGATGACTCTTCTTTTGGAGCTCGCTGTCGCCGTGGAAAATCTGGCAAAGCTTGCCCGATGCTTCGTCGTCGCTTCTTTCACTTTTCGGCTGTGCGATCTAAAACCCAACCCGAGCTTTCCTCTACTTAGCTTCAAAGTTGCCAGCTATGACCTCCAGCAGGTATACCAACTCTAAGGACGAATGGACTGGAAGTAGTTGATGCCGTTTGCTGCTGTATTCTGACCGAAAATCTAGCTGTCTGAGTACGCGGACTTGAGATAGAAACATGCGTGATACCTAAGATTGGCGTCCAACTCAGCGTGGTCTAGCATTAATGAGGCTGGCAATCACTTCTCATATCTGGCATCAATTACGAGGGGTTTCATGCCCGCTAGTTAATTTAGAGTAAGTATCGCTCTTAGGGGACGGAATCTCATTCACTGCTGGAAAGTTGCTGGTCCCTGCTGCCCTCTTCCCATTTGCCAAAACTCAGTGACAGGTCTCTGCGCTGTGTGAGACTCAACTGATATATACCTACACAACGTTTCTTCTTGTCCATCAAGAGATGCAAGATCAGCATTGCAGCTTTAGATCACCGTGACGCAAACCCATTCATCATCCAACAGCAGAAAAGTGAAACAGGGCGTTCTTTTACTCTCTTTCCCCGAAAAGCCCGTTTCCGTTGAGTAGTTTCTGCTCCAGGTAGTGCCTCTCATGGCTTCACCGCACCCAGCCGGCGGGACCATCTCCCATGGAGAGAGCCGTCCAGTCTCTATAGTTTCCTACCTGGGTTCCTACAGCTCAGTTTGCCCCCTCCATCTCGATCATCTCTCTTCTCACCGGTTAATAACTTGGGTTTCCCCCCGACTCGGACACAGTAAGTTCTGAACGCCTTTTCCATTGTATCTGAACACAGCTCCCTATTAGGCCGAAAATTGCAGGAGAAAAGAGTTGTGTTTCCGCTCCACACGTCCGCTCCACACGTCCGCTCCACACAAAGGTGACCTCGCCAAGCCATGCTTCCCACCAAGCTCTCAGAATCTGGTAATCCTCTATCAGTCGAGCCCCGGACTTGCCCGCCGGCCTTTATTAGTTTCCCTCCGGCTTCGATGCTTGTATCCCTTCCCCATCCCGCACGGATTGAAGAGATGCCCAACTCTTGGCTGCAGCGAGCTCCACCTCACCGGCCTCCTTGTCTCACCCGTTTCTCTCACAGCCAAAATCGGGCACGGTGGACTGCAATTGTCCCGATGATTGAGGCTGAGCTTCACACATCCGGACACAATCCCGGCAAAATTGAGCAGGGGAATGTATACAGGGGAAGGTCCTGAGCGACCACGAATCATCCTATCGGTATGAATCAGGAGACTAAGCTAATCGCGTCAATAGGGCTTTTTCGATATCACACTTAGCAGTATGTGAGCACTCTTAGTTGGGGAACTTCTGCTTTCCATCTCATACTCCACGATGCGGGGATGGCAACAGAGAGTTGATCGGCGCTGGATTCAGATGGCAGACAGGCCGAACAAATTTCTCGGGATTCACGACGCCGTTCGCCCTAGGACGGTCATGGCTTGGCCGCGGCCACCGGTCCGAGCAGCTGAATAGTATAACTTGTGGATGACCACAGGGGTGGTTTCTTTCATACCTACAGCCCCGGGCTCGGGTCCGCTTCTGACTCTCCGGCCCCGGGCAGTATTTCCCCTCCTCCCAAGGCCTACTGACGAGCTCATAACCACTGCGGGACCGCGACCTGGCAATGATTCCTCGTGGTTCTTCGCGTTGGCGAGCCTTTGGGCCGACTTACCTTTGAGCTCTTCTACTCTTCTAGGATGTCTAACCTAAGACGGCTGAGAGATTCCGTCTATTCTGCACCGGCGAGTCTAAGAACTCACTCGGTCAATTGCAGGGCTACAAGAGCTGCATGTTCCACCGTAAATCGAGTCACTCCCAAGGTTCGTTCAAACACTGTGAGGCCTCTTAGTGAATCTGATAGCGTCGGGGCGAAGAACAGCTTGGGAATGAATATCCATAGTGGTGTCCGGAAAGTTTGCGATGGCTGACGAGTGATGATTGGGGTATCTATGCTCTGGGATAAATTTGCCAGGACGGTGACTTCCTCAATGGTCGGCGAACCACTGGTCCTCAAACAGGCTCTTCTTTGGTGGTTGTCGGATGAGACATACGAAAGGAGGTGGAGTTCATAGAAGCTGGTGGTATGGTAGAGATGTGCTAGCAGAGAATACCTTGACAAAGAAAACAAGGATACAAAGTGATGATGGTTTTGGCGAGCCCGAAAGTAGGGGGCGCAAGGCCGATCTTCTCAACAAGCCGATTGATAAGCCCTCGAGGCATTGGCCTGGCGATTCACTCATACAATCGTTCACCATTTGGAACTGCTGGAAAAGCTTGAGAAACGCCCAGACGTATTTCACTGAGAACAATTCATCATCTCCGGAGTGCGTACGGCGAATGGCATCTAGCCAGAGCTAGTTTGTGAGAAACAGGAGATTGGTACAGTTTGGCTTGGCGGCGTATAACTTCCTTCTTCAGCTGCAAATATCAGCAACTAATACCTCTATCTCGAACATTGTAGTATCCTTCAACGGAATTTGTAGCCGAAGCTGGTTTATCCCCAAGATTTCGTATTATCCCCAAGATCTCGTATTATTCCCAAGTGAGCTTGGTTTTATTTTGCTAGACATGGGAAACTTATAATCAAAAGGGCTGCAAGGCGATGCGATTTGCAATTGAATCAGAGCCGCTCGGTCAACACTGTGATTCTTTTAGAACTTTTACGAGCATACTGGAAGTTTGTGAATGCTGTACTCAGAACTACACTCTTTCTAGAGGGAAATGATATTTCGAGTTTCACATCGCTCAGTATCCCGAAGAATGGCCCACTATTGGATAAAGAGCTAAGCTGCAGGACTTCAAATACAAATAGAACAGTTTTGACATTAGTTCAAACAGGCCAAGCTCCAAAGTTGTGGTTCGTAATCTCTTCTGCCTTAGACTGCAGGCCAGACCCCGTACGAGGTTAGGAGTGTCCTTGTCCATGATGTGGAAGAAGATGGTAGATCTGACAGGCACGGCTTGTAGGGTTTATTTATAGGGGTTTGACCGGGACTTAAAGTGGAAATAAATATCCAATGACAGCCAAACTTCATCACTGAGTGCATTGTTGCGGTCGTGGCTTACTGATCTGAGGCCTAGGTGTTACGATCCGTAAACAAGGATAACAGCTGAACGACCCACTTGGGCGTCAGGCGGCTAGGACAAGACATTTGTACTGCAGGATCACGGGAACAACAGGAACTCGCTCGGAAACGGAAGAACTATGGAATAAGTCATGTGACGATAAGATAACGATCATTCGGGATCAATATGATCTAACACGACTTGGGGGCTAAGCGATTATTCCAGATCAGATTGATCCAGCTTGACCTAAGGTATAAGGGAATATGTTTAAGGATTAGACTTATATATAGTATAACCTGAGCCTGGCTTATAGTCAGACTTCTATAGCTCTTCAGCAATTAATTTTATATTTATCTTCAGGATACTTTCAGCTTACTTTTACTGCAAATAACTTATTAAGTTTAAGACTGATTATTTTAGCCTCTGAAGACTGATCTATAATAAAGCTTATAACTATAACGTGGTTGATAAGCGAAGCGATCAGACAAGCGAAGCGATCACCCGACCGCAACATACCTATCTCCTACCTTTACATTTACATTACACTACATATAACCATATCATCAGCAAATAAAGAAGCTCAATTAAACTTAGCTACCCAAGCAATCAAACGAAGCAATAATCTTAGCTTAAGAGCTGCATCCCAGATCTACTCAGTGCCTTACTCAACGCTACGCGACCGAATGAAGGGAAAGCTATCACGACGTGATACTATACCTAACTCACGCAAACTAACGGAGCTTGAAGAGGAGAAGCTAGTTGAGTATATCCTCGACCTGGATTCCCGATCGTTTCCTCCTCGCATCAGTGGTGTGGAAGATATGGCCAATCGACTGCTTGCCGACCGCGACGCGCCCCCAGTTGGGAAGCGCTGGGCTTCGAACTTCATCAAGCGACAACCGCAGCTCTGGACGCGCTTTTTTCGCAAGTATAACTATAAGAGGGCCCAATGCGAAGATCCAGACGCGATAAACGCGTGGTTTCGTCTTGTGGCGAATACAATCGCGAAATACAGCATTGTGGACTCCGATATCTATAATTTCGATAAGACTGGGTTTATAATAGGCCAGATTGCATCCGGGATAGTCGTCACAAGTTCCAAAAGGCGTTCAAACACGAAAATGATGCAGCCTGGTGACCGTCAATAGGTTACAGTCATTCAGGCTATCAACTCGTCAGGCTATAGCATTCCGCTGTACATCATTATTGCAGGCTAATATCACCTCTCTATGTGGTATATAGAAACCAGTCTCCCACGCAACTGGGTTATCGCAACGTCTGAAAACAGATAGACAACAAACGAAAGAGGCCTAGATTAGCTCCAGCACTTTGATCAGCATATAAAACCACGTGCAAGTGGCAGTTATCGCCTCCTTATTGTTGATAGGTATGAAAGTTACTATGCTGCTAACTTTGAGATATATTATAAGGAAAATAATATCATCACACTCTGTATGCCAGCCTATTCGTCTCATCTGCTTCAGCCTTTAGATGTTAGGTGTTTTGGGCCACTAAAGAAGGCTTATAGTCGACAAATTGAGGATAAGATGCACTGGGGTAATATGTATATTATAAAGGAAGACTTCTTCCCTGCGTTTTGCGAGGCATTTACACAAGCCCTCACAGTTAAAAACATCTAGGGAGGTTTCAGAGGGGCTGGGCTTGTCCCTCTAAGTGCTGAAAGTGTGCTTTCAAAGCTTGATATCAAGTTACACACTCTAACGCCTCCAGGGTCCCTTCTAACAACACCTCCCGCATGGACTTCTCAGACGCTAAACAACCTAACTAAGGCGTCTTCTCAGTCTGAACTCATTAAAAGGAGGATCTCTCGCCATCAGAATAGCTCCCCAACTTCAATTATTGAAGCTGTAGAGCATCTATCAAAGGGAGCGCAGGGATTTATGCACCAGATTGCCTTACTAAGGTCTGAGGTCCAGATCCTTCAGGAAGAGAATAACCTACTTAGCCGACGTAGAAGGGCTAAGAAAACATATCTCAGACAAGGAGGAAGTCTTACTATAGCTGAGGCTGAGGACCTTCAGTTGCAGAGAGAGGCGACAGCTCAGATTGAGGAGGAAACGCGCTGGAGTAGTGGCTGTCAGCCGAGGACGGAAACAGGTCAACAGCGATGTGGTGTCTGTGGGAACACTGGTCATAATGCGCGAACATGTCAGTTTATTGAAGAAACATCTAATGAAGAGGTTTCTGAGTAGTTTGAACTCAATTGATTCTGTGGGTGTTGTGTACGAGTTAGAAATGTGCTGTGGTTGGGGTTGGGTGATCGCTTCGCTTGTCTGATCGCTTCGCTTATCAACCACGTTAACCTTAGTATATTGTTATTATATATTAATCTCTAGCTTTTATTAGCAGACTTTACTGTTAGATAGCTAACTATAATACTTTAATTGCTCTTATTTAGTAAGTTAACTATTAAGACCTATTAATAGTATAGATAAGATATTCTCTTATGTTTCTGCTAAGTTATCTACTCTAGGAAGCTTTTCTTCTTCTAAATAGCTAGTTAGAAACCTAGCTGAAGAACTTAAGAGAGCTCTGATAACTATAGACTTAGATAACAAGGTCACCTTTAAAAAAGAGACCTATAATAAGCTCTAAGCCTGAGTTAAGAAAGAAGATAATAATATAGCTAAGGTATAAACTATATATAACGAAATAGCTAGCAAACTCTAAAGCCTTAAGAATATAATCTAAGAACTTAGTAATAGACCCTAACAATTTCAGAACCTTGAAAATAAAATCGCATGCCTAGGAGGACAAGGCAGCAACCCCCTTATATAGGAACTTCAGAACAAAGTCAACACCCTTCAGGCTGCTGCTAACATTATTACTACCCCTACAGGAGGACAGCAGAAGCTTAAACTCAGTGCTCTGGTTACTTATAATAGGACCCCTGGAACTCTCAAAGGATTCCTAATCCAGGTCAAAAACTACCAGAACTTCTACTATAGAGACTTCACTAACGAAACTGAGAAGGTGGTGCATGCAGCCACCTACCTCAGAAGAAGAGCTCTTAAATAGTTCGAACTAATCTAGGAAGAATACCTTAAGTATGAAACCCTTGATAAGTGCTCCACAGAAACCTGCAACATCTATACTAATTTCCAAGGATTTGAGGATGTACTCAGATCACTTTTCTAGGACCTTGACGAAAAATGATAAGCTGAGCGTAACCTTGCCCAGCTTAGACAGACTAAATCTGCTAAAGACTACTCTGCTAACTTCAGATAACTTAGTATCTGACTTAACCTCACTAAAGAAACTAAGATCTTTATGTTCTACTAAGGACTTAAGGATGAAGTTAAAGATGAGATTATTAAGATTGATCGACTAGAGGACTTCCTCTAGTATACTGAACTTGCTATTAAGATTGATAACTGACTCTACGAACGGCGAAAGGAACGAGGAGATAAACGATAAAACCTAAACTCAGGACATAAATACTAGTAGCAACCCCAGAACAAGTTCAACACCCAGCAGAATAATAACAAACCCTGCAATAATAACTGGAACAACACGCGACAAAGCACTTCCTATAGACAACACAGCAGACCTATAGACCTTAGCACTGCTACTAGGAATAACAACAAAAAACTATAGAACCTAAAGTGCTATAACTGCAAAAAGATAGGATATATTGCTAGAGACTGCAGATAACCTAAGAAGCTTAACTGGAAGCCTGTATCTAAACAGACTAAGCAAGTCAGCATAGCAACTAAAACACCCTACGTATCCTTATTATAGACTGGATACTATAACAATAAATGCTTCACCTACTGCAGCGACAAGGAAGCTATAGGACACTAGCCTAGCAACCTAGACTGCAGAAGAACAGGTTATAATATAACTATCCCAGAAGTTAAGACTAAGACCTTAGCAATAGCCTCGCAAGCTAACAGCAAGCTAGTCAGAAAAACCACTAAACAGCTCAACAAAATGCTTCGCATCTAACAATTTAACATAATTAACTCTAACCCTATAAGTTACAATATAGAAACCTAACAAATAATCTAGAAATTAGAAGCCTAAGTCTAGCAAGATATAGACCAGATCTATCAACATAAAGCAAGACAACAGGTTATACATAACAACGAACAACAAATCCTACACCTCGAAGTAGCATAAACACTTCAACTGTAACAGGCTCAGAAGGAACCAAACAACACTATATAGCATTGCTAAATTAGCACCCTCACAGCCCACTTCAAATGACGCAGACACGCACGCAGAAACCCCACTAGAATCGAGCAAATTAACTAAGAACTTAAAGAACAGGTCAAGAAAGAATCTGATAAAGAACCTGAACACTAACACAACCTCTTAGCAGAACAGCAACTACTCAGTCTTACTAACAGTTAGACTTTTAGAAAAGGAGAAAGCTCCCCTTATAACTCGGACAAACCTTATGACGTTGCCCGCTAACATGCTCAGGCAGAGATCGCCTATAGGTTCACCCCTAGCATAGATAATACTAGCTCTAAAGAGGATTCCAACAACGAGGAAGAAACTCGACAGCTTCTCTAGTACTAAATAATCAACTTAAATTATAATGACCAGCAGCAACACTTCTATAGTGTCCCAGCAAACCAGAGAAACAAGGATTATACCCTAAAGCTTCACACAGAAGATCACCCTGCACTTAAGTACAACTACTATAACTACTAAAACCTCTTCTAGCTATAATGCTTCTTCAACAAATACAAGGAACATCTCAGAGATAAATATAAGTACTAATTCTACTCTAGAAGATATAATAAAAACCCTATCTAGAATATTTACACCTAAACTACTATAGTAGGATAGACTATAACTACGTTCAATAATAATATAGCAACCTTCAGCCTAAGCCTATAATACCCTATAAGATGTCAACATAATAATACTATGAAATAGGAGGAATACTAGAAAGATGAATGCCTTATATATGCTACCTAGAAAGCAAAGGCTCTCAGACTTCTATAAGAAGGACCGAACCTTCTAAGGCTCTAGATCTAAGAAAACTATCTCACAAAGGCATAACAAGAAGGAAAGCAGATCACCTACCCCAGACAACAAAAGCAGTCAAAAAACTAGACTTACCTACTAACAAAGAACTAAGACAGGCAATAATAACAAGGTCTATATATCTAGCATTACTAGACTAGAAAGTGCATCTATAACTAGTAGTTACTATTAATAACACTATAACTATTACGCTTATTAACAGCGGAGCTGAAATGAACTTTGTATCACCCTAAGCAGTAAACAGATTATAACTACTATAGCAAAGAAAGGAACACACGTATCAACTCAGCAACATAGAAGGAGAATAAGTCTAGTACAAAGGAGGAACCATTAAAAATAAGACTGCGCCCCTCGAGATAAGTTACTTAGATCGAAATAAATAACTCTAATTCGATATTGCTGAACTTAGTATATATAATATTATGTTAGGAATGCTATAGCTTGAGAAGAACAACTTATAAATAGATTAGAGAACAGGCTAACTCTATTAAAATAATAATAATCTAGTCCCTGAGAAGCTCTGCAGAACCTAGGCCTTAAACAGATTTACCTACTACAGAGCAGCAAAATAATATATCTGCTACCTCAAGGCAAAAGAAGCTGTGTTATAACTACTAAAAATAGCAGATCTCAAACGAAAAGATGATCTCCTTCTATCTATCCCAGAAAAGTACAGAGTTTATAAGAAACTCTTTGCAGCTGAACTAGAAACCAGACTGCCTAAACATATAAATTTCAATCATAAAATCCCTATTAAGGAGGGGAAAGAACCTAAGTTCAATAAAATTTATAGACTTAACCTAACAGAAATAGAAGCTCTTAATAAGTATCTCAATAAAAACCTCAAGAAAGGTTATATTAGAGAATTAATATCACTTGCAGGAAGCCTAATCCTATTCATACTAAAGAAGAACAGCAAGCTATAACTATATATCGACTACTAAATACTCAACGAAATAACAATCAAAAACTAGTACCTATTACTATTAATCGACGAACTGCAATAACTCCTCTATAGAGCTAACTACTTCACAGCACTAGACCTTAAAAATATCTATAACCTCATCTAAATAAAAAAAGAGAAGAATAGAAAACTGCCTTTAGAACACGCAAAGAATATTTCAAGTACCTTGTTATGCCTTTTAGTCTTACTAATATACTAGCTACTTTCTAGAATATAATTAACTAGGTTCTTAAGAAATTTATAGATATCTTTATAGTTATCTACCTTAATAATATCCTTATCTTCTCTATTATAATAGAATAACACAGAGAATATATACACCTTATATTATAAGCCTTCTAAAACGCTAAGCTTTTAATCAAACTAGAGAAAAACATATTCCACACCTAGGAAGTAGAATACCTCAGATTTACAATTACCTCCAGACATATCAGCATATCAAAGAAAAAAGTCCAAGCTATATAAGAATAGCTAACACTAACCAACCTTAAGAAGGTCTAAGAATTTCTCAGATTCGTCAACTTCTACTGAAAATTCATCAGACTCTATAGGAAAATCAACACACCTCTTACTAATCTCAGTTATAAAGACTAACCATTTAAATAAAAAGAAGCCTAGAGCACAGCTTTCCAAATTATTAAAGACTATATTACTAACAAACTAGTCCTAATAATCCTAAACCCGCAAGAAC
Organism: Colletotrichum camelliae; assembly: GCA_018853505.1. NCBI lineage: Eukaryota > Fungi > Ascomycota > Sordariomycetes > Glomerellales > Glomerellaceae > Colletotrichum > Colletotrichum camelliae. Next base: position 219,127 of record JAELVL010000013.1, read on the forward strand.
AGTTCAAAGTTGAGACAGATGCCTTAAACTTCGCCCTCAGAGCATAACTATCCTAGAGAGATTCAGAAGGACGCCTGCACCCCTGCACCTTCTTCTCCTGCAAGCTCTGCAGACTAGAACTCAACTATCAGATCCATAACAAGGAACTCATAGCTATCATTGAAGCCTTCAAAGAATGGAGACCCTTACTCTCTGGAACTATTCACTAAGTACTTATGTACACTAATCATAAGAACCTAGCATAGTTCACCACATCAAAAGAACTCAACAAACAACAAATCAGATGCTGACGACCGGACTATAACATCCTGGTACTAGCTGAAACCCAGGTGATTCTCAAACATAATAATAACAGAGACCTTATGCCTGCCACAAAAGCTCTTATAATAACCGGACGATCTACAGCTAGCCTGCCTAGCAAACTGAATAACAAAGCTATCAGAGAATTCCACAGCGCACCAGCATATAGTTACTAAGGAATTATGAAAACCTAGAAACGACTATAATAATAATATAGAGAAAAGGTTACTAGAGAACATATCGCAATAGCAATTAAGGATTGCAAGGTCTGCCTGAAAAGCAAACCAGCCTAACACCAACCTTATAAATTATTACAACTTTTGCCTGTGCTGCAAACCACCTAGCACTCTATATCACTCGACTTCATCATCAAACTACCGAAGTCTTAAGAACCTTTTATAGGAATCTACTATGACAGCGTTCTTATTATTGTCGACAGACTCACGAAATATACCTACTTCATCCTATATAAAGAAGCAAGCAATGCTGAAGAATTCACCTATATATTCCTCAAGCATATTATCACTAACTATAGAACACCTAAGGAAATTATATCAGACAGAGATAAGATCTTCACTTCTAAGTTTTAGAAGTCAATCACAGCATAACTCGGCATCAAGCAAGCAATATCCACTGCCTTCCACCTGCAGACTGACGGATAAACAGAACGAATTAACTAGATCCTTAAAACCTACCTCCACACCTATGTTAACTATAATCAGGATAATTAGGTAGTACTACTACTAATAGCCTAATTCGCCTATAACAGCGCAGTAGGAGAAAGTACTAAGGAATCCCCTTTCTATCTTAACTACAGATTTAAACTAACTGCCTATAGAGAACTATAACCTAGCCTAGCAGCATTAAAAGCTGTTGCTATAGTCAGACAAATCAAAGATATCCAAGAAAACATATATAAGGAACTCGAATTTATGCAGCAACGCATAATATAATTTAGTAACAAACAAAGGATTAAGGGACTAACCTTGAAAGAGGGAGATAGCGCCTACTTTATACAGCGAAACATCAAAACAAAACAACTAAATAACAAACTAGATTTCAAAAAACTCGGACCTTTTAAAGTCCTCTGAAAAATCTTACTAGTTAACTATAAACTTAATCTACCCAACATAATGAAATGTTTTCTAATATTTCATATCTTATTACTCAAACTAGCACTATAAGGATCACAGACAAACAACCTTATTATTATAGAAGACAACGAACCAGAGTATGAAGTTGAACGGATTATTAACCACCTGGAAGAACCAGAAAGGTACTAGTACCTTATTAAGTAGAAAGGATATAGTTATAAAGACAACATATAAGAACCAGCCAAAAACATCACTAACGCAAAAGATAAACTTACAACCTACTAGCAGCAACACCAGGAGCAAGAAACAACACCTGCAGCACTAACAACACCACCCCCAACAAATACTACTAGCTACCTATATATCAGACACCTACACAGACATATCTAACCACCAGCAGAAGCAGACAGACCACAACAAGGAAAGCTGTTTATTCACCTAGAAACACCAGAAAACAACTAAAATACTTCTGAAGAACTAATCACAGCAGAAACACCTAAATCTATAACACCTATACCTAAAGAAGACTAGTCCAGCTTATTTAGAGCACCTTATAACAACAAATCCTTAAGTACCTAAGACTTCTAAGCTTCTAAAACCTGCTCTTCTGCCTCCTATTTATTAATAGACTGCATTCCACAACAGATCAAGTCCAAACTATATTCTCTCAGAAACTTTTTTTACTTATAAAAGCGAGATAAGCAACTAAGAGCTGTTGCTAACTATATCTAAAAGACCTCTAACACTTCTTCAGCCTCTTGCTCTTCCTGCTCTACTTTCTTTTGCTCCTTAAAATAATGATTCACTATAACTAATCAGCATCTACCTTAGTTACCCTGAAACAAGAAAACAACTTACAGGTGTTCGCCACGTCACTACTATCACAATCTGTCAAACCACACTTGACGCACTCACCACAACACTTCAAGTTAGTGAGGTCTATCTTGCACACATGATTATACTGGAAGCAAGGAGAACAAGGCATTGCGTTGTAACCACGATGATCGACTAAAACACTAAAGGCCTGCTGATTGCAACGAATTTAAGCATGATAAGTTTCGCGAGAATCAGACTTTTAAATGCAACCTGACATAGTGTCAGCATTATAGGTAAATCAGGAAGCATGATTGACAGCTCCCTAACCTGGGACTAACGACCTACTTATGTTAGGTCTTAAGGACAAGACCTTTGGAGAGGGGACCTGATGTTACGATCCATAAACAAGGATAACAGCTGAACAACCCACTTAGGCGTCAGGCGGCTAGGACAAGACATTTATACTGCAGGATCATGGGAACAACAGGAACTCGCTCGGAAACAGAAGAACTATAGAACAAGTCACATGACGATAAGATAACAATCATTCGGGATCAATATGATCTAACACGACTTAGGGGCCAAGCGATCATTCCGGATCAGATTGATCCAGCTCGACCCAAGGTACAAGGGAACATGTTTAAGGATTAGACTTATATATAGTATGACCTGAGCCTGGCTTATAGTCAGACTTCTATAGCTCTTCAGCAATCAACTTTATATTCATCCTCAGGATACTTTCAGCTTACCTTCACTGCGAATAACTTGTTGAGTCTAAGACTGATCACCTTAGCCTCTGAAGACTGATCTATAATAAAGCCTATGACTACGACCCCAGTGTACTGTTACTACGTGTTAATCCCCAGCTTCTGTTAGCAGACCCTACTGTCGGATAGCTGACCGTAACACTAGGCTACTTCATTCAATGACATAAATCGCCATAGGTATCTAACACTGAGAAGTCCGTTAACACAAAAAACAACACGTGAGCGGATACAGTGGATGCCGAAAGCTCCCCCTGTTAGGGGAGCCTGGGAGATGTTGTGCTTTCTGCTGAAAAGTCCTACTCACGGGGGAGCTTTTGTGTTTCTGCCGAAAACTCTTACTCATAGGGGATCTTTCGAGATTTTGACTGAAACCTTCCACTCATGGGGGAGCTCTTCCCTACAGGACCACCAATCTGTTACATCCTAGCTATCAACTGGTATGTTTGTCTTCCCAGTTCACAGGACTGTGGACACGGAGCGGAATTTGAGGCTCAAAAGACGTCAGCCATGCTACCTCAAACAGTGTGCATATGAATTAATATTCTATATTAGGCTTCTCAGCGTACTGAACAATAAAATAGACACGAAAGTGGCCACACCCATGATTCGTTAGCAATTTCTAGACACTGGATCGGTCTGGGTACTGGGATGGTCGGCACTAACAGGATTCTGAGCATAAATGTGCCGTTTTGAAAAAAGACTTACCAAGGCTCTTAGGCAACATAAAGAGCAGGTGGGATCAAGAAATAGTTTTCACAGGAATGTCAGATGAATGGGAATGGAGAGGCTGAATGGACAAACGCATTGGCATTCATAATTAGTAACCTACCTGTAATTTGTGTGCTCAGTGTTAGGATACTCGGTTGATGGACGGCTAAATCTTTCTCACATGATGGAATATTGCATTCCCACCGCAATTTAACTGTGAAAAAACTGTTGGATAGTATGTAGTTGCGTCATGAAGCCAAGATTTCGCAACCTTCTCAGTCAGCAAGCGAAGGAAGTGATGGGCTTTCGAGTACTAGAGCCACCAGATTAAACCAATGCCGGACGTGATGTTTACCCGGGTCAATTCGGAGACGGATCTAAGCCGACGACGGCCTTAGATTCTCAAAGCTACGGCTGAACCCCCATGAAATCGCCCCTCAATTCCCACTAGCGTCATTAGTTTCATCCCAAAAGCCCATTCAACCCCGAAGACACCGCAAGCACTGCGTGGTACAATTCATAACAACCGGGTTTCCCTTTGCAGACGAAAGGCCCGAAGTTTTCGCCGCTAGAGGTGTCTCGAGAAATTCCGATAATCCACAGCAGCCAAGTTGAAAACTGCCGAAGCTGTGTCGTCATGCCAGCAGTCGTGAAAAGTACCTGCAGACTATTCCAACTTTTCAAATCTGATGTGATGCTGTCGATCTAGAGAGTGATCATCAGCATAATCACAGAGGCCCGCGCCTTCAAGAAGGGAATACTGTTCACTTGATGTTATGGACTAGGATCTCTCGATAATATGATGAGAAGCTCTGAATGCGGGTCGGGAGCAGCGGGAGGCTGGTCATCAAATGCGTCAATGATTGGAATAGTTGAATTAAACATAATTATTAATAACCAAGAACAGAACAAAGTAGTCACTTTAGACCCAGTAAAGTATCAACGCGAGCACACAGCATTTCACGAGGCATATCGCTCAGCCTAAACTGTGTTGGATGAGGAGCCTTTGCAATTCCAGTTGTGGTGCAGCAGCACTGGCCTGGCCAGTCTTAACAATGTTCTGAAGGCCATGGCAATCGCGAGTCTCATAGTAAAGAAGTCCCAGAACCATCCGAAGACGCAGTCAAAGCAACGTCACCCATTTGGATGTACTCTCGAGATCCATCAGGTGAGTTCTTCACGTCAGTCCACTTCATATGTCCAACCGTTTGAATTTGAGATCGAAGCCAAAGAGCGATCCACATGTAACATGTTACAGAATACCAAGACGCCAGTATTGGGGCCAAAGATATATAGGCTCTGAGACGGGAAGATGCCCATCGTGACCATAATGACTGGAGTTGCTCCCGCTGCCATCCCCAAACAGATGTCCCGCTGCGTGGACCGGGACCCCCCATGAGCTTCATCACTGGCAACTGTTCTTTGGGCTGCGCCTGTGAGATTGTGATGTCTATGCTCCGGGCCCGTGGATACATTTGAATACGGCACTTGCAACTCGCTTTGTGACATCTATCTGGACAGGGAATGCTTCGGTACGCAACGGCTCGAGGTTTCCAGCTAGTGTGGACCTTGGCGGACCTCGTAAGAAGGTGACAATGAGACTCAAAAAGCTTATGGTATCGACACTTGCGAGGAGAATCCCCAGGACCCAATGGTCGGAGGAGAACGGAATGCCCGTTGCATAAGTCTCTCCTGGTGCCTGGTTGAGCCTTAGAAATTCGACACAAGCAATGGATCGAAGGTTCCTTATTCTTACAGCTATTAGATGGCCTCCCAATTAGGAATTGGAGAAGAGTATGGCATGGATGGCTCTGGATCTGACAAAAGACTCTTCGTTTCCTTCTTTGATGGCGTTTATGCTATCGGAACTTTGCGACTGGCGAAAGATTGCGAGCTGAAATGTAGGTTAGGGCCGTCGGGAGTACGAGTGCTTGTGCCCCGGGCTGTTGATGGCAATCATGAGGCCGAAGCTGAAAGGAATTTCGAGCAAAAGAATAGCCTGAAATACCGAGCCTGTCAGAATCTATTGCACTCATTAGTAGATCGGAAAACTCTGCTTGAGGAGTACGGGCCTGAAGTTTGGCATCCATAGTGGGTCAACGTTCGCCTGGACACCAGGGGAAGCCTTAGTTCCCTTTCCAATAAGATAGAACATCAGAACTGTTTTCCCGACGATGTGACTTGAGAATAACCACGCTGGAGTTGCAAGCTTCACCTTGTGCCGTAGAGGGTTTCAAGACCGAGGTCACCCGAAGAGCTGACCGTCATTGTTCGGATCATATAATGGTCGTGACGAGGCAAGCTGGATGGTATGGAAGTCGCAATCCTGGATGCTTTCAATCCCACTGTGAATACGAACACAAGGCTGGAAATGGCTGTAAATGTCAATGGTGAGCCGTGGGGTATGTTGTGATGTGTTGGTGGTATGTACCGGAGTTTGGAGCAACGTCGCGAAGGTCATCGGCAGAACAATGCATGATGCGGGCGCAAAATCGGGGAGGAAGAACGACAGTGTTTGGTGTTTCTGATCGACTGAGTCTTGAACACATGTGTTCGTTTGTGACGAGCATTGGCGCCGTCATCTTCAGGACACGGCGTCGACGGCCCAAGATGCTTGACGAGAAGTTGGGAAACTGCGGCGACGAAACGGCGAAAGTTCATTTGCATTTGAAACAATCTGGATAAAAGTCTCTAAAGATGATAGCGGGTGTATACCTTGAGCCAGACGACTGGCAACTTTCGTCGGTTGATCCCCAGTTCGGCCCTGGCCGGACGTCGTGGCAAAGCGCAGAGACACCTTTGGCCAGCTCGGCGGCACATGATGTTTCGACATGGCTATCCACAAACTCAGATTATGGAGTAAGTACGGGATGCACTTTTGATTGAGAGCAATGTATGCCGCTGTTTCCCTTCGGCTGACGGGCTCGTCTTTCCAGGGATTGATGAAAGGGCAACGCAAAACGTCATGATGACCAAATGCGACTTGCAACGAGGCACAGCCGGACGAAGAACCAACTCTATCAGCGAAATTTAGCGTACTCAGAGGATCCTTGATAGGGAGCTCTAAAACAGCCGCCAGCTTCAACTCGTTAACTCTCGTCACCTGCACTGGACGATTACCCAGTATCGAACCTTTTGGTCACCTATTTCTTCTTATGGCTGGGGTCAAACTCTGATATCTAAATATGGATCTATCGACGTTTTCCAGGAGTATCAAATAAGTTTATTTGTGTTCATGCTGAACTTCAAATAACGGAGATAGCTGGTGGTAAAACGTTCAGTTCACCTGACAGCCGGCGCGCTGAACATGTACGTTGTTGGTGTGTGTAATTGACCTGGTGGATTGCCCGAGGCTTCGCTGAGCGGACAAATATATTTCTCTTTCCTAAATAAATGGGAAATGCAGCGAAGTAGTGGTATCGTCACACCCCACTCCAGTTTCATTCCATTGCTGCCGCGCTGCATCACTCCCAAGTCATCAAGCTTTTAATCCGACTCTCCCCGGTATTTTAAGCCATCTTTGATCTCTAGGCTTTCCACCGCCCCCACAACGCCCCCTACCGACCCATCAGATCGGCCGAGCAGAAGCACTACATCAATGCTGCCGCATCTCGTCACTGACCACAGCAAACAACCAGTCCTTTAGCAGAGAGGATGAAGATCTCAGACTTTTATTTTCGCAGCAGTTGTCCAAGAATTGCACCATTGTCCCAAGCCTCTGAGGGGACGTCAGTCTCACACACGAAGGGTGTCCGTCGCGGGTCTTTGGAACGAATACCCATGATGCACACCAGTTTTTGCCCTGAGCTTGAAGAAACGAGCTGCGCATGATCATCAATCCATGTGGCCGGTTTTATATCGCCTGCTCCGCTCTATGGAGGATGCTTGTTGAACTGCTGCGGCAAGGATGAGGCAGAGGAACCATCTTAGGCTGCCAAGCTTCCAGGGCTCGTGATAAATGATTGAGATATGGGAAGTCTTGAAAACTTAGGTTTGAACTGTAGGCAGCAGACGAAGGGTTGCACGAGTCCGAAAATGTCGCTCACCTTCGGGTTGTCTCCGCGTCTTGGGGCAAGTGAAGACGGGATACATGCATAATCCGTTGTGTGCATCAATCACCTCGGAATGACATGAACCGGGGCGATGGGTTGACTGCACCTGCCTGTCCTACCTGTCCTGCTTTCCCTGTCTTCCCTGCCTCATCTGCCTTCCTTCCCTTACCTACCTCAGGGAGCTTAGTAATCAGGCTGCAGACGACATCACCTCCGTCACCGTCTTCGACTGCGCAACTTCCAACCTCCACTGCCACCGAACCACCAGACTACAACACGACATTGCTTTCAATCGCATATTGACGGCATCATTTTTGATCAAAACCAGCGAGTAACACGCAGACAGCCCCGAGATTCCATCACGCCAAGATGCTGCCCACCATGATCACGCACAACGGCGCCGCCTTCGCCGGAATCATCCGCCACAAAAGGTCACCCAAGCTAAGTAGACTAGCAGATGCGGACGTCTTCGAATTCCTGATTCTTTGGAATGACGGAAGGGAAACTTGGGAACCGGAGCAAGAAGTCGACCAACTAGAGCCGAAAGCTGTGCACAAGTATTAGGAGCATTGCGGTGGTCGGGAACAATACATGGAGGATGACACCATCTGGGTGGGGAAAGGCGTCCTGGTTCATCGCCTCAACCCTACGGACCCGCTTGAAGATGAAGAGCTCGCAAGCACCTTTGTGGGAACACCGGACATTGAATGGCTACCGAGACGGGACGTTGCTTTGGGATTCCGACTTCAATATTGGGGGAAGATAAAGGAAAAAACCGGGATGGACCGAAGGTTGTATTTGGAAAAGGAGAGAGTCAAAGTTCTGGTTGAACAATGGATGGCAGTCTCAGATGAGGACGAGGACGTGGAAGAGGTCGTGGTTGAGGTCGTGGTCGAGGTCGTGGACGAGGTCGTGGACGAGGAAGAGGATGGAGGGTATATGGGAGGGGACGAGGAAGAAGAGAACGAGGAAGACAACGTCGAGGACGATTGAGAGAAAGAGGAATAGGATGCATCTGTCGAAGTCTACCCCGACAGCGACCCTGATAGTACCTACAAGTCATGATTTACTTTCCGAGTCCAGCAAGTCCGGCAGTCAACATCTGAAGGTGTAGAAGTATGGTGGCTTAGATCGGGGAGAAATCGACGGGAAATGTTGGGGAGCCTTTAGTCCACAGCTCCCCTTGACGCATTAATTATTGTTTCCATGCTCTCCCCATCACTGACATACACCAGTGTCCGTGGTGCAGCTGCTGCATTCCCAAATCCACCATCCCCTGAGCTGGACAGCTCTGCTGAAGGACTCATCAACAAAAGAAGCAAGCTGATCATGATTATTGAGGTCTCAATCAAAACCGTAAACGTTGGCTGCTTTGATTGCTTCAGACCCTCCAGGTGCAGTACTTCAGCCCGAAAGGACAAGTTCTTCTTGTCAAAGGCTCCGCGACCGACATCAATCTGGGCACCGCCATTTCATGGATAACACCCAGACGGTCGACAACACTTAGACGGGGTCATCATCCGCGGACATTACCTCGCGCTGAAGAGCGGCTGGCTGCGGTCGCAGTCATTCTGGCTAGATAAATGTAAACCTCGGTAAAGCATGAAACTATACGCGTGTCAGTGCACATCGACAACTCGGGGGCGTTTACTTGGAAGGGGCTGATTCGGATCGGACCACGCAGGGAGAGATATTTCAGGGGAAATGTGAAGGTTTAATTACAGCTTATGATGGTTGCAAGTTGCGAACCTTTCAAGAGCGAAAGGTAGTTTGTCAGATGGTTGCAGCTTTTGCATGTCGTCTTGAATCAGCAGAGGTGCCGCATGGGATTCTTCTTTCGGCTATTGCGCTGACTATTCATCTTCAGATATAAAAGTTACAACGCCATCTTTTGGGCTATTTCAGACTGGAGTCTCAATTTGCAGCCGAGTAACACATGACTGACGAATGAGATAACCGGTGATCTAGTCTGGGTATGCTCGTGGTCAACGGCTGGCCGGCGCCACTTGTACTCAAGCTACGGATCTGCGAAACGCTGCAGGTTCTTTCGCATGTTGGATGCTTTGTCACAACCAGTATCAGTGCTTTTCTCGCCAGAATCCCCGGAAGGAAAGCCGGCGAGTCGGGTCATGATTCTCCGTGGGTAATTCAGCATAAGACGGTTTCTTGATCACCTGATGAATTGGGCGTCTGAACCCTGCCACGAGAGTTTGTAATGATTGAGTTTTGGTAGCGGAAGATGCTTCGAGTGTGCTGCTTGGCTCTCTGCAAAGTAACAGAAAATGAACCGCCAATTGCTTCTACAAAAGTGCGTGTCATGGAGATGATTGAGATCAGTTGAACGCTCTGACCATACTCATGATGTTTCCGTTCGCATGAACGGACCAGTGCAAGACCACCATGAGGGATCAAAACCAGTAGTAGCTTCACTAAATGTGAATCATGTGGCAGAGCTTAGGCATGATACTTGTGAAGATTTGGCAAGATCAGAGACGGAACTGGTCAGATAATCTCAGGGAGGTTTACAGTAGCCATCATTACCACTTTGTCGGTGTGTTTGCACAGAGGTGGAATAATAAGAGGCACATGTCAACAGATCCCTTCAGACACCCGGAAAGCTTGAGAATATTTGGAGCGAGGACATGATGAACGGCGTGATGAAAGGGGCTCAAGGGCCACGAATATGCCAACACGAGAAGCGACAAACGCCGATCATATTGACACGCCAGGAAGAAGACGGCATGCTATTTTGCGCACATGCATGGCCGACGGGCAGTGCCCACCTTGTGGAAATACTTTGCGCTTCAGCCTGGTCGCCGTCAAGTCCCATTCATCCCTGCCAGCCTCAGCAACCCGGACGGAAGTAGGTACCCTGCTAGACAGTCATCGCATGGGGTATGAAGCGTTCAAGTCCGAGGTGGACCCGCATGGAGTAATGAGAGTCACATAAAGGTACCACCGTATCTTTCATCGTTACCGCTGCGATGTTACACGTTCTGATCCTCATGAGCAATCCGCACGTAGAGCGCAGGCTCGGATGTTCATTGACTGACAGGATTAGACCTGCAACTCATTACAGGCGTGCGGAAATGCATAGGTTGATCCGAGACTATTGATTCCGGCAAGATTACGAACCAACCAAATGAAATGTTGCCTAGCTCCGGCTCTTGGTACTTAATTTTCGACCATGTTCAAGGCCTGGTGTACATTTTTGGTGGGAATCCATGCAGGCAAAACTCGGTTGGTTCAGGACATGATGATGCAGACTTCAGGAGACGGGAAAGATCTGTCAATCTTCCCGATACATCCTCTATGATAGTCCAGCAGACTTGTGGCGGCCGAAATTACTATCCATGCATGTGAAAATATCCTGCCATCCGTGATACGTAAGACCCTTCTTCAGTTGCCAACTTGAGCAACTGTGGACCGTTCATCTATGGTTCATGATTACGAACAAAAGAGGGATTCCCAGTCACTATCCGGACATCGGTAAGTCATTCTTCTCGACAGATCAGTACTATGCTTCATACACCTGCAACACATCGTCCGTTGGGAGCCGCTCATGTGGCACTACGGATTTCATTGATTGGCAATGGCATAATCAATATGTTCTAGCAAATAAAGCCTTGCGAGACACTCCGAAGGATTCCTAGTCCTTGGATGTGCATACTACTCCCAGCCTTCGCCTGCATTCTGAAGGATTCTCATATCAAGATTAGTCAGGATGAACTCGCGCCTGCGAGAATTGTCATTCTGTCTCGTAACTTTCACCAGGAGTGATTTATTCTAGACGTCTCCGACATGTCTGGTTAAAGATTGGCAACCTCAAATCTCAGACTGACGATGTTGAGCTTTTGGAAGACCAATCCAAGTTGGCATGCTTGATCAATTTATCTTGTTGACAAGAGTTCATGCTTTGGGACTTTTCAAGCCGCCATGGCACCTTTTTCAAAACAACTAGAGACGTAGCCAAGAGCATTCGAGAACGCGAATGCCCTCCTTGAGATCTTCCTTTCTTCCCTTCTAACTTTCCTGCTTCGCAGTTTGCCGCCTGGAGGAGCACCTTGTTGACTGCCGTATGACTCTCACGGGGAAATATTCGAGCGCCAGGATGGCCCGGGCTTCACGGAGAAACCTCGCCCTCCGTGAGATATCTTTGACAACTAGGCTCCGGTGGTGTGTCGGCAGCCAGGCTGGTGAGCCTCGCCACTATCGCCAAATTCTATTGGGACAGTCAACACCCGTTGCCGAGCCACATAGGACACATCTCAATTTAAACCGAAGTCTTTGTCACATCACAACAGGCGGAGAAACACAAAAAGCTTCCCATTTTAAAATTGATAAATGATTTATCTCTGCTGGTTGACTTGAGTCAGACGTGGCATGCGCAAGGAGGTAACGGAATCTCATTTGCTGCTCAAGGTATCATTGCGATATAAAGCTTTCGGCTACAAACCGTTGGTATCCTTTTCTCTTAGATCGGCTGTATAATTGGGAACCGCCGAATGAACAACACACTATCCAGCGTCAGGGTACTAGCGCCGCTGGCGATTCCCGCAATTACTTTGACGCTGCGAGATTGAATATGCTGTTTGACGCTGAGGATGTTGGAACTTAATACTGACATCAGCTCGTTAATCCAACAGGACCAATATACGCAAAGTGCACTGTTGTCAGAAGAAAAGTGATTACGGCAGCTTTCACTGCAATGACAACAAAAAAGTTGCGGTCTTTGGGGATGGCTTGTAGAGCACGAGTCAAGACTCCACGATAGACATCGAAAGAGCAAACCCTTTCTTACGTACTACCGATCGAATGCGTACCGGAGGAAGTTTGGCTCGTCCTCTTGATTCAGCTTTATTTCGAAGTTCAGCCACGCACTTTAAAGATTTATCTTGCGCTGCGGGGGTTGTAGTTGTTTATAACTTGCCCGCTGCAGAGAGATCTGCTTGTAGATCGAGGGATTTGCGGGCAAGTAGACGAGCAGGCAACCGGGTGAACATGGAACCACTGATCATTTTTTTCACCTCGATGCTGTGTCGCCTGAAGCCCAAAGCCCAAAGTACAGGTCCGGATCAGAAGTCACTAAAGGCAGTGTGATGAGCTCCCAGGCTTCCAGTTTACTATCTGCAAGTCTCTAGGGGTCATTTCAAACGGCGTGTGTCCTACTAGAGCGGGTAATTCCGGTTGCTGCATCACTCATGCTTCCATACTCGTGCTCCATGGCAAGAGACATTGTAGATGACAGGAGACATGACACAAAAGTGGCTGTGAGCAATTTCCGACTGGTGACTGATATGGACGTTGTAGGACTCGAAGGTGTCTAAGACAAGGGGGATGTCGAGAGCTCAAGATGGAGAAGTTGAATGAAAATCTGTCGGCGGTCTCTTCTGCATGGCAGAGGGAGACTGTTGGATCTTGAGGACTATGTTCTGATGCAAAGAGCAGACTACACTCATTGGCTTTTGGGGTGGCTGTCCGAGATCTTGGTGGCCATATATCCCGTTCGTAGGATCGTACCGAAAGGGGGAAAGAATAGAAGTTCAGAGTCACAACAACAGGAGCAAACTGGATTCATGATACCGCAAGTGGTCCTAAGTCATCATGAACCTACGTGCCCCAGCAGCGTGCTGTGACCTCACCAAAACAACCCGAACATTTTGAATCAGCACCAAGGAAGATGGGCGGAGATGCGACTGATGAGATTCAAGTCTACCAGTTTTAATACAAAAGACTGCAATCGACTACATCATTTCCGGTCAAAATGCGGCCTTTCGGCGTGTCCAGCCATCCTGTCTCACGGATCCTTCCCATGACCTGCTCGTCCACACTTCGCCCTCATACCCAGATAGTGATCTTGCTTCCCGGTCAGCATGCACTTCTTGTCTTCCAAAGCAGTTTCGTTTGGTTTCTTCGATACAAAACGAATGTCGCTCTTGTGTGGGAACATTCGGTTCATCACCCCAATGAGAGCAATGTGGAGGAATCGTGTCTGGGTGGTCGTACAACTAACGGTTAACTTGCTGAGCACATTGCCGACTAGGGAAGCGCTTTCAGCATTAGGATGGTTCCGCTAAGCCAAAGGCTACCACAGTTGTAGAAGCTTTCGAAAATCTCCCATTTTCGTGGCAGCTTCCAGAAGCTCCCACACTTGTGGGAGCTTTTGACAAAATTCTAAAATACGCGGCAGCAACGTGACACTTCTTTTTCAAACTAATGGTTAACTTATTTAGCACATTGCTTACTGAGGAAGCGGGCTGGGCATCACGGCCGTTCCACCAAGCCAAAAACTCCCACACTTGTGGGAGCTTTTGAGAAAATTCCAAGAAATGCCGCAGCAACGTGACATATTCTCTTCCAGTTAACTTGCTTAGCATATTACTGCCTCAAGAAGCAGTTACTGAGCCAAAAGCTCCCACACCTGGAGTGGCTATCAGAACCTCCCACACTTGGGGGAGCTTTTGAGAAAATGTTCCTAAGATACGCCGGAGCGATGTGACGAATCCTCTTTCACCTTGGACTGGTTCGTCGCTTGAATAGCGGATATGCCATTTCTTTGAGACTGCTTCCATCCTGCGCGTCCTGAAGAGCACAACCCCCACCCCAATTTCTTTCTAACTCTGATATATGATCATCCGAATCCCCGGTATTAATAGGAGCCCTTACCAAAGATGGATCGCTTCTGCGCTGTGCAAAGCAAGTTCGCAATCATCCACGCCACGAAAGATCTGACCTGCTCTCGGCCCGCCCCTCAAGTTTCCAACCAGGCCCAGACGAAGATTATGGCATTGCTCGCAGGTATTTGCAAACATTTAGGGCGGTGACAACGCGGCTCTTTCCGAATCACGTTTGCGTATGTTCACTGCTGAAGCCGTGCTTCATGAACACAGCGCGCATTCCCTTTTGGAGATCCTGGTCCGCAAGAATCAAAACACCGGCACGGACAGCTTCAACGCCAGGCCGGTCTTTCTGGGTGCCTTCACTCGAGTAAAGATGGCTTGCACTATAGTTGACACACGAAACACCTTTCTATCCAGGAACTTCGAAGTCGCACGACAGACAGAAGCAGGCCTAGCCACTCAAAGCTCAATGTCTCACAGCCACCAGTTCAAGAATGAAGACTTAAACGCCCGCGCATGAACGCTTCTTGCCTTCACATATCGGGATTTGACGTACGTCAAAGGAGTGGTATTAGAAGCCCTGTGTTTACTCAATCTTCCTTTCCAAACGGGCATTCAATCTCCCGAGGTCACCATCGGTTGAATAAAATGTCTGGGCCCATATCTAGCCCGCACTAGCCACAGCGCATCCAGGGCACAAAAGGAGCACCAAATCCTGTATTCTTGAGATGTCAGGGCTCCCGTGGGTGTGTTGCTCGCATCGAAACTACCTCGAGATTTGTGTCAACGGCTACGAACTGACCAAGGGGTAATGCCACCAACTACTCTCATAAGCTGACAGAATGCACACAATTTCACTCATCCACTCGGTTGATCTCATGATTCACGCCAGCATAGAACATGTCTTCAAAGGGCACCGGACCACTACAAGGGCCTGTGCTATGTGCATGTTTGTTTCTGGTTGAATTGATGTCGCGCACCACCTCGGTAGCAATGCTGCAGAGCCCCCGCGAGCGCCAGTTTGGTATCTCGGGCCATTCACACTATAGTAAATCTGGAAGAGTCACAAAGTAGAGATTCTGAAGTCAAAGATCATCCGACTTTTGGAAAGGCCAGTATTTTCCCCGAGAAGGGAAAGAAAAGGCCGTCAAGTTGTAATTCCGGTGGGCAAGACCTATCTACTTATACCTACAAGACTCTGTGCCCCGAAACTGAACAACTCGTTGCAAAAGCCATGAGATCGCGGCCCCGTCACTAACTAGGTCAAGCAAACAAAGACGAAGCAGAACTAAGTCAGGCTAAACTCTTTAAAACCACTTCGTCCGTCCACGCTCCCATCATGTCATGCAAGGAGGCTACACTCATCCCTTCGGTTGCTCTAAAAATGGCCGCCCGTGTCTAGCACAGCTTGGATATTTGTGGCAACGATTTGCGACTCGACCCTTTAGGTGGCAGTTGACGATTGAAGTGCCACTTGAGACTGTGTGAAATCTCTGGCGTTGGTTGCAGCATTTATCGAACTTGCGTCGTGCGGATGTACCTGGCTGACGTCCTCCAACCAGAGGAGTTTGAAAGCTCTTTGGATGCTGGCGCGATCTTCTCGCGGGCACGGGAAATGGTCTCCAGATGTGCGAGCATCCAGTGAAGCTCTTGTCCCTTGCGATTCTGGATCATATTGAATGCAGTGCCTCTATACGTGCAGATGCTGATGGCTTCGGCGTTCTTGAGGGTGGACAGACTTGATAGCAACCTGCCGAAGTCGACATTTGGCCAGAGTCGGGCGTCGGTGTTGATTTGTCTTTCGACTTGGTCGTGGTTGGACGCGGTTTGGGGGCTGTCTAGTGGTCCAAGGATTCTCAAGAATTCTCCGAGCTTTTGGATTGTGCGCAGTCCGGGCAGACGCTTATGCCAGGTGGAGCCTCCAGCAGTGTCTTCTGTATTATGCCGGACTTTTGGCGCAGCAGGATGTCAGTCTTTTGGAAGACGCTGTTCCCAACGTTGTCACCAATGAACTTGCCCTCAAAACAATTGCCCAAATCACCGCTAAAGGTGTCAAGCTGTCGCTCGCTTATGGATGCGGTGGTCAGACTTCCCGTCGCCGTCTTGTCTGGGTCTGGTATCGGAACTTGGCGTTGGAAGTGGTAGGAGCCTTTCATTCGTGTCAGCGCCTGCTTTGGCCCGTTTGTGCGACTCCTCCGATCCCATCTAGAGGCAACTCTTCGGTAACAGCCGGGAGCATATTCCCGATACAAAGAGACGACCAAAAGCCCATCATCTCCTCCGTCATAATGAAGAGCAGCCGGGCAGTATGGAGGTCCTGTCGGTGGGCTCAATGCCGTGGTAGTCCTTCCAGCAAGCTGAGACAGTGTTCCATGCCGGTAAGCATGCCGGGCTCGTATGGCAAGGGAAAAGGGCGTCCCCCGGCGCGGCCAGTTACCGACTTGGTGTATTTCGGACGATTTCATCCGTCTTGAGCACCGAACGTGGTTGCCAAGGAGGCATCTCTGTCGCCACATGGCCACCAATCAAGACACGAAGGTCAATCTTTGTTCGTCGGAGCTGCTACCTCAAGGCCACCTGCCTGTTGCAGATCCGTCAAAAGATTTCGCCCGGGATTCTAGAGCCCGTGGCCCGGCCAGGAGCAGGGCGTATTGACGGTTTGCCAGGCGGGGCTTCCAGTAAAGGGCGCCGGTGGACGAAAGACAGGGTCGAGGACATCGGGGCCACCGTGATTCTGGAAGATAACGACGAGATAAGCCCATGAAAGCGGGCGGGGAAACGACGGGAGAGCTTGCCTTTCTACACAGGTTGCCGGCACGCGCAGTTGTTCTGGAGGGGGTTTTAAAGACCCTGTCGGACGACCTGTTGTGTCGAGATTGCGCAGGCGTCGCAGGGTCTTCCACTGGAGGTTCGGCATGCGGCGGGATGGGCTTGGATCGTATTAGTTGTGGGCGTGCTGGTGGAGAAGCATCTGAGGCAGGTTTCGTTATGACGAAGGCTTGACGCGTTTCCAGATCTCGCGTGAAGGCCGGTCGGCGGCTTCAAGATTGTGCAGTCCGTTGCCGGGCACAATCGGATGCACCATGGGCAGAGAGGTCTTGGGACACTGGCGTGTTGGGTCGTGGTCGTATGTAACTGTCTCGGAGGGCCAAACGAGCTGAGTTATCAACGATCTGGGATGAAGTGTAGGACTTGAGGGTCTGTATTTGCAACTGAATACGTGGCTGTGGTGCGTGTCGAGATGTCGAGGTGGACTTCGTGGACCGTCATCGAGAAACTGGTCCACACAGGCGAGGGCCGTTGGAGGGCCTGCCCGGAGACGGGTGATTGTGTGGTCATGTTTGACGGAGAGCCTGGCGTGGGGCGGGTGCAAGCATTGCAGAAGAAGATGGGCCGAGGTTGCCAGGAAGTGCTGCTTTTGGCGATGGTGTCGTCCATGGCCCATGTCCAAGTTGAGGTTGTCGTCGGTTTGGGGTGGGTGGTGGTCGGTACTGCTGTGGTGGCTACAGCGGGTGTTAGTGGCTTGATGCCGATTCGGCAGTGGCTCAATGCTGGGAAATCGGCATGGAGCCACTGAACAAGTTTCGCACTGACCTTTTCGTGCGGACCAAAAAGTGTGGCATGGAGCCACAGAATCAGCATCAAGCCTTCCCAAACTTGATGGCGACGATTGATGGACGGGCATCACCAGCAATGACGACAATACGTCAAAATCTGGCGACGAGGGGCCGCGGGATGTCATCTCGGGCATGTGTTGCATCGGAGACGGTGGGTTGCGTGCCCCTTGGAGAGCGCCATGTCCAGTGGTGAGATGGATGCAGTTGGAGGTTGACTGCAGGATTTTGCGGCATGGAATTGAAAGGAGACGTTGCATATAGATGCGAGCGCCCTATCCGCGGAGGAAAATGTTGCAAACGAGCCGTGCCAGGCGAAGGAGAGAGTGGTAGAGAGTTGGGTGTGGCTGTCGACAGCAGGAGAATCAAAGGTGGCCGGAGTGGAAGTCCAAAGATGAGATTGAGGCAACAGAAGAAGAACAGGCAGGTGGTTGACGACCAAGTGCACTGACCAAGTATCGATTTTACCTCCTGCCGATTCTACCTCCTACTAATGTCACGTCCTGCCGAAGTCACGTCCTGCCGATTCACCACCTGCCGAAATCACCACCTGCTAAAGTCAACTCCTGCCGATTTCACCACCCGCTGAAGCTACTACCTGCTGATTTCAATTCATGTCCTGGCGCCGGCGTCTTAGATGACGCCATGTTCGTTGCTAGTGGGATGGGTTTCAAGAACACAGATGCAGTGAAGCTCAACATGGGGCGAAGCTGAAGCTGAAGCAGATTGCATTTATTTTTCCGGACGGTTGGCCTCGGCGGGGGTGGATGCCCGTCCTGGTCACAGGTGCACCGTTGACGCTGCCCCCCCTCATCTTCCTCCCCCACTGCCTGCGCACCTGGTTGACCACAGCGGCACGGTTACTGGTAATGTCGGGTGCCGGCTTGTTTTCTGCGCAGGTTGCGACAAGTGCTCTACAGATCATGATCGGCGGGTGCATCACGGCATGTAGTGAATAGACCTGAAGGGTGTTGTGGGAAAAGACGCGCATCACTCTCAGGTGGGCGCATCGCAGCTATGGTGGCTGTGGTGGCTGTGGTGACGTTAGGTCATGCAGCAGAATGCAGGTCGGAAAATGCAGGTCGGAAAATGCAGGTCGGAAAATACAGGTCGGAAAATACAGGTCGGAAAATGCAGGTCGGAAAATACATACAGGTCTGGAGCGAGACACTTCCAAGTGGTCCGTGCAGGCTACACGTGACAGGACCTCGCAGAAAATTGCGAGGTCCTGTCACATGACGTGCTGACTACAAGCCCGTGCGCAGACTTTGGCTCGATGCCGATTTCAGTGGTGGCTCCATACCGAGAAATCAGCATCGAGCCACTGAACAAGTTTCATACGGACTTTCGTACGGACCATCGCACGGTCCAGAATCGGCATGCAGCCAGCCCGCTGAACCAAATCGACATCGAGCCACCAATCCCAGGTGAAGCACGCTGAGGCTGCTGAGTCATCTGGCCCGCGACACCTCCCGCCCAGAACCCGAGTATCCAATCTGACTGGGGTCTCGAGCGGCATCACAGCACCAAGTATTCACCGACGCCATCTGTCGTCCCTTTAGTACCCTTCTATTGCTGGGACAGAGAGGTCTTTCAAGGAAGAAGACTTGGAAGAGGTGCAGACTCTTAAGGTTGTCGTTGCGCAGAAGCAAGGTGTAGGGTCGGGTCGGTTGCTAGATTGAAGAATACCACGAGGAGATGGCCGCCACAGGGGCTTGTCCGATCACGCACGCTTATCTAGATCGGCCCGGCCCGAACTGCCTGCCACCTTGGGCCTCCACAAAACCAATCAGCTTCCATGTACGTACGTACCTTTGTCATCCACACTTCAAGACTCAACCTGGCAAGACCCTCGTCGCAAAGATGGAAGGAAGCATCAATCGTTACTGCTAAACGAGAACAAACTCGGACCTAAAGCCTGAGGATCCCAGACCTGCTGAAAGCAAGTGACGTCAGTTGCAGCCGTGCCGAGGAATTCAATCCAGGGAAGGGTCCAAGTCCAGCTTGTCTTCTCTTGCTTCTTCCTCGTCCATCCTTCACCACCGACCACCTGTTCCCTCGCTCCACGTCAACAATCTCGACAACGCCTTTTGTGCCAACTGAAACGTCTATCTGACAGACGCTTTCGCACTCGAGTCCGCATGCCCTCCAAAGAGCAAGTCCCGGCCGCTCCAAGACTGGCGGAATTCCAGCCCAGGCTCCAGATGCATCAACAAGTCCCACCACCGTCTGTCATCGAAGAAATTCAAAGCATCGGCTGATCCAACTGCCACACCCAGCCCAAGCCTCCCCCCAGCGTCTGCAAGCACCTGGTGGCCCTCGAGGTTGGTGTTATCTTGATCTCTTTCGTCAATGCCATTCTGCAGTCAATCGCACGTTTCCCCCCGGGAATTCGAGACACCATGATCCGTCAGCCAAGTGCCAGATCATCAGCGAAGACGATTGATGCGCCTCCGTTTGGAAGTACATGCTCCCCACGGCATCATACACAGATTTTCGGACATGGGCAGTCGGGAGGCCGCCCAGTACGCGGGCCGATTGCCCGAGAAGTCGGAGCTCATGACAATAGGAGTGCGAGAACACAGCAAGACTACCACTTCTCGACAGCTAAAGGAGAGCGCAGGCGTTCTTTTGCAGAAGGATATATAAATCGGTACGTCGGCCCCCAATCATGATTGTTGTCCATGCTGCATCATCCAGCATGCGCATGTTAACGCAATATTATCCAGGATGGACACCAGAAACCAAAGCACCCCTTCCTACAACTCCAGTACTCGGCACACCATCCGAAACACCCCAGTGGGGGTAACACGAAGAATACATACACGAACAGAGGACCTGTTGCACCAACACGACCATCAGCACATCACGCCGACCGAACCGACAAGACTCCAGTTCAGCGCAAGGCTGTCTTGATCGTCGAGTAGTGCTAAGACGAAGTAGCTGGCGGGAATGAAGATGCTGTCGTGGGCGACTGCAGTCAAAGAGATCTCCTTGGTGTGAATTAGAAAGACTTTGCAAACTCGGACGCAAAATGGCTTCATGTCGGAGCATCGGGCCCAGGTAGACAGGGCGTACCGAGGGGTCAGTGTGTCGACGTGGCTAGGGATGAAGATCTTTCATTTCGGAGTGCCAAGTTTAAACTACAAGAGACCATTATCCAGCACCAATACGTCAGTCCAACGTTGTCGGTTGCCACATGTCGCAAAACCCATGAGCTCTAGGCAGATGTCCCCAGAAAAGCTTCAATCTCCCATAGCATGTGACGACAGACCTCTCACGGCAAGTAGCTGCAACTTCCGAAGACAGGTCCTGGACTAATATTTCTTCTTGTCTGATACGGCCGGACGTCGCCTCCACCAGTTCTGCTGTCCAGCCGTCGACGCACACAGAATTCCCAACGCCATCACCATCCGGGAGTTGAACTTTGTTTTTCTTTGCTCGTATTGACTTCAACTCCTCCCGAGCAGCCACCAGGTCTTCTCAGCTCAGCCCGAAGGCGAAATGGCCGTTGGGAAACCGGCAGAGATCAATCACGACCAGTTTAATGACCTGAAACAGATTAATATCTGCTAAAAGGCGTGGTAGATTGCCTTATATAACAAAAGACATATACCTGATACGGCTTTCAGGAGTTTGGAGGTGAACATCCAATGCACATGCTAGAATACCTTTCTGAACAAAATAACAACTCATCCAAAGTTCTCCTTCTAGGTCCTGCCGCCCTCTCGCATTCTGCCGTCCATTTTCTCCAGTTGTTTAGGCCACTTCCAACCCCCACCGACACCGAACGCCAGAGACTTCTCTCCTGTATTTGTTCTTCATATCTCCCCTTCTATTCGTATTGACTTTGTGTCGTTAAACCCCAAGCAACTGACCCACCATCCCAACGGCTTGGAATGTAATGCCCACTCCACAATACTTCATTTAGGACCATTCGCGGCAGCTGTCTTGATCTGTGCGGTACACTTCAGTCAGCGGGATGACCAGTAGTACTTTTCTTGCACCCCTTCGTCGAAATAACCCCGGACATCATTAGCTGACCTTTCAACCCAAGCAGCCATTCCATTCCCCTTCTAAAGATCAGACACCTTTGATAATGTTTCCCAATGTTCCATCAAGAAAGTGTGCATGTGCGGGAAGCTCGCTTTGCTGCCGAGCTCAACGCCCTGAATTTAGATCCTGTCAAAGCTCGAACAAGGAACCACCAAGTGGACTGCCGCAAAACCTCTTCAAACTCCAACCCATATAAACTTCTCTGCCCCCCATCGATGGTCATGGAAAATACACCGTGAAAATGGCCGATGGCTCACGGAGAACCCCTACAACAAGCGACAATGACGAAGGCCACCCCTGTCTTCAAAGCATGGACCAACTGCTTCGCCTGCGAACTGTCCCAAGCTGCAGACCACGAAGTTGCGCTCGGCATGACCGTCTTCAATCAGCTGCCCTGGATAGTTCAAGCACAAGATTAGGGATATGTCGCCTCAGAAGATGACACATGCCAAACCATTCTTCTTCACATCCAAGCCCAGAGTCGTTTTCGCCAGAGACATGAACGGCAACGGAGATCAGTCATTTACCTAGACCCCTAGGCTTGACAGTCCAACACTTGCTTCGAACGGACCACGCAGTACTCCTGGCCCCATTTTATTTGAAGGTGTCTTCGGCCGACGCTCTGAGACTTGACCAAGGAACCGAGTACTTCAAGAAGATCCTCAAGTAGCTCGGCTGGGAGAGATAGGGAATAACCCATGACACCCCAGCGTCACATCATCTGCCGAGAATGAAAGTGATTAGAATCATGGGCGTTATATCCAACACAGTTAGATAGCCAACGTTCAGTGCGGCTGCATTTCACAGGTGGAAATAAGACATCATCGGAGATGGGAAATGTGACAGGGTGAATCTTGCCGACCCTCTGGGGCCATTGGTTGATCTGCTTCGATGGTATTCTGACGTATCATGAATCAAGTCGTTGCGACGTCGTCAGCAACCGGCAGCAGATCTCGACATGTAGGAGGTAATTGAACTACCATGAGCATGCTAGAGATGCCCGCCGTTCTCCTAACATTGCAGTTGACCGAATCTGTGCGTACTGTGCGTAGGATCTCAGATCTACAAATCAAAAATAGTAATAATCCCCGTCTCGTTAATGCCATTGACCGCCCCCTGGGCCCTGCACAGACAGCCGTCCCGTCCAGTAGCCGTATTGAAAGGGGCAGAACAAGCAAGCGTATATCCGAGGAGTCGAATAATTAGTTTGGTTCATCGTTGAGAGACTATAGAAGACTTGAACACGTCGGCGCGTTGTGCTGGCGTGGCATGGTTGTGTCGGACATTGAGCGGTAGAGAGGGACCGATGCCGGGCTTGATAGTTAATACACTTGCAAGAAGCGTAAGCCAAATGTTCATTCAATCGAGAGACGAAGGTTTGGCCGATCTAAAACCACATGGTCCTCATCAGATGTTGGGCGTAACGGAAGACGCTGCGACCGGTCGCTTGGTCCAGGTGGGCTGACTGTATCAGGCGAACCTCCAAGAAGGGTACTCTCGGAGGCAATTGAGAAATGATTCACTAGTACAAGAATGCTTTCAGGATCTCATAGTCATGTTATTTCTGGCTGAATATTTTACAGATTCGCGACCTGTACTTGTACAAAACTTATCGACTCGTGTTTGCACATGCACGATTTCTCAAAGGAAATGATCCGAACACGCTGCAGCTATTGCGACCAGCTGCCGGTTCCTTGGATCTGATGGAGTCCTCATATCCAACCCCCCCCCGTCTTTTGCAGATGTCAATCATCAAATCTCCGTAGGAGTGCCAAAGAGCGACGCGAAGAAACTCGTATCTACTACACAGTAGGAAATTCTGTCACCAGATTAGACTGAGGAAGTTACCCTGCCCTTGAGGCCGAGGAACGAGCAAGAATGAGCAAGTCTTTTGAGTTGCCGAGACTGGCCAGACAACAAGATGAAGCAACTGACAAGTCCCTGCTGACAGCCTTTGAAAATTAGTAGCTTCCAAGGCGCAAGGTTCGTGGCGGCCAGGGGGGGCCTGGTCTGGCCCAGGGTTTGGTTTGGAGAGGCCGCTTGAACACCCGGAAGCAAGGGCTTGAAATTGAAACAGAAAATGAGAACAGGAAAAGTACAACATTAGCAGACTTTAATATGCGCGGCGCCAGAAGACCACGTTCATCCTGCAGACGGTCTAGGTGAATGTCCGTGTCAGCCTTGGATTCAGATAATGCAGCTGGATTCCGAACTGATCGTAGGTACGCAGTTTCGTCGGTGGAGACGTTCTCTTTATGCTTTCCGGTTGGGGTAGTTCCTGAAATAATTCAGGAGCACCGAAGTCTCGCGGTAACCTGAACTTGTTCTCTACAGGAAAGCATCGTTGTAGACAACGGAGCAAACAGCCTGATGGGGGAAGAGACGTCAAGGTGATTTTATTTGGTCTTTGTCAGGGCCTGCGGCTAACTCATATTCTTGACGCCCCAGCCCTGGAACCCGGCTAGGAGGAAGCTTTCTCGATGAAATTTCTCCGCCTGCCGATGAGCTCGGTCAAGAGATAACAATAACACCACATTTGGTTTGGAAAAGACAGGATTCAAGACCATCACAACACAGAATATCTCAATGACTGTCAAAGTTCTCAGGAAATTTTTTGCCAAATTCGAAAGAATCAAGATACGATACCTGGAGTCCAAGACTGCAGCAAAGCGAAATGACCAAAGTCTTCCAGACAGAGGCCTATGTTATCCACACCGTCAACTGTTTGTACTCAAACAACATGCACGAAAATCGGTGACCATTACTTAGCATTTAATGACCTAAAAAAGAATCATGTTAAGTCCACAGCTCAAGCATTGTCTCTGAATACAGAGGTACAGGTGGGGCGTCCCCCGTCACAACTTACCGACTTTACACAGTGTTACGCTTGATATTTCCGTCGTCCAACTGTCTCGTCCAAATGTCGAGACTAGCCGTAGATGATTGACTCCGACGTGATTTTCAGATTGACATTTATGCCCTCCCACATGGCCCTGTTCAATATTGATGCCTTCGAAAGTTTCGCATAGGGAACATCTCGGCAAGTGTAAAGTGTTCGTCACCCGCTTTCCAGTAAACACCTAATTGGAGCTCACGAATGCTGTTCAATGAACGATCGCACGCAAGTACAAAAACAAACAAACCCCGCTGATGCATAGCACACATCATCCTCAACAGTCAGCCTATAGTCGGTAGGAACGGTGTGTCCCATGCTTGCAAAGAGATGAGCAGAGCGCTCGTGTCTTGTCGCAAATCCGCAGCATCCGGTTAAAGCCAGGCAAGTCATGGCCGCTAATTTCACCTCATGCAACAGCCCACGAGCTTCCAATAACGGCGGGACTTTCATGCTCGTAAAGCGGCATATCCGCAACCCAAGTATTGCCGTTCCGCCCAAAAGGGTTGCTCCGATCACTGGGTTGATGATGTTCCCCGATCATTGATGGCCATTGTAGTTTTTGCAGCGGGTTTTTGAGCTTCTTACTACGGCTAGATTAATGGCTAATGCAACATGTATGGCAAGGAAGCTTTGTGCATGCTTCTTGGAAGCTTTTGGGCGGCTTTAGTCGAGCGTGAAAGTTCTGGTTGACTCGTCCGATGAACGTGGTGCCACGCCAGATCGTCAGATACGGTATCTCACGCGTTGTGTACAACGCATGCATCATTTGTATTAGTTCGCTTCTTCACTTTTATCCGTCACAACTGATTCTTCCAAGAACCTAAGAAATCGTGCTTGACCATTGTCAAGTCGCTGGGCTCCATACTTGCCCCCGAATGAGGTACCCCTGTCGCAAAACCGTCGATAGGTAGTACGAGAACATCGTGAAACAACATGGGCTGCTCGAGGCCTGTCAGGTTTCTCCATGTGAAGCTGGTCCCCGTCACATCCCTCAAATACTCGTATATCTCTTCCGTCCAACCTGCTGGGCCTGACACGTTCAGTATGTCCTCATTCGTGAAAATAGCCTGGACATCCTGTTCGGCATTACTTTCTTTCGGGAAGCCCTCTGTCCTCCATCGGACTTGCCTCAATACCCGCTTGAGCATTCTCAGAAACACCGGGTGACCTTTGGCGCCAGCGATTGTCCACTGTCCAAACTGAACAGGATACGTCGTCCCTGGAACAGGCGGTTGTGAATCTGCCTCGATGCCCACGATGACTTGCGTGTGGTTACGAAATTCATGCGGAACCCAGTCGCGCAGAGGACGCAGAGGGTATGTATCCGAGTCGCTGTAAACTCCGCCTTCTAGAGCGAGAAGGGCATAGCGAACAAAATCGGCTTGCATGACCGGCTGAGCGATTGCGGTATATAGCTGTGTGGTTTCGAAAGGGTCCGGGCGTACATCGTCTTGGATGTCGCTGCCCGCATTTGCCCAGTTGAAAGAGTGGTGATTCGCGTTGCGATTTAAAGAGCGGAAAAGATTTTCAAGGCGAGTGACGGCAGCCAACGCACCAGCCGCATTAACAATGGTGTACGCAAATGACGGATGCAGAGACAACCAGTTAATTGCGTAGGGTGGAGGCTGAATTGGATCTTGGGAATCGATGCTGTTGGGAAGTATTGAGACCTGCCAGATCTTGGGCGGAATGTGCGGCAAAAGCGTATTTGGATCGGTGACTTGATCTTCAGGTTCCCGTCCGCTTGGCGACTTTAAACGATAGAAACTGGTAGGCGTGAGAGTCCATAGATTGCTGGCTGTTATCGAGTGCAAGATCAGCGCGATAAGGAGAAGAATAACGAGTGCGAATGGGAGCGACCTGGACCATGAGACGGCCATCGTGGTCTGTCAACGCCAAAAACGTTCATTCGATCTCTTGGTTCGGTCTATGCATAATTGCAGAGAGAACACTTTGCGACTCAGCGTCGTTCATCCTGTTATATACGGTGTCCTTTTGCCTAAGGGTGGCCAAGACTCTAGGTTGGGATCTGACTGTTTAGGATAACGATGCTAACAGATAAAGTTTTCCACTCGTGGGAGACAGGAGGCATTGCAGTTCACTGACTAGCAACATTGAAGGCCCATGCGACACTGATACTACTTCATTGCGGAGTACTCCTCCGCGCTCAAATGGTTTCATCTTCAGTACATAAGTCAGCAAAGATAACAAAATGCTAGAAAGAATCACCGGTCGGTCCAATATGAAATGGAAGTAAATGGCAAACGAAAGAGACAGGACGTACTTTATTGGGGGGAAACGAGTGAATATTGCCTTACACCCTGGGTAGAATTCAAGGGAGACTGCGTGTATAATTTAGCCGCGCGGAAGCCACGGATAACACGGCCGAGGAAATAAAGTTTGAATGTTGACGATCAAAACCATGTGAAACCAACCCCAAATAGAACTGCCCCGTGTTAATTTTGAGAGACCACCTGGAATGCGAAAACGAAAAATGACTGAAGACGCGAAAAAAAAGGAGGTCATGTGCAGCCAATTGCAACAAGTTCGATTGGCCCCGACCACTTCTGACGATGATAAAGCAAGACTCTGGTGTCGAAAAGCCCACGCAATTTTGGAACGTCACCTTCATCTCGTTCTCTGTGGTCGTTTTGGCGCACTAGCGGCTAAAAAGCAAAATGTGCCATTTTCTGTAATTGCCCGAGGAATGATTCAATCTTTCAGCACCCTAAAAGCTTTCACTTTGCTTCTCATTTACTGCAGCAACTGAGTTCGTGGGACTTTCCTACCATGGAAGGACTCCCTTTCCACCTTGGGCTTGCTGACACCATCACTTTGGGCGTCTTCAATGGCTTTTACCCGATGCACTATGGGTCGATCATGGAAACCTCCGACGGGACAAAAGCAAAGACCTTAGCGAACAGCGCGGTGAGCGTCGCTTTGGTGGATGCATGCCTTATATTACCCAGGCTTGATGCCGATAACTTCTGATCTCGGAGAATCGCGAAAGCTTCCAGCAACACTCAGCGCCTCCGCCGGCGAGATCCGTATTTTGGATGCGAGGAGCAGACATTTTCCGGCCAAGACATGGTCGAGTCATCGACGACGTCAATCTGATTTTTGAGTCGAAGTGCCCTGGTTGTCATTCTGGACTAAGCGGGAGACTACTTGGTTTCCCGGACGACTGACTAGTCTAGGTATTGAGGAGTAAATAAATCAACATGTTCCCTTTGAGAGCATGTTAGCTTCTCCCGATTGTTTAATGCACCGGGCATTGCATATTTGTCTTGCAATGTTGTCTCGCACGGCTGCTTTCGCTTGCTTCTGTCGATCTTCATTTTGAAGGTCAACGATCTTATCTAACAAGGTCAACGATCTTATCTAACAAGGCTGGCAGTTTCTTCGTTCATGGCGTCTGGAACCTGTCTTTTATTGTCAGCAGCGGAGGCATAGGCTAGAAATAGGCTCACTTCTTCGGCGGCAACAGATTCTTTGACGGGTTTGGCGGCAGATCCTACTGCATAAGCTTTGCCCTGGTGCTAGCCGTCCATAGCCTGGCATCTGGCTAAGGACCTGGCTGCTTACTGAAATGAAAGAAAGCCTACATGCAATCGTTGCTCATCTTGACCCACACCTAAAATACATGACTTGAAGTGTGGACGATCTCTCCGGTCGACCCAAGAATTTCGGGGACATGGCAGCGGACGACGATCTTTGATCCTTCTCCGGACATTTGCATTCCTAAAACAAGCTCTCTTGCCGTCCTGGAGGCCTTTCCGCCGTTTGTACGGTTATCTGAGTGCGATTTAACAGCCAGCAGTGCATCGCATGAAAACGATGATATTGAGGGGGCCTGATTGCAGCGTTGGGGGTCATGAGGACTTCACGAGGTCATAGCATGTACCAAAGATTAGCTAGGGGACTACGAGCGCATCCTTCATATTGAGCCCAAAGTCTGAATCTGTCACATACGGCCATACCCATTGGAAAACTCGGGATCCCGTCCGCTCTCCCATAGATAAGCCAATGAGGGCTGGAGTAGTAGTCGGGTCGGTGACGACCGGCGAATGCCCGGTGTTGTATGTTTATGTCTCTATTTTTGCTGTTGAGCTGTCTTTGGGCGCGGCTTAAGAGAAACTCAGGGCAACAAATTAATGAGGAAAAAAAAGCAAGTGATCTTTGGTATAGTCTGAAGGGGCTAATGAACAGTTTTCTTCGTCATTTGACGTGGCGGATGCGCGACTTGTGGTGACATCAAACACTTGCATGACCTGACAAATATCACAGAGGATGGATAAGAGTTTGAAGGTTGGGCGCGGGATGAAGATGTGTTAGAGACGCAAGTGATCTCTGTAGCCAGCTCTTTGATCTGCGACAGTGGCTATCTGAATGGCCAGTTGTGGCAGCTTTGATGCAGTGGGATGACATGGCCGCAGTTTCGGAGCAGTCTAAAAACAGAATTGTTCTCCGAAACTAATTACCAGGAAGTGCTCCTTGTCCAACAGTGGGAATATCGGCCCAACACGGGCAACCGTCCCACAGCAAACCCAGAAATTCCATGACGAAAGCATTGATGGGCGAGGGAGCGGAGGTGGGTGATGATTGCGGTTGGGCTGAGTGCAGAAGCAGTGGCTGGCCGGGTCAGTGGTGTCTAGGCAAGATGATATTAAAGGAGAATTGAACGCCTACCTAGTAGTCAACAGAAACCCCAAGTAAAGCCAACTACTTGAATAAATAGGGACACCGTTTGGAGCTGCGAAGGGAAAGTAGCATGGAATCGAATGAAATGAGGCGGCGGGATCAATGAGTTGATGGCGCCGGCTTGAGTTCTCCTGCCGGTTCAAGTTCAAGGCGCGGCCTGTTTTCTCCGGGCGTTACATAACGGCTTATGAAAGCTACTGAGTGCGATATGAGCAGCATCACGGCCTTCGTAGGCTATTAAGAACACTGCCGACCAAAGGCAGACAAGGGGTACATGCTGGGTCCGGACGTCATCACTCACCAAAGCCAAGAAAACAACAACATGTTTTACTCTGAGAACTCTAACGGAGATACCGGAATTGCAGGCAACCAGGGTATTCTTAGTTCGCGCGGGGAAGGCCACTTCCGGTCAGATCATAGGATTGTCAGGAGCCCTCTCTGACCGACTTTCAGCTTCAATACTCGGAGTAGGCGGGACACGAGCGTTGCGCAACGCAGCCGGTAATTGGAGGAGAAATGGGTGAAACCGGTTCGCCTTACCATTGGAAGGCATCAGGAGTCCCTATTGCAATAATCAGGTGTCGATATTTGATCTCTAAGTCCCTACAGAATGCAAGGCTCCATATCTCTGACCAGCTGCGATGAAGTAAACCTTGCCCAGCCGGAAGTCCT
This sequence comes from Colletotrichum camelliae, assembly GCA_018853505.1. NCBI lineage: Eukaryota > Fungi > Ascomycota > Sordariomycetes > Glomerellales > Glomerellaceae > Colletotrichum > Colletotrichum camelliae. Next base: position 249,423 of record JAELVL010000013.1, read on the forward strand.
TCAAGGTCTCCAAATTCCAAAGATGGCGGGGACCAACAGAGCTTGTCTTTGATAGTTGGCCGCTGCAGTCATTATTCATGGTTGGCCACACAACCCGCTGCCCCTATCGTCTCTTCCTGTGAGCGTGCTATGACGCAGTTTCTCGGCAAATCAATCACAGTTTGGAACAACCCCTTGTTTGTGCCGTTGAAAAATGGCAATCTTGACTGGTGTCGCATCAGCATTTTGCGGCTACAAGGGGCCAAGTCCACAGGTCTTTACTAGCAGAGCTGAAGAAACACAGAGAGCCACGAAAGCAGAGCTTTGCTCCTGTACAAGCTGCCATGTCTGCAGACTTGGTCGAAAGCTGTTTGAGTCTTTAGCGGCCCGAACATCGCCAGACTTGTTCATGTCAACAAGATCGAAGTCACTAAGAAACATGTTTCAACAAGCAAAAGAATGTCGATGGATGAAAATCACCGGATATAAGGGAACCTCTGAGGGTGGCGAAAGATGCTACGGCAGACTAATTCTTTGGCTCAATCTTTGATGTTACATTTTAGATCGTTAAGCGCACCACCTCTAAACAAACCAGCTAAATTGAACAGTCATCTAGATCATTCTATAGCGAGATGAAAGCAACATACAGGTTCCTGTGCTGTTGACCTTGCTCCGTTTGGAACCGGTACCTGATTTGCGGGGCTTCAGGCGATTCATTCAGCAGTCTCTCTGTTTCAGATCCGAGTTACACTCGGAAGGAGCCTGACAAGACCGACCCTGACCTCGCAAAGATATACACAAACCTCAGAGTTAAAGTTGATGGGTATGAGCTAACTCTGCTCGCCTTGCGTCTTGTTGACGACCACACTGATCACAGCACAGGTAATGCTCCAGAAAGCCCCGACAATACGCAAGAACTTGGAAGACGAGACATCGCATGGAACTCATTACATCAGAAGTCACAGGTCCACATACCGAGTCAGAAACTCCAAGGACACCATTCTGAGCTGGCAAGACTTACAAGTGGAGCTGCTATGAACTCAACTAATTAAGTCGAGAGCCGGGAGCCCGAATTTGGTGATAGGTCGCAAAAATATCCAAGGGGCGCAGACCTGTCTTGGGCAAACTTTTGACCTTCATGCCAGCCACGATGACGATCGAATCCAAGACGGAACCCTTTTTAGACATCCAGTAGCATGGTGACTTCTGGAAAGCCTCCAAAGAGACAGCCAGGGGTAACGCTTAATTGACGATTGTTCTCATCTGTTATCAACTCATAAACACCTTCGTTACAAAATCTATCTGCAATATAATGGAAACTGCGAAGAGTCGACAGGAGGAACAGAGAATCTGTAGCTCGACTTGGAATACATGGCGCATTTCAGTCACTCGGCATGTACACACGCTCCACAGCTGTCATTACCCGTTTAATTCGGCAGCATACCTCAAAAGCCTTGAGACGGCAAGCACCAAGATTGAAGAAATTTGCCAAACCTATTGGGACGCAGTGCAGGGCAGTTGCACCAGGATATGTTTACGTCCAGCAAAACGGTTGGGGCAAGGTGTCGCAGGGATGTGTGGCAGCATGGCCACGTTCTTTGTCATGGCAATGCCACTCCCGGCCTGAGGAACTACTGTCTAAGGGGCCTGCCCAAGAGCGAACGAGATGGTTTGAAGACCAATATGCCAAAAAAGCTGAGCAGCGATAATTGCCGGCGGACATACTTCATGCAGTGCGAATAATTGAGGCCCTGCGCTTGTCAAACAGCCCTACATTGTGCAAGTCTTGCATTCTGGTGTGCAATGATATCGCTTATTGTGGTGCGTCCCGTTATTCAATGACTGCAAATGATTCAGCTCCAAAGGGGAACTGGCTTCCGTTGACTCATCAAATCTGCCAGAAGGGACACAACGTGTTGTCTCTCAATACGACATGTGCAGGTATCTGGCGGAGATGCAAGCTGTCTGCTTATCGGAGTTGCCGTCGTGTCGTATCGTGGACGGGTCGAGTTGTGTGGTAACCTGTCGGATCGAGCATCCGGCGATCCCCTGGATGCTGGGGCTGGATAGACCCAATCACTGCTGACAGAACTGCTCTCCCGTAACTCACCAAACAAATGTTTGCCAGCAGAGGTTCGGCTGATTCTCATTCTAATAATTTATGACGCCAGTGCTACGGCGACCATTCCGCACGGAATGACACCTCATACATCATGGATAGGTCTTCCGGAAGGAGGTTTCAAGGCGTGTATCCGGTGTGTCTGCAGGCATGTTGAGACAGATCAGTCTGGTACTTCGGATGTATCTGCGCGATGGTGGCGAGACAAGCCATTCGCACTGAGAGCAATTTCCTGACCGTTGAAGCTTTGAGGCTCTGTTTGCGCTTCTGTCGTAATTGGTCTGTGAGCGGGACTGTCTCCGCGCTACCGTAGACACTCCATGATCGGCACAAGCGTTTCCCGGTGTCTTGGATTGGCCATAGCCCCTGCGACTACGGGTTTCTCCCCTGCTCAGATCCGTTTTTTGATTTTACTATCCCGTCAGAAAGCTGCGCCAGCGTCGTTAGGGGGTGTTCGTGCTAACCGAATAGGTGCCAACAGTATTTTCCATATGAGCTTGGACTTTGGTTCCACCAGAGTGACTCAGGACTGTCTTCCTGAGACCTTGCCTGCGTTTGTCAACAGCCGTATCTGCCACCCAATTTTGTGACTGAATTGACACGTTTGAAACCCCGCTCATCGTCGCCCAAGACAATCCGAGAACTGTCGTTTTCCAACGCTAGCCTTTTCTTGGTCACTGCAGAGCTGTCCGGGCAGCAATGCATCCCTGGCGGAACAGCAATGCTGGAACTCAACTTCCCGCCGATCTCCGTGGCTGCAAAGAGAGAGGCGCGTTCGAAAACGGGTGACAGGTAGTCGTCCTCAGGCGACGAGATGTCTTGACCACACCCGACTAGGGAAGCAGCCTGCAGGCCGTCCAACAAGAGCCTTGATTTGACCTTGCTGTCTCTACCGGGCCGAGACACTGAAAATCTCGCCACCTTTTGCCCATGCGCTGTACCGTAGAAGCTCAGGAGATCCGGTCTCCGCACGACCCAGTCTACATCCTCTGATAGGGTAATGTTCCTGACCAGAACGGAGTCACCAAGGTGCTCACCAAGGGCGTCACAGGGTGGTCAACCAACTAGACTCTCAGGCGCAGCGAATTGAGCGGAAAACGGATTTTCTGAGCTTCTGCAGTGTTGACAGGTCCGAAAGGCGGCATCGTGGACCAAACCTGCATGGGCGTCCCTTGTGCAGGCCTGGAGGCTTGCTCTCGTTGTTGCAAAACTCTCATCGGGTCACCACCATGATTCCGGCTCGGTGACAGATAACAGCGATGCGTGGAGCTTCACCTGAGGACACTGACCTGATGGTCAAGCTTTGCGTATCATGAATGTAGCATATAACTTGCGCCATATTCTGCCTCTCTAGGCTGACTAGTGGCTCTTAGGTCCAGGAGTTTTAGGCTTCAATCATCACTCTTAGTCTGAGTCCTAAATTCTAAAACTCGAACGCAAGCAGCATATATCGCTCGCGCAGTTGTGTTGTTGCTTTCATGACGTCCTGCATAGATCCTGCTACCTACTGTCTTCGAACCCAACTACCTAACCAAGTAACTTCCAAAGCTACTCTAGGAAAACATTGATTTGCAGACTGCGGAGAACAAACCACTCCCGTTGAGAAGTCCCTGGAGGAATGGAAACCTTACATGCATCGTCAGCTCAATTCGTTCATTCTCTGAGTGAAGGTCGCGGAGCCGGTCCCGTAAGAGACCAATAGTGCGTTGGCAACGGTCAAAGTCTTCCATTGTGCCAGGTCTAAGACCACTTGCATGCGACTTGCACAGGTAGTCTGTAAACGCCAATGACACCATAGATATCACAATCCTGTTGTGGACACTCTCTTGGTGTGATAGTATGTCCAGAAATTGTTGTCTGTCAATGTCGTTGATCACAGACGCCGTCTTGTTCGCAGGAGTCTCATGAGCTCTACCCGTTTGAACTTCAGGGTGATCACGCAACTGTGCCTGCGATGTCTGGACGGTAGGCTGGGGCAACAATCGGCGAGAAGGATCCACACGCATGCCCACCCCTTGGCTAGGCACAAGACGATCAGGCGTGAAGCGGGCAGGTGGCGCGTGTTGGAAATCACCTGTTGTCGTGAAAGGTGTGGCGGCTACTATGGCTGCCGTTTGCTTAGTCGCATTTCGGGGAGTGACGGGTGCAAATGGAAGCGTGAAAGCCGTGGTGGGTACTGTGAATGCCGTTTGCTGAGTTTGCTGAGACTCATTCCGATGTGTGATTGGTGCAGACGGAATCGGGTGTTGTCGCCTTGCTGGCGAAGACATGGGTGCAGGGGAGGGCATGGGTGCAGAGGGTCTGAACGAAGGGAAGATTGCGCCGTCTTGATGACCTCTGAGCCAACCTGAACCCACTTTGATGATTGGGCGGCCCGTATGAGGTGCCGTGGTCTTGGGGTGGCTGGGCAACATGACAGGTCCTCTCGAGTTCCCTAGTGCCTTTGAACTTATTAACGAACACCGTTAGACTCTAATCTAAATCATCATGTCTTACATTCATCTTTTCTCTTCTAGCATTTGACGCCGATCTCTGCAATTGAGCCGCCAGTCGAAGCTCTTCCGAGGAAGGTCGGGATTGCTGCGTGTTGACTGGGGAGTCTCCTGGTGTCTTTGAATTTCTTAGCAAATGCTATTGGACTCTGGTCTGTATCAGCATTTCTTACATTAACCTTCTGGGGTTGGGCTGCTAGTTGAAGCTCTGCCGAGGAGGGTTGTGATTGCTGCGTGTTCTGGGAGGAGTTCTCGTTAGTAAACGCAATTAGACTTTGGTCTGTTTCATCATGTCTTACATTGATCTTGCCTCTTCTGTCATTTGATGCCAATCTCTGAGGTTGAACCGCTTGTTGAAGCTCTAAAGAGGTAGGTTGGAATTGCTGTGTGTCTTCGATGTCGAGAACCATCTCATCGCCAGGGTCAGAGTTGTCGCTCTCTGGGCCGCCTAGGCTTCCATCCCAGCCAGGCTTTGCCCATGTGTCAGTGTGCGGCAGCCAGGTTGCGGTATGGCGTCTTTGTGACCCCCTTGACAGCTCAACATGCCCCATCTTACCGAGAGATTCAAGGGAATACTTGAGCGCGCTCTGGAGCCGAGGATGAACCGCTGTGTTGAATTCGACGCCATGATCGAGGTCCAGCGCTTGGACTAGCTCCGAGAAGCGGTGGTTCTGACAATTTCCGAGGTGGAGCTTGTGACGCGCGAGATGTGCGTACATGAGGAGCCGCGCGTTTGCTGGCCAGCGGATCCGAGCGCCAGAACCCTTCTCGTTCAGGTCGCTGATCAATGTGCCGTGAATCTTCTGGAGTTCCATGTCAGTATGCGCAGCCAGATTGGGATGATAGTGGACAAATAGAGTTGAACGTAGTTACGAAGGAGGTGCCATGACTCTTTAGAGATGGGACCAGTAGGGGATCTGGATGCTGAGACGTTCGAGTGCACCGCTCATGTTCTGGAGAGGCACAACGACCGCGTGGATACCAGAAGGACTGGATGTAATAAAGCCAGCGGCTTCTTCATCATCTGAAATCGTCTTCGTATGTAAATACCCCAAATACAGCCATTGGATGACCACGTTTCCAACGTACTCTGAAATCAACAGCTTTGTTGATATGCAGGTTTCTTCTATGCATGTTCTACTTTGCTCCAGACATGTTGTCATGAACTATGCATGTCCTACTTCTCTCCAGGCCTTTTTCCATGAAAGGCTTTTATGCGTCTCTTGCTTTGCTCCAGAAATATGCACTGCCCAGCTGCACCCTAGGAGACCAATGTCTGAGAGGGTGTCTGTTTGGGAGGCAATATTACCTCTTCCGGGGGCCTAAGCTAATCATTCCTTTTCCGTCCAAATCCTTCTATTTGAAACGATGTTCGCAACATCTGGGAATATGAATTGCGATTGATTGACTGAGCGATTGGGTCTTCTGTGTCTTGTCTCATGTCTGTCTTTCTTTATATAAAGTGTTTGACCCTAAAGCTCTCCATGATGAGGATTCTTTGCTCCATACATGCAGGTCTAAGATTTATCTGCAAGTTCCAGCCCTCAGTCACCATGGACCCCAATCGACCACCTTCTCGAGACCTTTCGGCTTACAGCTACGGCTCTGTTGTCAATCGTGACGACAACGGTAACATTGACGTCAGCCAAGTCACTCTTGACACCATGCTGAGCAGGGGTATCCCAAAGGATGCAATCCTCCAGAAGTACGAGCAGACGATTCGAGAGTACCGTAAGTGAGACCGATCTCTTGAACACAAAGAGTTATGCGTCCCAGCGACATGTCTCCATTACTGACAATAAAATCTGTGCAGAGAATTTCATGGCCTCCAACAATATCGGCCCAGGCAATTCGGGCGCAAACAGACAGGGGCAGCACTCAGGCCCAGAGACACCCAAACCGGTGGCACAGACCGTTCCGGGAGCGTGGAGCCCAGAGAATGCCTCCCAAGACAGCGACGTCCTCCGTACGCATTACCAGAACTTCGGAAACACCGCGGCCCAGGGGCAGCAACAGTCCCGCCCGAACACAACCGGAAACGCGGTCAACCTCATCGATTACGGCATCAATCAGCTTTCCATGTCTCCTCAGCGCGCAGTGGCCACATCCCAACCATGGCAGAACGACTCCGGGATGCCGCTTCAGCTCCAACAGGGCGACAACCCCAGAGCACAGATCGCCACGAATCCCCCATCCCTGTCCATCAACCCCCCAATCCTGTCGTCGAATCAGGCGGTCCATGAGCCCCGGGCCGTCAAGCCACAGATCAACAGGCTTCTTACACTCGAAGAACAGGGCTCTCATGCACAAACCGCCAATCATGGACCTGTCAGCGGACATCATCGTGAACATCAAACGATGGGAACCCAGCCCGCCACCCCCTCTCATCTTCCTAGCACCACATACGACAGTGTCACGGGAACTTTTCTCACTCAAGGTCATGGTGGTCACGGCAAAGGCGTAGATTATCAGTCACGTAACACACCTGTTGAGGTTCAAGGCAGTCAGGAGCCTCCCAGAGTGCTGCAAGATATAGATGCACTAGACAGGGAGGTTGAGGCTGCGCTGGAGAACTGCGTAGCCAAAGGAACGGCGTGGCTCGAAGCCAAGCGCCACATGAAGAAGGTTGTGTTCGATGCGGTTGCGAATCGCCGCTGACTGGTGAAAACCAGGGGCAAACGGGCGCACATGTAACCCAACTTCACAATCTAGATAGCAGTGTTGGATAGATACTTTGGCAAGGATAGCCGGGGCAATTAGTGATGACAGTGGTGTATTCAAGTACGCGTTCTTCCGATTCAACCCCCGCATCACATCATTGTGCCCAAACTGAAAGGCCTTCAAGGTTGTGTATTTACATGACTGACCGAAAACGCTGTGTCAACAGGTCGATGATGATGCCCTCATTCTGCGCGTTTGCAATGTTTCTAGACAGCGAGGGCGGCTCCAGCGAGTTGATTGCGCTGCTGACTGCCTCATATCTGGCATCTGCAAGAGGCGCCACTGGAGTCGCCCAGACACCATTGGCAATCTCTCCGCGATGAGCTGCGCGCTTGAGCATGTACCGAATCTGGTCGGCAAGCTTCCTTTTCAAGATTGAAGCAAGGTGTGGGAAGTCGCGAGGCTGGAGTTGCAGGCCACATTCCGCTGCCAAAGCTGACAGGACACGGTCCTCCTCCCGTTGTTGTTCTTGCTGTGGTGGGGCGTGACAGCGACGCTGGGACTGGTGCCGGATGCGATGGTTGCCTCTGTTGCGCGGGGAGCCATCTTGGCGTTGAATTTCACCAGGCTCCTTGCCAGCATTGTCAAGTCTGGTCCTGCCGAGCACCTGGAGTCGGCTCATGACTCTCGCTGTGTGGCAGGACAGAGGAATAGACGGAAGCGACGTCGATGCTGGACATGGGAGGCGTAGGTGGAGACCGACACGCCACAGAGGGTCTGGTAGTACAAGCATTAGCATCCGAGGAGTGGTCTCGTAGATTTGAGGCAATGGAACAAACCTCGCCGCCCGAATGTCTACACATCTTCAGTGACTTGGGTATGAGCTTCAGACGAGTACGTGGGAGGAAGCTCGGTGAAAGGTACAGTGATATCACTGGACCGGCTCCTTGTTGCCAAAGTCCATCTGCATGCGTGGGAGAGATTGGAGGTGTTCCCTGCCAGTGGAGATGTGCAGAATATAACTACTCACCTGTTGACATGGAGAGTAGCAGCTGTCTGAGGACAGCATAAGACTACGTTCAGTAGCATAAGCTTCTAAGAGCCTTAGTACTTTAACAGAGATAGCTTCTAAGAGCTTTGGTCCTCTAGGAGAAATAGCTTCTAAGAGCTTTATTCTCTTAAAAGAACGATCTTCTTAGAGATATATAGAGTTCTTTAAAATAGTAAGCTTCTGAGAGCTACCTAGTATACTTTACTCGTGAAATTAGACAAGCTTCTAAAAGCTATCAGAGTAAAATAGGTAGCAGAAGCTTCTGAGAGCTTCATACTACTGTTACAACCCGTAAAACAAGGATAACAGCTGAACAACCTACTTAGGCAACAGGCGGCTATAACAGGACATTTATACTGCAGGATCATAGGAATAACAGGGACTCACTCGGAAACAGAAGAACTAGGGTATAAGTCATATAATAATAAGATAAGAGATTAGATCTATACGCTAAGAATATAGAGGCTATCCTTAGTATATATAGGTTCTATATAGTTAAAGGACAGACCCTATTAGAATCAGGAATAGTAATAAGACAAGAGATATTATTCAGGACTTATATATAGTATAACCTGAGCCTAGCTTATAATCAGACTTCTATAGCTCTTTAGTAATTAACTTTATATTTATCTTCAGGATATTTTCAGCTTACCTTCACTATAAATACTTATTAAGTCTAAGACTAATTATTTTAGCCTCTAACTACTAATCTACAACCTAGACTACAACCTTAGTATACTATTACTATATATTAATCCCTAGCTTCTATTAGCAGACCCTACTATTAGATAGCTGACTATAACACTTTGATTGCTCCTGTTCAATAAGTTAACTATTAAGACCTACTAATAGTATAAACAGGATATCCTCTTATACTTCTACTAAGTCACTTACCTAAGAAAGCTTTTCTTCCTCTAAACAGCTAGTTAGAAACCTAGCTAAGGAACTTAAGGGAGCTCTAATAACTATAGACTTAGATAATAAGGTCACTTTTAAAAAGGAGACCTATAATAAGCTCTAGGCCTAAGTTAAGAAAAGAGATAATAATATAGCTAAAATATAAACTATATATAATAAAATAGCTAATAAACTCTAAAGCCTTAAGAATATAATCTAAGAACTTAGTAATAAACCTTAATAATTTCAGAACCTTGAAAACGAAATTATATACCTAGGAGGATAAAGTAATAACCTCTTTATATAGGAACTTCAGAACAAAGTTAACACTCTTTATACTACTGCTAATATTATTACTACCTCTATAGGAGGATAATAGAAACTTAAGCTTAGTACCTTAGTTACTTATAATAGAACCCCTAGAACTCTTAAAGGTTTTCTAATCTAGGTTAAGAACTACTAGAACTTCTACTATAGAGACTTCACTAATAAAACTGAAAAAGTAGTATATATAGCTATCTATCTCTAAGGAAAAGCCCTTAAATAGTTTAAACTGATCTAAGAAGAATACTTTAAATATGAAACCCTTAATAAGTATATTATAGAGACCTGCGATATCTATGCTAATTTCTAAGGATTTAAAGATATACTTCAGTCTCTCTTCTAGGACCTTAATAAGAAATAATAAGCTAAGTATAACTTTACCTAGCTTAGACAGACTAAATCTGCTAAAGACTACTCTACTAACTTCAGATAACTTAGCATCTAACTAGATCTCACTGAAGAAACTAAGATCTTTATATTCTATTAAGGACTTAAGGATAAAGTTAAGAATAAGATTATTAAGATTAATTAACTAGAAGACTTCCTCTAATATACTGAACTTACTATTAAGATCAACAACCGCCTCTATAAGTAATAAAGAGAATAAAGAGATAAATAATAAAACTTAAACTCAGGATATAAATACTAGTAGCAGCTCTAGAGTAAGTTTAATAACTAGCAGAATAATAACAAACCTTATAATAACTAGAACAGCACCTAGCAAAGCACTTCTTACAAACAATATAGCAGACTTATAGATCTTAGTACTACTACTAAAAATAATAATAAGAAACTATAGAACTCTAAATATTATAACTATAAAAAATAGGATATATTACTAGAGACTGCAGATAACCTAAGAAGCTTAACTAGAAACCTATACCTAAACAGACTAAGTAAGTCAGTATAGTAACTAAAATACCCTATATATCCCTGTTATAGATATTACAAGCAGGTCAGGGCAACCAACTGTGGCACAAAGCAAAAGCTTCGATAATGACAAATCCGTTGTCATTGTCCCCTGTTCTGCACTATATAGTTACAATCCTACAGGGACCAACTGTAGCGGTCGTAACACCATGTCTCCCCTCCAAGAGGCATGTCCCTATGCCGAGGACCAAGCGGCAATAGTCGGGTATAACGCAGGGAAACCCAGGTAGCGGTGTAGGAACCCACCCCACACATACCTGCCACGGTCGGGACGTCACCCAGCAGCTGGAGGCATTCTAGCTGCTCTTGTCGACGTGCGGGAATTGAACCCACAACCCCTCTACGCAGTGTGGATTTGTCATTGTGTTACGAGCGGGTCAGGGCAACCAACTGTGGCACAAAGCAAAAGCTTTGATAATGACAAATCTGTTGTTATTGTCCCCTGTTCTGCACTATATAGTTATAATCCTACAGGGACTAACTATAGCGGTTGTAATAATAGACTAGATGCTATAATAATAAATGCTTTACTTACTACAGCAATAAGAAAGCTATAGAACACTAGCCTAGTAACTTAGACTATAGAAGAACAGACTATAATATAACTACTCTAGAAATTAAGACTAAAACCTTTATAATAGCTTTCTAAGCTAACAGTAAGCTAGTTAGAAAGACTACTAAACAGCTTAATAAAATGCTTTACACCTAATAACTCAGCATAGCTAACCCTAACCCTATAAGTTATAACAGGTAAACCTAATAAACAATCTAAGAATCAGAAGCCTAAGTCTAGTAAGAAATAAACTAGATCTATTAGTATAAAGCAAGACAGTAGATTATAAGTAATAATAAACAATAAATCCTATATCTTAAAATAATATAAACACTTCAGCTATAACAGGTATAAGAAGAACTAGATAATTATATAGTATCACTAAATTAATGCCTTAATAGTATACCTTAAATAATAAAGAAATATATAAAGAAACCTTACTAGAATTAAGTAAATTAACTAAGAACTTAAAAAACAGGTTAAGGAAGAATCTAATAAAGAACCTGAATACTAATATAACCTCTTAGAAAAACAGCAACTACTTAGTCTTACTAGTAATTAGAACTTTAGTAAACCTAAATCTAGGTTTAATTTAAATAGGATCTTTTATAATTCTAACTCTCTTGCTAATATTACTAATTAAAACGCAAGACACTATAGTGTTACAACCTGTAAAACAAGGATAACAGCTGAACGACCTACTTAGGCGACGGGCAGCTATGACAGGATATTTATACTACAGGATTATAGGAATAATAAGGACTTGCTTAGAAACAGAAGAACTGGGGTATAAGTTATATAATAATAAGATAAGAGATTAGATCTATATACTAAGAATATAGAGGCTATCCTTAGTATATATAGGTTCTATATAATTAAAAGATAGACTTTATTAGAATTAGGAATAGAATAAGATAAGAGACACTGTTTAGGACTTATATATAGTATAACCTGAGCCTAGCTTATAGTCAGACTTCTATAGCTCTTTAGTAATTAACTTATGAATATCTTAAGATACTTTCAGCTTACCTTCACTACGAATACTTGTTAAGTCTAAGACTGATCACCTTAGCCTCTAACTACTGATCTACGACATAGCCTACAACCTATAACCCAGACTATAACCCTAGTGTACTGTTACTATATATCAATCCCCAGCTTCTGTTAGCAGACCTTACTGTTGGATAGCTGACCGTAATATATAGCAGACTAATCCTAGGAATAAATAATATTAGTTCTAAAGAAGAATCTAATAATAAAAAAGAGACTTAACAGCTTATCTAGCACTAGACAGTTAATATAAGCTATGATAACTAATAATAATACTTCTATAGAATACCTATAAATATAAGAAACCAGGACTATATTCTAAAGCTTTACACAGAAGATCACCCTGCACTTAAGTATAACTACTATAACTACTAAAACCTCTTCTAGCTATAATACTTCTTTAATAAATATAAGGAACACCTTAGAGATAAATATAAGTACTAATTCTATCCTAGAAGATATAACAAGAACCTTATCTAGAATATCTATACTTAAAATACTATAGTTAGATAGACTATAACTATATTTAGTAATAATATAGTAACCTTCAGCCTAAGCCTGCAATACCTTATAAGATATTAATATAATAATGTAATAAAATAGGAAGAATACTGAAAAGATAAATGCTTTATATATATAACTCAGAAGGCTAAGGCCTACAGACTCCTGTAAGAAAGATTAAGCTTTCTAAGGCTCTGATTCTAGGAAAATCGCCTTATAAAAGCATAGTAAGAAGGAAAACAAATCACCTACTCTAGATAGCTAGAGTAGTTAAAAAACTAGACTCACTTACTAATAAAAGACTAAGACAGGTAATAATAATAAAGTCTATATATCTAGTATCTTTAGATCAGAAGGTATACCTATAACTTGTAGTTACTATTAATAACACTATAACTATTATGCTTATTAACAGCAGAGCTAAAATAAACTTTATATCACCCTAAGTAGTAAACAGATTATAACTACTATAGTAAAGAAAGGAATATATATACTAGCTTAGTAATATAGAAAGAGAATAAGTCTAGTATAAAGGAGGAACTATTAAAAACAAGACTATACCTCTTAAGATAAGCTACTTAGATTAAAACAAACAACTCTAATTTAATATTACTAAACTTAGTATATATAATATTATGTTAGAAATACTATAGCTTGAAAAGAATAACCTATAGATAGATTAGAGAACAGGCTAACTCTATTAGAATAATAATAATCTAGTCCCTAAGTAGCCCTATAGAACCCAGGCCTTAAATAGATCTATATACTAAAGAGCAGTAAAACAATATATCTACTACCTTAAAGCAAAAGAAGCTATATTATAACTATTAAAGATAATAGATCTTAAATAAAAAGATAATCTACTTCTATCTATCCTAGAAGAATACAGAGTTTATAAGAAACTCTTTATAGCTAAACTAGAAACTAGACTGCTACTATATACTAATTTCAATTATAAAATCCCTATTAAGAAGGAGAAGGAGCCTAAATTCAATAAAATTTATAGACTTAACCTAATAGAGATAGAAGCTTTTAATAAATACCTTAATAAAAACCTTAAAAAAGGCTATATCAGAGAATTAATATCGCTAGCAGGAAGCCTAATCCTATTTATACCTAAAAAGAACAGTAAACTATAACTATATATTAACTACTAAATGCTTAATAAAATGACGATTAAGAACCAGTACCTGTTACTCTTAATTAATAAGTTATAATAACTTCTCTATAGAGCTAACTACTTCACAGCACTTAACCTTAAAAGAGCCTATAACCTCATCTGAATAAAGAGAGGAAAAGAATAGAAGACTGCCTTTAGAACACACAAAGGACATTTCAAGTACCTAGTTATACCCTTCAGTCTCACTAACACACTAGCTACTTTTTAGAATATAATTAACTAGGTTCTTAGAAAATTTATAAATATCTTTATAATTATCTACCTTAATAATATCCTTATCTTCTCTATAATAATAGAACAGTATAAGGAGTATATATACTTTATACTCTAAGCCTTCTAAAACGCTAAGCTTCTAGTTAAACTAGAGAAAAGTATATTCTATACCTAAGAAGTAGAATACCTTAGATTGATAATCACCCCTAGATATATCAGTATATTAAAAAAGAAAGTCTAAGCTATATAAGAATAGCTAACACTAACTAACCTCAAAGAAGTCTAAGGATTTCTTAGATTTATTAACTTCTACTAAAAATTTATCAGACTCTATAGAAAAATTAATATACCTCTTATAGACTTTAGCTATAAAGATTAACTATTTAAATAGAAAGAAGCCTAGAATATAGCTTTCTAGACTATTAAGGACTATATTACTAATAAACTAGTTCTAATAATTCTAAATCTAGAAGAATAGTTTAAAGTTAAAACAGATACCTTAGACTTCACCCTTAGAGTATAACTATCCTAGAGAAACTTAGAAAGATATCTATATCTCTATACTTTCTTCTCCTATAAGCTCTATAGACTAGAACTTAACTATTAGATCTATAACAAAGAACTTATAGTAATTATTAAAGCTTTTAAGGAATAGAGACCCCTACTTTTAGGAACTATCTACTAAATACTTATATATACTAATTATAAGAACTTAGTATACTTCACTACTTCAAAAGAACTTAATAAATAATAAATCAGATAATTAGAATTCCTCTCAGAATATAACTTTTAAATTATCTATTAGAAAGGATTAGAAAACAGTAGAGCTAATACTTTTAGCTAATAACTAGACTATAATATCCTAGTACTAGCTAAAACCTAGGTAATTCTTAAACATAATAGTAATAGAGACTTTATACTAGCTATAAAACTTCTGATAATAGCTAGATAATCTAATACTAGCCTGACTAGTAAACTAGATAATAAAGCAATTATAAAGTTCTATAGCCTACTAGTATATAGTTACTAAGGAATTATAAAGACCTAGAAATAACTATAATAATAATATAGAGAAAAGGTTACTAGAGAATATATTACAATAGTAATTAAAGACTGCAAGGTTTGCCTGAAAAGCAAACCAGCCTAACACTAACCTTATAGATTATTATAACCTTTGCCTATACTGCAAACTACCTAACACTCTATATCACTTAACTTTATCATTAAACTACTAAAGTCTTAAGAACCCCTTACAGAAGTCTATTATAACAGCATTCTTATTATTATTAACAGACTTACAAAGTACACCTACTTTATCCTATATAAAGAAGCAAGTAATACTGAAGAATTCACCTATATATTCCTTAAGTATATTATTACTAACCACAGAATACCTAAAGAAATTATGTCAGATAGAGATAAGATCTTCACCTCTAAATTCTAGAAATCAATTATATTATAACTTAGTATTAAGTAAGCAATATCTACTGCCTTTTACTTACAGACTAACAGATAAACAGAATAAATTAACTAGATCTTTAAAACCTACCTCTATACCTATATTAATTATAACTAAAATAATTAGATAGTATTACTACTAATAGCCTAATTCGCCTATAACAGCACAGTAGGAGAAAGCACTAAAGAGTTCTCTTTCTACCTTAACTATAGATTTAAACTAACTACTTATAGAGAACTATAACCTCGCCTAGTAGCACTAAAAGCTATTACTATAATCAGACAAATTAAAGATATCTAAGAAAACGCATAAAAAGAACTCAAACTCATATAATAATAAATAATATACTTCAGTAATAAATAAAAGATTAAAGGACTAACCTTAAAAGAGGGAGATAGTATCTATCTTATACAGTAAAACATTAAAACAAAACAACTAAACAATAAACTAGACTTTAAAAAACTCAGACCTTTTAAAATCCTCTGAAAAGTTTCACTAGTTAACTATAAACTCAACCTACCTAACACAATAAAATATTTTCCAATATTCTATATTTCACTACTTAAGCTAGCATTATAAGGATCACAGATAAATAACCTTATTATTATAGAAGATAATAAACTAGAGTATAAAGTCGAACAAATTATTAACTACTTAAAAGAACTAGAAAGATACTAGTACCTTATTAAGTAGAAAGAATACAGTTACAAAGACAACATATAGAAACCAGCTAAGAACATTACTAATATAAAGGATAAACTTATAACCTACTAGTAATAACACTAAGAACGAGAAATAACATCTATAGTACTAGTAATAACACCTCTAATAAGTATTACTAGCTACCTATATATTAGACACCTATATAGATATATTAAACTACTAGTAGAGATAGATAGACTATAACAAGGAAAACTATTTATTTGCCTAAAAACACTTAAAAACAACTAAGAACCTCTAGAAAACACTAGCTATAAATCCCCTAATAGAGGACTAAGATCTGCAAACTCCTTACTAATACTAAAACTCACCTAATCTAGATTGTTTTTAATACTTTAAAACTAAAGATTACTTATAATACTACTTTTATAAACATTTAATATAAGAAGGATATTATCCTTTTCTAACTCTTATATCCCCTAAGAAAACATCTCTATATAACACTCTTTTACTTTCTTTTAAATTATATAAATCTATAATAAATAACTAGCTGCTTTAGCTACCTTTACCTAGACCTATACTAGCTTTTCATAAAGGTCTAGTAGTATATTACTAGCCTACTCCTCCTTCTCCTCTTATTCTTAATACTAATTACTCAGCCTTTTCACTATAACTAATCAGTATAATAAACACCTGCAAAAACATAGCAAACTTATAACTTAATATAACTACTAGACTATTATAAGGATGCTTTAGGTTTTTATAACCCTGAAAGTTTTCATACCTTCTGCTATATGATATATGCTTTGTATAAAAGTAATATAAGGTATAATATTATCAGATCTAAAATAATAGAAGATATCTTTATAAGTAGAATGAAGTGCTGACTTAGGTTGTTTTGATTTTTTAATACGACCTAATATAGTGTTAGTATTATAGGTAAAAAACAGGAAGCATTATTAATAGATCTCTAACCTAGGACTAACAACCTACTTATATTAGGTCTTGAGGATAAGACCTTTAGAGAGAGAACCTAATGTTACAACCTATAAAACAAGGATAACAGCTGAATAACCTACTTAGGCGACAGGCGGCTATAACAGGACATTTATACTACAGGATTATAGGAATAACAGAGACTCACTTAGAAACAGAAGAACTAGGGTATAAGTTATATAATAATAAGATAAGAGATTAGATCTATACGCTAAAAATACAGAGGCTATCCTTAGTATATATAGGTTCTATATAGTTAAGGGATAGACCCTATTAGAATCAGGAATAGTAATAAGATAAGAGATACTATTCAGGACTTATATATAGTATAACCTGAGCCTAGCTTATAGTCAGACTCCTATAGCTCTTTAGTAATTAACTTTATATTTATCCTCAGGATACTTTCAGCTTACCTTTACTACGAATACTTATTAAGTCTAAGACTGATCACCTTAGCCTCTGACTACTAATCTATAACCCAGACCACGACCCCAGTGTACTGTTACTACGTGTTAATCCCAGCTTCTGTTAGCAGACCCTACTGTCGGATAGCTGACCATAACAACTACGAATAAAGAGAAAAGGCTTCTGAGAGCTTCACTATTCAAAAACAACCAGCTTCTGAGAGCTTGATAGATCATTCATTGAAATTACTTCTTAATGTGAGATGAGTCTCTATCAGCTGGCGTTCTACCCTGGATATTTATCTTCATCTTCTTCAACTCATCATCAAGATCATTCTTCCTCATCTAAAGTTCAACATGCAGGACTCAGTTTCACAGGGAAAAAGACGCAACTGATGTGCATTAGACACGAGCAACAGTGAGGTAAACACAAATGAAACACCAAACGCATAGTGCTGTTCCTCATGCTGTCTGTCTAAGACTACGCAGCACTACTCTTGAAGTGACCCTGAAGCAACGTTAAGCGCAAAGAAAAAAAGAAACACATATGCAGAGTGCTGTTTCTCGTGCTGCCTGTCTAAGACTTCGCAGTACCACTCTTGAAGTGATCCTGAAGCAACGTCAAGTAGTTTCTGATGAGTGAGTCAATCGCAGCTTCAATTCCAGCAGCAGCCTCGGGGTAAGCACCGTCTTGGAAGCTGGCGATGAGCCTTTCAAAATTTGGGACATCACTTGAAAGCATTCTCCGTATCTTGTCAAGCTCTGCTTCCACTAGACGATGCGATTGGTCATGCCGGCGAGCCGTCCACTTTGCGGAACGGCAGATGACACTCAGACCTGCCGCGGATGAACCGGTGGCGTCCAGTACTTCCACGATTTCATATCGCCTTCTAGAGTGTTTGGAAGTAACATGGTGCCCTCTTTGAGCTGTTTCCACGCCAGTTTGCAGGACGCAGGCTGGCCTTCAGAGTATCCACTACCGAACGGGTTTCGTCCAAGCGCGAGGCGTAGGTCACCCGAGATGTCTCGGCATCTTGTAAGATTGCTTTGAACTCCGAGACTCGGTTCAGTAGCGCATCCTGTCGTCCCGGATACTTCAGCGCGCCCCAGAGATATTGTTTGCTTGGATCCATGGACGCGGCTGGCGAAATCTTCATCTCCGACTGCAGAATGCTCAACCGCATCTGCGTGAAGCCAACGTCACTTTCAAGATTGATGTAAAGCCCAATTAACGAGTGTTTGGCCGCCTCGGCAGCCTCTATAGCCTTTGAAGCCTTCTCAGCGACAGCAGGAGCGACGATCTCGATCCCATTCGTCAGCAAACATGACGCATCACTTCTGGCATTTTCGAGGATTCGTCCCTCCCGCGCAAGGGCGACAGGCATATGATCGGCCATTTCCAATGGGAGAGGGGACACAAAAACACCATGATCTGAAATCATGTCGCAGGGGAAGCTCCGGCTCAGGTTGCGCGAAGTACTTGTTCCACAGGGGTCCGGCCCGTTCGAGCAACGGTCCTGGAAATAGAAGGCCAAGCCAATCCCCACACCCGATCAAACGATTGAAGTTCAGACTGCCCGCAAACGCTCCGAGCTGACAAACACCGTTACCAAGGCCTTCTGTAAATCTCCCTAAATGGGCCAGCCAACCAGATTGAGGCCTGGTTTCAACTTCATCAATAGCGCGCCACCACGTGCAGGCTGGGCCATGTCGGTCATGTCTGGGTGGGGGAGCGCTGCGTCCGAGACAGGGTCCCCATCGGGGAGTAGACTGTTGAGATTGAGGACCCCAATGTTGCCGTTGATCTGAGTGACGGTGGGTCTAGCGCCCGGCGCGGCGTATGAGTGTTTCTCCCGAGGGTCAATGATTGGGTTGCCAACGGGACCTAACGGGAGAAGATCCAGCTCATCATCTAATACCGGCAGTGGATTGGTGCGTCTTGTCAGCGCTCCTCCACCGGCGCTGGGTTGAATGCTGTCAAGGAGGGCGCGAACCTCTGAGGCATCAAGAACAAAGTCTTCTGGATCCATGACGCGAGCAGTGGGGCATGCAAGCACAGTTGTAGCTAGGTGTTGCAGTTCGGGAGATGAGAGTGGATGTTGTTGGATTACGACGAAGGCGCCGTCCAAAGTCTCTTCTTGAATGGGATGTCTCGGTAGGATGCAGACCGGATGATTTTGCGCCAGTGGGCGGCGCGACGTTTTGTACCCAGTATCTCAAGGTACCCAGACGTAAGTATTAAAGGAGGCTGGAAGCACGTTCTGTTGATGTAGAGCTCGTCATTCGTCACTACTTGGAAATGACTACTCATAACGTGCAAGGCCTACTCAATCAGTAAGGGTGTCACAGTAACTTTGTCTTATGAGAGGTGATATGGACTGGGAATCAATCCGCCAGTTGCATATCTTGTACAGTCATGCATCATTGGAAATATCTTCGATGGGATGTTTTCAAGCCGAGACAAGCCGCTTCATTGAGTGTTCGTCGGCATCTTCCACATGACTGTGATTCCGGAACAGCTTCTACTCATAATCTACGCACCTTGGTCCTCCTAATTTCTGAAGAATTCCTTAAAATGAGACAGGAAACCTCATTTGTTTCATCAACACTTCTAACCCTCTGAAGTCTCGTGTCTAATAACAACCTCAATTGTTTCATCAAGTAGACTGGCTTGACAAAGTTCCTTGTCTCACCTCTGCACCCCTTGTACATTCATTCCAGGCGTTCAGCTTTCTTCAATGATTCCTTGGCAAAAGTCTGCACTTGTTGGTGCGATTCTCGCAGCTCTTCTTGCAGCCTGCATGTGGGGTTATCTGAATCTATGGCCTGAAGGCCCACCTCCTCCGCCTCCACTGAAAAGTTCAGGTCAGTAAGCCCCTTCCCGTCACTCATTTGTGGGCATACTCACACATCTAAGACTCTTCGGCGTATCAACTCTAACCTTGGACATGAAATTTAGTTGACAAAGAAGTGCATCAGAGGCTCTGTCACCTTTCGCGTCGCCTCTCTACAGCATTCCCAGCTTACACAGAGGAGAAAACTTTCTTCTCGCTCCTGGGACTTGATCCCTTTCAGCCTCCTTTCTGGCCTCTTGATCAAAGTGGTTTCATCAGCGGATCATCCGTGGAGGCAGCCGAGGCCGCCATCATTGAAGCCTGGACCTTCGCGGGTGGTAAGGCCTCTGCCGAAGGCCTGTCCTCCGACAAAGAGGTGGAACAGTATCTGAGATTGGTCAACTTGGTGGCAAATGAAATGTTGAATTTCCGCTCTAGAGCTATCTACACTAGTCGATTCTTAGACAGAGGCACTGACGGTCGCCAAAGGACAAAATGGCGGGTTACTTGTGAGAAGGATGAAAGCGCTCACGACCAGAATGACGCGGCATCGGGATAGTCTCAAGCATTTCGAGACATGAACCGTTCATGGGGTAGTGAATGGGGGTTTCATCAAATCAAACATGAGCAGTACCTTACAAAAAGACTGAAACGCCGTGGAGGGCTGCTAAATATGAGAGTTGAGCCATTCTTACACCTTCCTTTGCGCCTTTTGTGGCTTCTGTCTTAGACAGCGCTTCTGCCTCAATGAAACAAACATCGTCAAAGCTAACACCAAGAGTGTATTGTTACTGGAGTACGATTGAGACCCCGCCCGGCGGCATATACTGTCTCTGATTTCCACCACCAGCAACCTTTCTATTCCAAAGGCTGTGTCTCCCGTCTAGCATTCTCATTTGGCCATCCTTGGCAGATTCCCTCTTTGAGAGAGCGGTCTGATGGACAAGAAGAAAGGCCGGTCCCTCCCACTTGTGACCATCGACCGCAACAATATGAAGGACCCTCCCAAGATGCAACGGGGACTTGCACTTCGCCGGCAGCGCTGCAAAGAGTTGCAAGGTCTGGTTGTGGTTCTAGAGCGCAGGGAGGAGGAACATCACGGTGTCCTACTGTCCGAGATCGTCAAGGCGGGTTTGCTTGAGTACGCTCAGCGATTGGCGCCAATCTCGGTCGGAGACGAGCTTCCTTTCCAGGATCGGTGGCTCAAGAAGAGCGACCCATCGGCTCGGAAGCTCTTGACTGATCTCAAGCGATGGGCAAGTGAGCCAGACCCACCGGAGGACAAGTCTGCCGATTCACCGTTGACGGTCCCAGATGCATCAATCCAGGACAGCAACACATCACAGGAAGACACCACACACGCGGCATCGGATCAGAAGAAAAAGGACCCCAACGCGCCCGATTCCAGTTCTCAGACCCCTGATGCCTCTTCTGACTCGAAATAACCTGCTGTCGTTGTCGACGGCTTACAGGAGCTCGTTGTAAACGAGGCATTGAACCAGACAAAGATTGATTTCGGTAAGGCTCGTCCAGATCTCCCCATCCCAAGTCCCCTACATGTCTCCCAAATAACGCCCGTAGTTCAACACTCACTCGGATCCACTGCAGGCACAAACGATGCAGACATTCTGAATGCAAATGTTCAACCTATCACCCAAGCCTCCACCAGCGAGCCTGACCCTGGTGACCCCTTGGACTTTCGTGGCAGGGGTCGCTCGAACACACACGGTCCACTCAATCCCAAGGGCAAGCAGCCTCACCACGCAGCACAAGTCAACAATCTTGGACACAACAGCGTCATAAGAGATGCACCACCTGCTCCTGATGCGGTGCTGATCACCAACCAAGTTAAGAAGCATTCAGATGTTACTGCAGACTCATCTTCTCGCCCAGAGATCCGGATACAACAGCCTATTTTCCCCCAGATTCGCACCCGGAACCGATACTCGAGTTTCCCCAGCACCGTCGCCGCACCAGCACTTGAAGATCATATGCCGGTCAACGCCTCCCCAAACACTGTCATTTATCCTAGCATCAGTCAGGCGAAGCAACAGGCTCTCAGTTCACCTTCTAACATGCCTGATACCGGAAATCAACGTCCGATTTTCCCTCCCGTTGACATGGAAGCTGAGAGGAAGAGGCTTCGCCCGGTCGTTCCACCTGTCGACATGGAAAGTCAGAGGAAGAGACTTGACAGCTGGCTTCGGTGGTGGTTGGAACGTCACGAGAAGAAGAAAGGGGATTGGCACTTGTAGAGGGATTGTGGACCGCGAGGTTCGGGAGACGACGTGTTGGGCAAGTAGTCTTTGAAATAGTTATGCATCGTACGAGCCCATTCAGGGCGGCAAGTCATTTCAAGTTGAGGCTATTTCCTGTGTAAATCAATAAACATCTCACTCCATCAACATGCATGCTAATTAAAGCTCTGCGCGGTTGGATCATCATCAGCCTGAGAACGGAGCAAAATATCCGGTCTCCGGCTCCAGTGGGGCCCAATCACAGGCCTCGCCGGGCCCATATCGATCGGACCCATTCTTACTCGGCAGTTCGGGTCCGGGTCCGGCTAGCGGATCGGTATCGGGCCCGATGCAAAAGGGAACTGGAAAAGGAATTTGTCGCCTGCCTGCGCTTCACCACTGCACCGTATACATTCTCCAGAGTCCACTTCAGTAAAATTAACCATCAGTTCATCAAGTCCAAGAAACATTACCCAAGATAATGAGTCGTTGAATCAAACGAAAGCTTGAATTTGATTTGCTTGCACGACCAAAATCTCACGCTGCAGCTGCATACATAGAGGAGGAAGGAACCATTTTCAAATTTCTATCAATCCCTACGTAATCAACTACAAACCCAATGTTGGTGTTCCAATTCCGTTCATCACCATAACCGGTCCGAACAGTGATCGTGACATCACAGATTCACAGCGACCGCCAGTACTTGACATCTTGACCGTACGGATCCTCCCTTGTGTCATTTGGCCCCAAGCTGCTGTAGATCGTGCTTGGTGCTGTTTTTCCGAACCGCTTCTCTGAGTCTGCTAGGTTGGCACTGAACTGTGCTTCAAGCGATTCGATTGCGTTGCTCACGCCCTCTTCAGCAGCGCCTACCCACCGATCCAAAAACAAAGTGTCGCTAAATAGATCTCGCGTGTGGGGGAAGACGAAGAGGAAGTCGGACGTGGCCCAGTCTGTCGCTTTGGTTGGTATCCTCGATATCAATTGTGACTGCAAGGCCGTAGCTTGTTGAATGAGATTGGCACCGTGTCTCGCGCGGCGGCCCATTATAACTAGCCTCGGAAGCGCGACATGTCTCACAAAAGGTAAAATCTTGTGCACGCCAGAAACGTCGCTTTGAAGCCAGGAGATTTCGACTTGGTACTTTCCAGAGCCTGCATGATACGGAAAGCTCCGCTCCACCTGGGAGGCGCGGTCCAGTAGCTCCCGTACTGCGGCGATTGTGTTGTCAAGAAGATCTGCGTATGCCACGATGTCATTCCCGTAACCCGAATCGTCAAGCTGTTCTACTGAGTCGAGGTCGGCTGAGCGGAGCTCAACGACGCGCATCAGGGAAGCCAGGAGATCTTGAGCCGTTTGGTTGAATAATTGTGCCTGGGAGAATTGACGACGCGTTGGCCGATCCCGAATGTCACGAAAAGCTTGGTCTATAGAAGCAGATGCAGTCGGTCTAATGTTCACGGACGTCTGTGACCTAGCCGACATATGTTTCACCCAACGAGACTTGAAGTCTTCGGGGACCCCGGTCGTGTCGTACTGAAGCTTCTTTTTTGAGTCCATATTGCCACTGAAGACAGGCGGTGGAGTGGTCTCGCTTGATACGATGTTGACTGTGGTAGACAGCGGAACATTGGCCGCATTGCGGACCCAATCTCCATTTTTTCTCCAGCTCAACACGTATGCGGGCAAGACGGCTTCGATCGGCACCTCCGTACGAGAAGTTCATTTGTGCCCTTTGTAGCTTGAGATGGCTGGACATGGCAACACGTAACCGCTGAGAACCTCGAGCAAGCCAGGCGTTCTGCAAGTCGGCTTTGATTCTCGAGTTCGTTGCTTTCAATGCCCCCGTGAGCCGATGGATGCTTTTTGACAAGTTGACGAGGCCATAGTCGACGTCTTTGACCAAATAAGGTGAGCCAGGACGAGCAGTTGGCTCACTAGACCCCGGTGGAAAAGGATTGGCCCCAGGCACTATGGTTGGCAGAGCATCGTGCGGAGAGAGGAAACTGTTCCCCTGAGTCGCCCAGCGGAACTGCGTGCTTGAGCCTGACGTGAAACGGAAAGATGGTGGTCCGTGGTCTGCGATCTGTCCGAGATGAAGACAAAGCATTGGGAGGGCTGCAGCTAGGTCACGAACGAAGTATGTCTCTGGCACATATAGCCCTTGCGAGCTGCGGCAGGACTGATCTGGCGGGGGAACAGTTAAGTTTTGCTGATCGTTGGAGGCCGTGAATAAGGGACCAAAATCGTCAATGACCCAATCGAATCGTGGATCGCCCAACAGTACGGCTCGAGGTACAGCGGCGGTGATGAGCTCAAGGCGATTATTGTCTTGGAATATGTCGAGAGTTGCGAATTAGGCTGTTGCCCCGCCAAGAATGTCATTACGAACCGCAAAAACGAAGGCGCAGAGTCCGCCGAGCACCGCGAGAAGACACAAGTACAGTCCCAATCTTTGGCGGCGGTGCATGTACGCTCGTGTTGTGAAATTTGCGATATTGGTCCATGTTGATGATACCATACAGGCCAACGACTGGAAAGGCCGCACTTTTCTTCTTGGAGACAAGAAGTCGATGGCACTATCTCCATCTGGGTACAGACCAATGCAGCCAATGCTGACGCGAAAGTTGATTTGAGGCATAGTGGGGGAGTCATCCTCAAGATATGCATCTTGCAGGAATACTAAAGCACATGACGTTAATCAATTTTGCTTCTATTGCCAGGGGCTCCCTCGCTTCATGCCTGTCATTGACATGCTGGGTCGCATTGGAATGAATGATGCCTTTCTACTCACCTTGACTCTTCGTGCTTCGGAGTGCATCACGAATTTGAAGGTCACCGGAATCCCTCCGCAGGTGCCAATCGCTCGGCGAGCTAGATGGGTCACTGGCTGTGACGTTGTAGGTGTTACGATCCGGTCGGTCGATTCTAATGCATGACTTTCTAGATGCAGACTGTTCTGCTCCAAAATGCACGGTGACGATCGAGTCGACCGAGTAATCAGGCCAATCGTTATGGAAACAAAGCTCAATCTGCTGAGGTGGTCTTGAAGGGCCGCGTTTGACAGAGAGTCGTAGAGCCGAGAACGGCAAGCTGCTGTGGTCTGTCTCAGAGCCTGTCCATGAAGACTCCGAGCCGGAATCTGATGCCCTCAGACGGCTGTCAACATGATTGGTGTATTCTACCGAGTTTGACATTTTGCCTGTCGCTTCGACTCTCTTGGTTTCCAACAAGCGCTTGCAGATTTCACTTCATACCAACCCCCAGTTGGAATGATGCTGGTATGGGTCACTGAACTTGAGGAACTGAAAAGACGGCGGAGGCGACGTAAATGCGACGATTTGAGTTCGGACATCAAAGGGGGCGAGGGCGGAATTTACCATGTCGACCGAATTTCGGAAAGCGGTGAGTGATTGTTGTCTTTGTTGTTCTCGCATTGTTCTTCCATTGTTCTCGTATCCCTCGCTTCGATGGAAGCAAACCTACCCAAGCGGAGTATCTATATCTCCGGAGCAGTTCTGTTACTCTGCACCGCCACTCGTGTAACACGAAGTCGGCTTCAGGCCCGAGGCCCAATTGCGAACCCGGATCACTTCTTTACGTAAGGAATCTGACGGATCAATTGCCACTGGGGTCTTGCTTCTCATTGAGGAAAACCAGTCAGCAGGAGAAGAAACCTGTTGCTTGGGGTCAAGGTGTAGGAGCCGAAGCCAGCGACGGCGCCCTCATGCCTGCGTCTGTCTCTACGTCGCCCGCCTTTCCGTGTTGTCTCGGCCGATCGCCAAGAGCATTTCCGCTAGCGCCCGTTTGAGGGAGCGCGGCAATCGTTGAAAAGGATTTTTGAGCTCATTCGTGCACGGATCCATGTGGCTGACAAACAACATGAACAGATCCTGCTCTGGATGAAAACTTCAGCAACTGCCAGCGATATTCACCTTGGTTAAGAAGTTTGATGTGTATGTTCACTGCCGCGAACTACAAGATTGTTGGATTTACTAGGGATGGCTCCCTAAGCCCTGCGCTGCGAGTGTTCCCGGTTGGATGATGTTTTTGTTCGTTTGCACTGAGATCAGCACGATGTCTTGAGCTGGGGCCACCTGGGACGTTGTTTGCATGGGCAGTCCGCCAACTGGATCCCATTTGCCATGTATTCAGTCGGGTATCGAAGTCACGGCACTCATGGCCATATGCAATTTCGGTCTGGAAGTACCTTCATTTCTCATGGCTTGTTGCTACTATCGGCCATGCGATGAAATTGGTCAGTTGCCGCGTGAAGGGAGTCTCCGTCTGCTTGTATGGCTTTCAGTCCTGCACATAGTGGCGCCCGAGGAGGAAGTCATGCTCACGGTTGTCTTGGACAATAATGTCTTGGACAAAACAGTCTTGAGATTTGGCTATTTTACCAACTGATGTGCATGCCACCGTGTTGATTGCGTACTGGAGAAAATACAAGGTTTAATTGCAGCACTTTCTGTTGATTCGCTGACGCTCCATCTGCCCTGCCACATCCAACTTTATTTTGTCATTTTACACAAGCCGCTAATCCAACGACACCATGTCAGAAACAGAGCGGCAGAGTCCTGAGTGCTAATTCAAATAATGAAATCATTCAGACTAACGGATTCCTGGTGTTCTAGGCAAAGAACTTCATTTCAGGCGATGACCCTGCCGCATGCTCTGTCACCGAAGGCCTCTTTGATGGCAACGCACTAACCTTGCGGAGCCCTCCCGGTCTGAATCGAGAAGCTGGAAAACCAAGGTCTTCTCAACCCCTGGAATAGTCTTTTACATGCATCACGTGCAAATGTTTCTGCTGCGGAGAGCGCGTTCGAGAGGATTATGTCCACTCCTCTTCGCGCTGCGGATGTAGCATGCAACTCAGCTTGCCGCGAGCTAAATCAGAGAAAGACGAATTGACCAGATCCAGAGAGAACATTGCCACCAAGCCCTAGCGTCCTTGGGGGACATCCAGGCTTGAAATCAAGCTCATCCAGACGTCTGGCCTGAACAGAGACTTTTGGCGAACAAATTTGCCTATACGACAAGAGGTTCATAGTCTTAAGAGAATAAGCAGAGATATTGCTCGTGACCAGCGTGCCAGACAGGCGGCTCTCATCAACACCTAAAGCCCCCACACCAGCATGTCAGGATCCATACTTGCACCCCGCCCAAAGAGACACCAAAGGTAGAAAGGAGTCCGGTCGCAAGATACGCAGCAAAAAGAACCCGCCAAGTTTTCCACCATGTCATTTTGTGATAAATGTTGTTTGTGCTTATGCAGTCATTATTTTGTGCACAGGTGTGGTCTTGGAGTGCTCCACAAGTCTCTTGGGCACCCGGGGAATCCGTGATGCTACCCCATCTGTACGCTTACCGGTTCAAGATGCTCTCACAAACACCTGGTCAGGCAGTTTTGTACATATGCTCAATGAATAATTACACAAATACATCTTACATTGCAATTCTCGTGGTGTAAAATCAATGCAGCCCTCAGACCACATAGAGGATTTGGCTCGGGCTCTTTCAGCCCGCTATCTCTGGGCCTGTCAACTTCGGCAACAGAGCTGCGCTGGGCCGTGGGCTGACGTCTTGATCCAAGCTTCAAGCCTTTTGGCTGGTGAGCCCACTTCTCCTGAGTTTGGTATAGCTCATATGTGTCCCCGTAGGCTAGGGCACGTCTCGTGACCCAAGATGCTCGGTACGTAGTTGGCCATCCGGCCAGCCGCCATTTGCAAGTGTGAAGATGAGACAACAATCCCGCGCGGAGCTTCCATTTGATTACGTAGCAGGGCGGCAGACCTGGAGTACATCGACACTCGACAAAGAAAAGTCTACGGCGCAGTCACCTCCTGCACCTATTCATTGATGAGCATGTGTTTCGTTTGACCCACTTGCACAGACCGAAGACAGTAAACCACTCCTGCGTCGTCAACTTTCTCATTAAATTGCCTGTCGACATTCGCACTCTTGGCCAATCCTCTCAACCTCGTTGTTCCAGGGACCATTGGGTCCAAGCACATTTCGTCGGAACGGCAAAGTGATAGATCACGAGCGATTCAGCCGCTTCTTATCGCCTACCATTTTGGATTTCGTACGCCTTGTAGCCACAGGTAGATTCTCCTGAATCCATGGAGTTTCCTGTTTATAAAAGTCTTTTGCTTGCCGGGAAGCTAAAACTGCGTGTTTACATCTTGTATCATCTCGAATGGCGAAACACCACTCGAGCCTTTCTAGCGACATGTCTTTGTCTCCCACCGTCACTGTCTCAAGGTTATCTTCGCAAGACCGGCAGCCGTCATACGAGACGGTCATGGGGACAGTCAGGGGTTGGTTGATACCCGCCTTACCCGCTCCAGTGGTTCAAAGTCGTTCAGATGTGGGCGATGCTGCCAATCACGCCTCGCGATCCGCAAATCTGCGTGAACACGGCATCTCGGACTGTTCCTCATCGTCTGATGAGACAGAGGACCATTCCCAATCGCCGACACCGCCCAAATGCCCCAAGCTCGAATGTGACCTCAACCGTCGCTTTCAAAGCGTCTCGAGCACTGAAAGTAAGGCTGATGTTTATCATTGCATTTCTCTAGGTGCTAATCCATCAGAAGCATTCATGTCCGGACCTCTTCATTTGTCAATTGAGTCAGCCGGTCCAGAACGCCAAGTAGACCGTTTCGGCGACGCCGGATCCTACATTGCGGTACCAGAGCTGCCCGGTCTAATCCCTGACGGCAGCAGCGACAATACATCAAGTCCCATCAGCCTGTACGCGTAAAATATCCTGGGTAGTATCCTTCTGCTGACTGAAAGCTTGTGTGAGTAGGTATCCTGAGGTCTCACCCAACCAGGCACAATACCCTTCCTTCATGGCCCCATCCCACGACCTGCTGAAGAAGGTTTCATCTCTCCAGCGAAAGTTGAAGGTCAGGAAGAAGAAAATGCGTCGTTTGAAACGCAAGCTTCGGCGAACATCGAAGGCGTTGCAAGCCTTGTTAGAGTGAGCGGGAATCAGTGGATGTAGATTCTCACTCTACTGCGTGGGTTTGGGAAGGCATTCGAGGCATTTAGGTATACATGAAAAGTGTTGGACAATTGAATCAAACATGTGAGGTTCTTTGGTCCTGTGACAAAATGGTATCACTCAGCAGTCAATTTGATAGATGGAACCCAAACTCCAGTAGCTCCCACCTAGATTACACAGAAAGATTTCTAGTTGCCTCTGTTAAATCTCTGTCTTCCGATTCTACTGTGGTTTGAATCATCAGGCATAAATCCCTCATTCTCCGTAACCGCGCAGCGAGATCTCCCTGATCTTCAGAGTCAATCATAGCATAACCCTCTAGACGTTCACAAATTTTCAGTACGAATTGCACTGATATAGACGTCAACTCAAGCAGTCTCATAGCGAGACGCGCTTGGAGCTTGATGGTGTTGAGATGTTCGGCCAGTTGTCTCGGTGTGGGTGATTCAGGGCATTGGCCGATATGAATTTTGCTCCCAAAGCCTGTTGGTTCTGGGTAAGAGCCACCGTTGTGCATCGATGATGACCAGAGGAAAGCGTGTATGGCGTGTCGCCAAACATTAAAATCAACGCGCGGTGGAATTTTGAGGCGTAAGATCAAAGAGAATGCCGTGACAATAAGCAACACCCCAGATTCCAGAGTTCCTTCTTTGCCTTGAAGAATTGGTGCAGTGAAGGCAATATCAGTCTCCAGAACGATGTTTGTCCTTGAAAGAATCAAACTTGTAACTGTTTCACGATTCTCCAAGGAGGGCTGAGGCTCGTAGACTCGGATTTCCTTCGACCCAGCAGACATCACAACCAAAACCCAACGATCTGAGTTTTGTAGTGGGATGAATCGATGACCTCCATCCGGCACATCCAGACTGCGAAAGGGACTCGTATCGTCTGGTTCGGCGGCCGAGATCCCTTCTCCGACGATGTCACAAAGGATCTT
Source organism: Colletotrichum camelliae (assembly GCA_018853505.1). Lineage (NCBI taxonomy): Eukaryota > Fungi > Ascomycota > Sordariomycetes > Glomerellales > Glomerellaceae > Colletotrichum > Colletotrichum camelliae. Next base: position 279,918 of record JAELVL010000013.1, read on the forward strand.
GAGTGTTGCGTGGACCACGTTTGGCGGGATGGGTCCGCCCATTTTCACATTGTCGATCGACTCCTTTGGGATGGATGCTTCGGAATGCAAACTTGGGGATGCTCTTGGGCTCATGACCCGTTGTCGCTTCGGCTGTCGCGCCGCGAGTTCGGTTTTCTTCGCCGCCGCATACCATTCGGAGGGCGATTGTGCCTCTGCTGGAGTTGTGTCTGCGTCAGAGTCATCTTGACGGTCGAAAGACGAAGTTGTTGACTTCTCTGCAGAGGAATCCTGGTGAGAAAAGTTCCCACGAGCGTTGGCATTGGCTTCTTCTTGAAATTGAGGGCCCTTGTGATTTCGCAGTGCTCGACTTTCAACGTGGAAAGATGCGGATGAATCTTGTGACGCCGGCTGCCATACATCCCGTTAGATAAGTGCCGAAAACAATACCAATGGGTACGACCGGTTTCTCACCTCACTTGCGTAGATTACCAACGCTCGGCTCGTATCGCGAGGAGTCCAAGATTTAAGTGGTGAGACCCGCTCCTTTGGAGACTTCATTCTCTCCGCCTTGGCCTGCAGAAGCGCAGCTTTGGCGCGTTCCCAATCCGGTGCATTTCCTGCAAACCTGCCAATCTCTCGCCAAGTATTTCCGCTTGGAACATTGGTGAAGAAATTGGTCAGTTCAGGTTCCGTGATGTTCCAGTTGAGGAGGCATTGGCCCTTTCCGGTAGCAATATTTTTATCGCCTCTGGCCTGGCTCTGAGAAAGCGTGGTTAATACGGTGATGCTGTTTGCAGCCGCGTCTTCGTCCCTGTTGTTTGCGGCCTCCTTACTGCCCCCGCAGCATTGCCAGTCACAGGATCCCTGACTTTTGCTCAAGGCGTCTGAGAAGCGCTGCTGGTTGAGGTTTCCGAGCGGTAACAGCCAGGCCTCCATCTTGTTAATTAGGGGAACCTTCTTCTTGTCTCTTTTGCCCTGCACAGCCCTAATGTGATGAACACGACGTTGGATTCGTTTGGCATCGTCCAACCCAGGTTCTTGCTTGGTACATGTGGTGGGTGTCTGGCCGTTCGACATCAAACAGAGAATTTGGCATACATCGCCAGGAGGCTCGTCGGGTCTCGTCATCGTGGTGCTCATTCAGAGCCTGACCAGAAAAAAGATTTCGGTCCACAAACGGAACATGAGGATTCAGATGAGCAAGCAAATGGCCTGGGCTCCAACGACGATGCAAAGCCGCACGGACAAGACGCAACCCTGGATCTCAAGCCCCAATGCAGCTTCCCGTCGCGTATTCTCGCGTAGGACAGAGCTTCCGCCTCCCATCCTTTCTCTCCATTTCACGCTGTGTTTGATATTTTTTTCGTCCTTCATTCCAGATTTGCGCCTCATCTTTGCCCCTACCTTAAATCTAGCGTCTGTTTTGAGATATCGTCCTTGTCTTACCTGAGTGCCGAAGATGACCGCTCTTGGGATTGATCTGGGTACCACCTTCAGCTGTGCCTTCACGCACGCAGGAGGAGACCTCGTGGCTGTTGAGGTGTTCCACGGCAATCGGATCTTCCGCTCTGCTGTTCAAATCGAGAACGGCAGAGGGAGGTTGAAACGGCCGGATGACACCCCAGATGGTCAACGGATCCATGTATCGCTCTCCAAACGCCTCATCGGACGGACAGGCTGCGATGGGAAGCTTGCAGAGGACGCCAGTCTCGTCGATCATTCACGAATATCAGCCCGAGGCGGCTTCTACGACATTGAGGGCGAGACAGTTTTGCCTGAAGAAATCTCCGCGTTCATCCTCGGCCGTATCCGAAAGAAAGTGGCCGACCTCGAGATCTCGGGCTGTGTCCTTGCTGTGCCCGCCTACTTTACGCATCTGCAGAGGGAGGCTACCATGGACGCAGCGCAGATCGCTGGCTTTGACCGCTCCAAGGTCACCTTGGTCCCAGAACCAGTAGCTGCTCTTGTCTCCTTCATTTTCGACAAGCGTGCGCCTACAGATGTATCCCTCGACGGCTACTGGTTCGTGATTGACATTGGCGGCGGGACTGCCGATGTCACCATTGCAGACGTCGACGGCGCCGAGAAGACATTCGTTGTGGCGGCGACTGCGGGTGACAATGCACTGGGCGGAATCCACTTTGACGAGGGGCTGGTGTACCTCGTCATGAACAAGGTCAACAGCAACAACCTGGACGCCGGGATCAACGCTGAGAACTGCAATCTGGCACTGGTAACCTCTGCGTGTGAAAGGGCCAAGGAGGAGCTCTCGGAAACCACAGAGACCGAGGTCAGGATTCGATCGAAGAGCGGCGACAGCTTCACTACGATAGTCACGAGGCAGGAGGCTGAGCGGGCCTGGAAAGAGTCGGGCGGGCAGATGGCGCTGATGGAGAGAATCAAAGATCTGTTCGCGCGCGCCCTCGATGCCCCCAACGTCGCCAACATTGGCCAGATCCCCAACGTTCTCATCGCAGGCGGCGTGGGGAACATGCCGTGCGTCCGGGATCTCATCAGCAGCATGCTGCCCAGCGCCAGAATACACGTGTCCCACCTGTCCGAGGCCATCGGACGAGGCTCCGCCTACATCAGCAACGACCTGGGTATTCTCATCACGGAGGTCACCCCACGCGGCATCGGAATCAGCGTCGACGAGGACAAGATGGGATTCGTTGTGCAGCGCAACCAAGCTGTGCCTGCCAGCAGCGAAGAAGCCTTCTCGACTCCGTGCGACAACATGGAAAAGATCCACATCATCGTTTACGAAGGCGATGACAAGACGGCGAGCAAGAACATTGAGCTGGGCTGCTTTGTCATTCGCAACATACCCCCGTGCCCTGCTGGAACCTGTATCGATGTCACTGTCAACGTCCCTGAGCTTGGGAGTCTCAGTGTTACTGCACGTGTCGTCATCATGGAGACGGTGGAATCCCTTAGGGTAGAACATGCCCCCTGATATAGTCCGGATGAACTGGAACGCCTGAGATAACTGACTGTCGCTTGATTGGATGGGATTGCCTCGACTTCACGCGTTCTGACGACTGCCTCGGGTGATCAACAAGCTTCAACGGTTGGGGGAAAGAGGGCTTGGTCAATTTCTGGAGAGGGACCGTCAGAGGATCTGGGCACGAAGAGAGCATATCGGGGAAGCGGCAACGAGGATGATGCAATTGATGGTTTGTAAGATGATTGTCAAGTTCTTAGGAGGACTCCATATGGCTATGTTTTGGTTTGTCACGTATCACGATATGGATTTGGCGTAGTCTAGATACTCGTTTCTGTTCTGGTCCCTACTTCACTCCTGCATGGTTGCCGTCCTGAGATGGTGTGATTTCGCGGCATTTGATGGAGAAGACGAAGATGGGAAACCATCGAGCATTAGCCAGACACCGGCAGCTGTAAATTAGCAGTCGTTTCTTTGAGAGTCGTGAAGATGAGAGTGCCTATTGAAGCCTTGCAAGCTCCAGTGCAGATTCAATGACCGCGGCTGAAGAAGATGAGGTCCAGGACTGATTTGCACTGAACGATACTGTCTGAGGATGATTCTGATTGATTATGACGTCTTTAAGCTTGCAGATTACAACTTATCGCCCTTTATTGGCAATTAATGTCCGTGATGGTCAAGGACTCAAGATGCGTGGGACATGCAGCAACATGAGCTTGCCAGCTGTTAAGCGGTGGTCACACTGTCACCTACTGGCTGACAGCTGCCTGAGTGCAGACTAATCAACTTACTTTTGCCCGTCCCAAGCTCCACTTTGTAAAACATTGCAGATTAACGAGCAGATCAACGAGCACACCGAAAAGCTGCCAGACCAACACACTCCCCCAGAATTAATTTCACAGATCAACACCGTGCACAGACCAATACCTTGCTTGAAGATCGCAGACCAACGAGACTGCATACATAATTCAACAGCTAAACACCATATATGGTCTCCCCCGTCAGAAATCTTTCAGATCAACACACAGAAATAATCTCGTCGTACAAGTTACTGGGGACCAGGTTGTATTGTAGAAGAGTTTTTCCCTTTCTTTTTTTTTTTTTTTTTTTTTTTTTTTTTTTTTTTTTAGATAGATAGCTGCCCACCTTGCTAAAAGTTTAGCATGCATATCAACGCACGTCATATACTAGGCTGGTGAGGCTGCGGCCTTAATTAAGTGAGGGCATCGCAACACTAGCCAGATCAACACCTTTCTCAAAATTTCACAGATCAACACCATCGGTCAAAAGTGCACAGACCACTCGCCCGGTCAAAAAAAAAAACCAGATTAAGGCCACCAGCCAAAATGCTCATAGATCAACGCCACCCTGGGCAAACGTGCACGAACGAACCACATTATCAAAAACGAGCGGATCAACACCACCCTTCAAAAGCGTGCAGACCAACGCCAACTGCCAGAATTTCGCAGACCAGCAACAACAAATCTGTTCTAGACTGTGCGTCGCCACTACGTCCTAAGCAACATGCTGGTGAAGTCGACGATGCGGCTAGTTGACGAGCAAAGGGTTGAAAGAAGAAGAAAACGAGAAATTCTGGAGAAGCGTCTTTATTAAATCAGTGACGATGATCGGTTCCTTGCAAACGGCGGGATCGCGAAGTGCGCGTTTAGTGTTGCTGGTCTGTGCGCACTCGGTACGTGCCTGACTGTGCGAAGATGAAATCTGCGAAATCTTGATGATTCTGGCTGGGATAATCGTCCACTGGGTGAGTTATTCCATGAAACCTTTCAAACTATGCGTAGCCGGCCGTCTGAGGGATTCCGGCTCTTAGGATTCTAGACATATGTTGTGGTGCTGTGGCATCGCAAGATGTGCTTCATTTTGGACAAAAATGTGGGCACCTTTTTAAAATGTAGGGCCACATAACGAGCACAGTGTATTTTCGTCGCATTGATGCTTTTGGCTCATATCCTGCATAGAGCTTCACGCAGATATTTCAGTTCGCTGGGACAGTTTTGCAGCTGTTCCATCGACTGGTGCGCTGTTCCAGGCTGAACATGCGGAATTTCTCTTCCCGGCACGCAATTTTCTTGCCCGCGCGCCGAGACCCACTTCCACGGCCCCACCCTGAGACCGGCGCCGCAAACGTTTCCGAGCCGCTAGGCAGGCATAAAACCATATAATTGCAATAATGTCGCGAGCAATCCGCCCTAGACTTGTCACTGCTGAAGATGTTGAGGGGTATATGACGCGAGCCGCATCCTGAGCCCTGCTGTCTATGTTGCCATTGAAATCGCGACTTGTGCTAGCTGTCCCCGGGAGCTGGTCGTATGTCCTCAGCTCTTCTATCTGTGATGATGTAAAATAGCCCTGACACGTACGCGATCGCTCGGCAGGCTGATGGGTCTGCTCTCAAAGTGCCCCATATCTGGAGGAAGTGGCGCATCATCCATCGGCCATCCATTTATCTTCTGAGCTGCGTTGTGTCTTGTCGATGGGTTTTGCGTCATACAATTTCAGCATGCAAAGTGTTCCTGCGAAGAAACACGCCTGTCTGCGTTTGCTCTATCTAGTATGCTTCAACATCTCGCTACTCATTCTCACGAACTTGAGCCTGACGGTGTCAACAGCATGTTTCTCCGTTATCTAATTCGCCAGAGAGAGGGTTGAAGCTGAGACAGTCTCATCGACTCTCGATCATGAAGATCAAAAATAATAGAGGACAGAAAATTACTGAATTCCATCAATATCGTGCTTGCGTCGTGTTTTTGTACTGTCCGGTGGAAAACAGCAACCACGCTTGACCGCGACCACAACCATTGATAGAGTGTTCAGGTTCGTAGAAAACATCAAGACCTGTTCCAAATTTCTCCATGTAGTTGTGTCGTTTTTCTCATATTCCTCAGAATCTCCTCGGATCATGCTCAGGATGCTTCACTGGTGAAGGTTCATGAGAGATGAGAGATATTCTGACTTTCAAGCACACGTACCAGTAAGTGTTGCGGCTTTGTTCCTTGGAACGTGCGAACGGAAGGACAGGCGCGGGTTCAACAATCCTATTCGCAGCAAACTGCCTGCCTGGCCGACGGCATATGCGTGTTGTGATCGATAGCCAGCCGCCCCCGTCGAAACCTTGCACTGCCTAAGAACTATTCTCTGCCTGTCGTGGGTTGCAATCATAGAGTTGGATTGCGTCCAAATTATGTTGGTGTCGCTCCTATTGCTGGTATTTTTCCAATACAGTTGTGGAAGCTAGTTGTGGAATCCAGTTGGAGAATCCAGTTGTGGAATCCAGTTGTGGAAGTCTCCCTCAACCCCCCCCCTCCAGAGGCATGAAGTGCGCGTAACACAGATTGATCCTAGTGTTTCGCAAAGACGCCGAAGAACTTTTGCTAGTCTTCTGACAAGGAGATTGGCTGCTTCATAGGGTTCATCTCCGGGAAGCTTATCCAAGTAACCTTGCATGCAACGGTCTGCTATGACGGAATGAGTCGAAATGCCGCTGCTCGCGATGTCATTGCCAAATGATGGACTTCATCGACCCTTCATGCGTCGCAGTCAGTCGGTCTTCAATATTCCCCACTCAATGCCATATGATCTCCGACCCCATCAAAATCTCCGAAATCAATAAGCTCAATAACTCGTCGAGCAAGAACCTCATTTGTCCTAAGCTTCAGTTGGGCAAGGCAAATCTCAGCCTGGCTGAAGTTATTCTGGACCTGGATTCCACATCCAACGGTGTTGTGGTAAGCGACTTGTGACAAGCAACAAGCTGCTAGTAGTAAAACATGAGGATCCCCTGACACGGCTGCAGCTGACCCTCAAGACACAGAAGACGCCTAAAGCTCCTCGTTCATCACAGAACAAGCTTCTCTTGGCATGCTGAATAGAGACATAATGATACATCACAGTGGAGGATTGCTCAATGACCTCAAAGCCTGAAGAGGAACGGACGCAGTGGAATTCGAAACTGAAGTGTTGGGTTCGGGAGACGGACAATTGAACCACAATCAGACGACAAAGATTGTTGTCATGGACCAAGCACTCTCATGAGTACACGTGCATCCTACTAATAGTTTGGATCTTTCCGATTGTATATCATTCAATGCCAACAAGAGATGTTCAGCAATTGACTAAGAATGCTCACTATTATGTATCCCTTAACTAAAAATATCCATCTTGACTCTATTCCATCTTCATATATCCTCAGGCAATTCGATACGCTGATCATGTGCGCAGACTTCGTTGATCCTTTGCTGCTAAGTAAATGACAGCGTTGTCAGCTAATCGTCTCTGATGCTTCCACAAAATTTTGAACTGCTTCTTGCTGGGGATCATTTTTGGCCGTCTCTTTGGAGCGGTCGAACTCCTCGGCCTATAATCTCACCTAATTTGACCAGTTCTTCCGTGAAATTAAAGCCTATAAGGGGCGTGGGAGCAAAAGCTGGTTATGTTTAAGTAATTGCCACCCCCTTGTTCGCCGTCCCCTCCGTTAGTGACTCTTTTTGGATGCGTTCATCACCACTGTAGCTGCGACGGCTTCTCTAATCATAGAAGCTTTCAACTCCTTCATACAGAGGCTTTTCCCTATTCAGCATTAAATTGCTGGATCCCCAAAGAGTCATCCCACCCTTTGCCCGTGAAGCATCTTTGATGACCTCACATGTCAATTTCTTTGATGAAAGCCCTTCACGTATAACACAAGACAGTGAGATACTGCTATGCCACACGGTTCTAGACGGCGGGTCTATACATTGTCTTCAACTACACCTCATTGCTGGAACATCACCTTTCAATCCAAAAACTGTGTCTACCACGCTCTCCATGTTTGCTCACAAACATCCCCATCAAGTGTGTGCAACCTTGTGCCCTGCCTTCATATACTCCATGCATTAGCCGTAGAGTCCTCCCTGTGACCCTTCACATTCTGTCAGAGTCATATGGCAATCTACAAGGCGTGTCCGCATGCGGTGGCCTGCTGTGGGAAAGCATGAGTGAACGTGACTTCGCGTAGCATAAGGCCCAGTTTAGGCATTGGAAACATCTGGTCCTAAGCATGATGACCGCGACCACGTAAGAGCTTGAAACGTGGATTAGGCCTGTAGCTTTCGCTTGTGTTCCATAGACGTTAATAGCAATACTGCTCTAGATAGCATAAATGTATGCGGAGCTTGGATTACCTCGAACTTCGCTTGAGTATTCAACGAAGACTGGTATACTAGCGGTTCCCGTTTCTACATCAAAGACCACAAACACTAAAACGGTGTGGCGAAATAAACCTAGTGAATGAGCATATTTGTAGAATCTTACCCCAAATCGCAAAGGCAAGTTTGGCTACCGTAACTGTTTCACATAAGGTCATGGCGCATTTGTGACGGCCGCCCACCATTTCGGAATATCACCACTCTGCAATGTTTATCGAAAAAAATGCTGATACCTCAGGAAACAGCATTCCTTTAAAATTAGTCGAAAAAAGGGTTTGATCATTATTCGCTGTAATGTTGACCCTTTACCACCAAACATTTAGCATCTTGTTTCAAGATGGTAGCCAGCACCCAGCTTCTTGCCGTATCAGAATCAAACTCAATGCGTACAGATCCCTTCACGCCGCTCAATCGTATTGTTCGAGAAAGCTATTGGCTCTGGAGAGGCGATCGTCAGACTCAAGTCCGAAGATGTGACGGACTCAGGCTCTGCTGCAAACTTTCGTTGCGAAGGTTGTATCGTTTATTTCAAAGATATTGAGGCTTGCTTTGAACCTGCCTAGTCTTCTGCTCATGTCTATCAGTTGCTGACTAAGATGATGAACTTGGGAACATTTCTTGTACTTAATGTCACTCCATACTTTCAGCATGCATTTGAAAACACGCATTCTAGATCTCGCTACGCCGCACTGCTAAGTCCAAAACGACCCCTAAATCCAGCATTGACCCTGCGAGATACAGAAAGCATGATTCAAGCAGTAAGCGACAGCGGGAGAAATATCCTATGCTGGGACTTGGGGCAACTGCCTCGAGCCGAAGAAGGTGGATAGTGTCGCAATCTTGGGCTCTTTGGCTTAGAGAGACCGCTGATATAGTGGAATAGATGTGTTTTTGAGGGCCCGTTTCTATTGAAAATGCTGCTGCTGCCTACTTGGCAGTACAAAAGCACTGCATGTTTGGGCTTGTCTGCGTAGCGTTCAAGCTTTGGCAACTCCAGAGCTCGTCTATGACTGTCATCGTCAGAGGTTCATCTGTTAGTTGCTATAGTGTCTTCCAATCAAATTGCATGACAATGTCTGCGGGAGATGCTTTGTGAATAAGATGGATGGAACTATACAGGATGGCATATCCAGATTGAGATGGAGTTTGACGCGAGCGAAGAATCCGTCACTCATTGTGGAGTCCTCATCCTCGCCCCGTCCTTCATCTTTCAGCGTTTCTCCCCTGCTGGGAATGAGAGATCCAATTACTATCTAGGCATCTCCGCCACCGGCTTGCCTTGTATTGTCCACAGTCACAGCCACACCAAGACATTGATCGTTGTCACCAGCAAAGACTGCCCGTGTCCTCGGCGGTTAAAGATCACGTGGACCTTTCACCGCTTTGAGACGATTACAGGACGTGTTGCGTCAGTGATTATCAACTAAGTTGCTGATAATGGCATGAACAACCTCAGGGAGTCTAATTTCATGGACTGTGATCGGGCCTCTACACTTGGTCGACCTATGCTCTAGATAATGAAGAACCTGTCGCGACCAAACTGCTTCATATATAACTCAGATGTAGCGACCTCTTCGACAAGAAGTATCATGCAGAGACTATTGTTATTGGGAGTTTCAAGCTACAGGAAGACAGCCACGGAAGGTTTCCGGATCACTCGAAAGCGGTCGATGGCGCTGATGAGATCATCGGCTCAATCTTTCTCGCGAAGCACGCGCATTATAGCTCCGGTGGCCAACGTAGAAATCCTGTCACTAATGCTGATATTGAACGTGTACGCTGACAACTGAAATAGGTTGGGTTGGTTTAGAATGCCTATGATTGGTGTGCTTTGGGACGCTTATGTAAATTAATGTGTATGTCAAGGTGATGCCTTCCGGTCTATAAGTTCTTTTAGAAGTGAAGAGCGCAAAAGCTGGCTGGTTGGGTTGGTTGTGAACTGAAACGGGCTTTCCATGGGGGCGTGCCTCGTAATTGAGAGGTTAGAATCAAGAATGAAGACACCACTTCTATAGTTGCTCAAGTCCCGTAGGGGAGCCCTTGCCATTTCTTCTCGGGCCGAACTTGGTATGACTAACTTCGCGTGGTGTCTCAGGCCTCAACGGAGACTTCGTGTGGGCATGGCCACATCTGTTCAGAGAAGAGCAATGCAGTAATGGGAGCCAGATTAAAGATGACTCATAAGACCTAACTTCGTTTTTGATGCATCAGTGACACGTTAAAAACTCATAGTTCGTGTTACTTTGTTCAAGCTTTGACCTGACGTATGGTGGAAAGGGAGGGGAGATCTATGTCAGCTATAATTGTGGCGCTGTTGGTCTTCGTGGTGATGACGGGTGTCTAAGCTTACTGAATAACATCAAGGAAAGCATGAACTGCTGTATTGGAAGCCATCGTTATGCGACTGCCATTCATATAGCCGAGAGTCCTCTTTTGCAACTAGAAATTTGAGATGGAATATTCAGAAGTAAAGAATATTCCGTGTGTTCACGTCTCTCGGTCTGTTGAAAGCATAAGTGGCGATGGACTGGCGGGTCTGTAAGACATGAAACCGACTGTACAGTCACTACTGCTTGCACGGATGCCCTCCATGTTGCAGCAGTTTCAGCGTCCTGATGTGATGCAGAAGTCCTTCGGCAATTCCTTCAGCCGTCATAGCTATAAAAACCCACCGGAGGGCTTCTAGGCTGAAACGTGACCGGCAGACAAGGTTACCAGTAAAAATGTGTGTTGCAATATCTATACCTATAATCTGCAAGCAGCAACGAAAGGAGAGTTGGCAGAAGCATACGTTGTGTGGTATTGACCTTCTATGTATAATAGTATGTGTTTAAGGTGATAGCTCAGTTCGGGCCGATATCCCAGGCGAGCGTTGCTCCTAAACGTCGGCAGCAGCTGGAGACAAAGACTTGCCAGCCTTGAAGCATAATTTCCACCGGCTTTCACATAGTTGTCCGCGCCAGACCCCAAACCTAACAGTAGCAATGGCTTCGTTTTCTGTACATATTAGACTCCAAATGAACCGGTTGTGTGCTGCTCTCTAGCTCTGTCCAATATTGCAAAGGACTGATGGGCAGTGGAGGCATTGCTAAAATTCAGACTCTTCAACATAACGCAAACCTAAGCAATGTCTCAAAAGAGCGCGGTGTTCAACGACCTGTTGATGAATGCATGGTTGATAACCGGCCGGAGCTGTAAAGTTGCTGTCATGACCGTATAGTGTCCGACAAACGTCCCGCAAGCGCTGTGTAGACTGGCTAAGTCAAGATTGTGTATATAGTGACGGGCGTCGTTAGGTAATTAAGGTCGAGTATCATCAGCCCTAAACCATGAGACTTTATTACGGTCAGCTATCCGACAGTAGGGTCTGCTAACAGAAGCTGGGGATTGATACGTAGTAACAGTACACTGGGGTCGTGGTCTAGGTCGTAGATCGGTAGTCAGAGGCTAAAGTGATCAGTCTTAGACTCAATAAGTATTCGCAGTGAAGGTAAGCTGAAAGTATCCTGAGGATAAATATAAAGTTAATTACTAAAGAGCTATAGAAGTCTGACTATAAGCTAGGCTCAGGGTTATACTATATATAAGTCTAATTCTAAATATATTCCTTTATACCTTAGGTTAATCTAGATTATTCTGATCTAGAATAATTATTCAGCCTCTAAGTTATATTAGATTATACTGATCTAATATAATTATTATCTTATTATTATATAACTTAGACTATAGTTCTTCTGTTTTACTAAATAAGTCCTTGTTATTCCTATGATCCTGTAGTATAAATGTCTTGTCCTAGCTACCTACTACCTAAGTAGGTTAGTTATCTGTTATTCCTGTATATTAGGTTGTAATATCAGGTTCCTTCTCTAAAGGTCTTATTCTTAAGACCTAATATAAATAGGTTATTAGTCCTAGGTTAAAGTCCTGTTAATTATACTTCCTGATTTATTTATAATACTGATATTATATCAGGTTATATTTAGAAATTAGATTCTTATAAGACTTATTATTCTCAGATTCAATATAATTATAAGACTTTTAATACTCTAGTTAATCACTATAGTTATAATATAATACCTTATTCCTCTTATTTTCAGTATAATTAAGTATATAGAATAGACCTCACTAACTTAAAGCATTATAGTGAGTATATAAAGCAGGGTTTTTTGAATTATAATAGCAGTGATATAGTAAATACTTATAAGTTCTTTAGCACCTTAGTATTTCCTAGTATTACTAATCTTATCTTAATAGTGAATTATTATTTTAATAAGTAAAAGAAAGTAGATTAAGAGGAAGAAGAGGCTAAGGAGGTATTAGAAGTACTATAGATTTAGCTTACTACTACTCTGAGTTATTTATCCTATCTTTAGAAACAGAAGAGGTTTTTAAAGGAGTATAGGTTAGATTTAATTTATTAGGGAATATAATCTATTAATAAATAGGAGGCTAAGGAGTATACTCTAGAAGCTTAGGAATCTAGAGTAATAGAGGATTTATTATTATAGAGGGCTTAGAATAAGTTAGAATAGCTTTTCCTAGGTATAGGTTTTATAGATTTAGGTATTCCTCTAAATATAAGGTCTTCTAAGGTTTCTTAGTTATTCTCTAGTATTCTTAGGCAGATAAATAGTTTTCCTTATTATAGTTAATCTGCTTCTATTAGTAGTTTAGTGAAGTAATATAGGTGTTTGATTTACTTATATCTAATGTTCTTCTAGACTAGTATAATAGATACTAGTATGACTTCTTGTTCTTAGTGTTATTACTAGTAGGTTATAAGTTTTTCTGCTGTATTAGTAATGTTTTTAGCTGGTTTCTATATATTGTCTTTATATCTATATCCTTTCTATTTAATAAGGTATTAATATCTTTCTAGCTTTTTAAGGTAGTCTATAATTCGTTCTACTTTATATTCTAGTTTATTATTTTCTATAATAATGAGGTTATTTATCTATGATCTTTATAGAGCTAGTTTAAGTAATAAGACATAGAATACTAAGTAACACTTTATAGTTTCCAGGAGTTCGAGTTTATAATTAACTAGTGAGATTACTTATAAGATTTTAAAAGGTCTGAGTTTTTTGTAGTTAAGTTTATTATTTAGTTGTTTTGTTTTGATGTTTTGCTGTATAGGATAGGTGCTATCTCCCTCTTTCAAGGTTAGTCCTTTAATCCTTTGTTTTTTACTGAATTATATTATGCGTTATTATATAAATTCAAGTTCTTTATATATATTCTCTTAGATATCTTTGATTTATCTGATTATAGTAATAGCTTTTAGTGCTGCTAGGCTAGCTTGAGGTTTTCTATAGGTAGTTAGTTTAAATCTGTAGTTAAGATAGAAAGAGGATTCTTTAGTGCTTTCTCTTATTATGCTATTATAAGCAAATTAGGCTATTAGTAGTAATACTACTTAATTATCTTAGTTATAATTAATATAAATACAGCGGTAGGTTTTGAAGATCTAGTTAATTCTTTCTATTTATCTGTTAGTCTGCAGGTGAAAAGCAGTAGATATTGCTTACTTAATACTAAGTTATAATATAATTAACTTCTAGAATTTAGAGGTAAAGATCTTATCTCTGTCTGATATTATTTCCTTAGGTGTTCTATAGTTAGTGATAATATACTTAAGGAATATATAGGCGAATTCTTTAGCGTTGCTTGCTTCTTTATATAGGATGAAGTAGGCGTACTTCGTGAGTCTATTAATAATAATAAGAACGCTGTTATAGTAGACTCCTGTAAGGGGTTCTTGAGACTTTAGTAGTTTAATGATGAAGTTGAGGGATATAGAGTGCTAGGCAGTTTGTAGTATAGGTAAAAGTTATAATAATTTATAAGGTTAGTATTAGGCTGGTTTGCTTTTCAGGCAAACCTTGTAATCCTTAATTGCTATTATAATATATTCTCTAGTAACCTTTTCTCTATATTATTATTATAGTTGCTTCTAGGTCTTTATAATTCCTTAGTAACTATATACTAGTAAGCTGTAGAACTTTATAATTGCTTTATTGTCTAGTTTACTAGTCAGGCTAGCATTAGATTATTTAGCTATTATTAGAAGTTTTATAGCTAGTATAAGGTCTCTATTATTGTTGTGTTTGAGAATTACCTAGGTTTCAGCTAGTACTAGGATATTATAGTCTAGTTATTAGCTAAAAACATTAGCTCTACTATTTTCTAATCCTTTCTAATAGATAATTTGAAAGTTATATTCTAAGAGGAATTCTAACTATCTGATTTATTATTTATTAAGTTCTTTTAAAGTAGTGAAGTGTGCTAGGTTCTTATAATCAGTATATATAAGTATTTAGTAGATAGTTCCTGAAAGTAGAGGTCTCTATTCTTTAAAAGCTTTAATAATTACTATAAGTTCTTTGTTATAGATCTAATAGTTAAGTTCTAGTCTATAGAGCTTAGGAGAAGAAAGTATAGAGATATAGATATCTTTCTAAGTCTCTCTAGGATAGTTATACTCTAAAGGTAAAGTCTAAGATATCTATTTTAACTTTAAACTATTCTTTTAGGTTTAGGATTATTAGGACTAGTTTACTAGTAATATAGTTTTTAATAGTCTAGAAAGCTATATTCTAAGCTTTTTTTTATTTAAATAGTTAATCTTTATAGCTAAGGTTTATAAAGGGTATGTTAATTTTTCTATAGAGTCTGATAAACTTTCAGTAGAAATTAATAAATCTAAGAAATCCTTAGACTTCTTTAAGGTTAGTTAGTATTAGCTATTTTTATATAGCTTAAACTTTATTTTTTAATATACTAATATATCTAAAAGTAATTATAAATCTAAGGTATTCTACTTCTTAGGTATAGAATATGCTTTTCTCTAGTTTAACTAAGAGTTTAGTATTTTAGAGAGCTTAGAATATAAGGTATATATACTCCTTATACTATTCTATTATTATAGAGAAGATAAAGATATTAAAGTAGATAATTATAAAGATATCTATAAATTTCCTAAAAACCTAGTTAATTATATTCTAGAAAGTAGCTAGAGTGTTAGTAAGACTAAAAGGTATAACTAGGTATTTGAAATATCCTTTATATATTCTAAAAGTATTCTTTTATTCTTCTCTTTTCTTTATTTAGATAAGGTTATAAGTACTTTTAAGGTTTAGTGCTATAAAGTAGTTAGCTTTATAGAGGAGTTATTATAGTTTATTAATTAAAAGTAATAGGTATTAGTTTTTAATTATTATTTTGTTAAGTATCTAGTAATTAATATATACTTATAGTTTGCTGTTCTTTTTTAGTATAAATAGAATTAGACTTCCTACTAATAATATTAATTCTCTGATATAGCTTTTCTTAAGGTTTTTATTAAAGTATTTATTAAGTGCTTCTATCTCTGTTAGGTTAAGTCTATAAATTTTATTAAATTTAAGCTCTATTCCTTCTTTTATAAGGATTTTATAATTAAAATTCATATATTTAAGTAGTCTGGTTTCTAGTTTAGCTATAAAGAGTTTCTTATAAACTCTATATTCTTCTAGGATAGATAGAAGTAGATCATCCTTTTATTTAAGATCTATTATCTTTAATAGTTATAACAT
The DNA here is from genome assembly GCA_018853505.1 of Colletotrichum camelliae. Taxonomy (NCBI): domain Eukaryota; kingdom Fungi; phylum Ascomycota; class Sordariomycetes; order Glomerellales; family Glomerellaceae; genus Colletotrichum; species Colletotrichum camelliae. The sequence continues at coordinate 295,622 of JAELVL010000013.1, forward strand.
AGCTTCTTTTACTTTAAGGTAGTAGATATATTATTTTACTGCTTTTTAATAAGTAGATCTATTTAAAGCCTAGGTTTTATAAGGCTACTTAGGGACTAGATTATTATTATTTTAATAGAGTTAGTCTATTCTCTAATCTATTTATAGGTTATTCTTCTTAAGCTATAGTATTCCTAGTATAATATTATATATACTAAGTTTAATAATATTAAATTAGAGTTATTTGTTTTAATCTAGGTAACTTATCTTAAAGGGTATAGTCTTGTTTTTAATAGTTCCTCCTTTGTACTAGACTTGTTCTCCTTCTATATTACTTAGCTAGTATATATATTCCTTTCTTTGCTATAGTAGTTATAATTTGTTTACTACTTAGGGTAATATAAATTTTATTTCAGCTCTGCTGTTAATAAGTATAATAGTTATAGTATTATTAATAGTAACTGTAAGTTATAAGTATACTTTCTAGTCTAGGGATACTAGATAAATAGACCTTATTATTATTACCTGTCTTAGTCTTTTATTAGTAAGTAAGTCTAGTTTTTTACCTGCTCTAGTTATCTAGGGTAGGTGATTTGTTTCCCTTCTTATTATGCTTTTATAAGGCGACTCTCTTAGAATCAGAGCTTTAGAAGGCTTGATCCTTTTTGCAGGAGTCTGTAGGCCTTAGCCTTCTAGGTTATATATATAAAGCATTCATCTTTTCAGCATTCTTCCTATTTCATTACATTGTTATATTAGCATTTTATAGGGTATTATAGGCTTAAGCTAAAGGTTACTATATTATTATTAAATATGGTTATAGTCTATCTAACTATAGTATTTTAGGTGTAGATATTCTAAATAGAGTTCTTATTATATCTTCTAAGGTAGAATTAGTACTTATATTTATCTCTGAGGTGTTCCTTATATTTATTAAAGAAGTATTATAGCTAGAAGAGGTTTTAATAGTTATAGTAGTTATACTTAAGTATAGGATAATCTTCTATATAAAGCTTTAAGGTGTAGTTCTAGTCTCTTATATTTATAGGTATCCTATAGAAGTATTATTATTAGTTATCACAGCTTATATTAACTATATAGTGCTAGATAAGCTATTAAGTCTCTTCTTTATTATTAGATTCTTCTTTAGAACTAGTGTTATCTATTCCTAGGATTAGTCTACTATAGTATCTTATGTTTTAATTAGTAATATTAGTAGGAGAGTTAGAATTATAAGGGATCCTATCTAAATTAAACCTAGATTCAGGTTTACTAAAGTTCTAATTACTAGTAAGACTAAGTAGTTGCTGTTCTTCTAGGAGGCTATATTAGTATTTAGGTTCTTCGTTAGATTCTTCCTTAACCTGTTCTTTAAGTTCTTAGTTAATTTGCTTAATTCTAGTAGGGTTTCTTTATGCATTTCTTTATTATTTAAGGTATGCTATCAGGGTACTAATTTAGTAATACTATATAATATTATCTAGTTCGTCTTATGCCTATTATACCTGAAGTGTTTATACTACTTTAAGATATAGGATTTATTATTTATTATTATTTATAATCTACTATCTTACTTTATACTAATAGATCTAGTTTATTTCTTACTAGACGTAGGCTTCTAATTCTTAGATTATTTGTTAGGTTTTCCTGTTATAACCTATAAAGTTAAAGTTAGCTATGCTGAGTTATTAGGTGCGAAGTATTTTATTAAGCTATTTAGTAGTCTTTCTAACTAGCTTACTATTAGCTTAAGAAGCTATTATGAAGGTCTTAGTCTTGATTTCTAGAGTAGTTATATTATAACCTGTTCTTCTACAGTCTAGGTTACTAGGCTAGTATCCTATAGCTTCCTTATTAGTATAGTAAGTGAAGTATTTATTATTATAGTATCTAGTCTATAATAAGGATATATAGAGTGTTTTAATTACTATACTAATTTATTTAGTTTGTTTAGGTATAGGTTTCTAGCTAAGTTTTTTAGGTTATCTGTAGTCTTTAGTAATATATCCTATTTTTTCATAGTTATAGTATTTAGAGTTCTATAGTTTCTTGCTGTTGCTTTTAATAGTAGCGCTGAGATCTATAAGTCTGCTATATTATCTATAAGAAGTGCTTTATTAAGTGTTATTCTAGTTATTGCAGGGTTTATTATTATTCTACTGGTTATTAAATTTATTCTAGGGTTACTATTAATCCTTATATCCTAAGTTTAGGTTTTATTATTTATCTCTTTATTCCTTTTGTTACTTATAGAGGTAGTTATTAATCTTAATAATAAGTTCAGTATATTAGAAGAAGTCTTCTAGTTAATTGATCTTAATAATCTTATCTTTAACTTTATCCTTAAGTCTTTAATAGAATATAAAGATCTTAGTTTCTTTAGTAAGGTTAAGTTAGATACTAAGTTATTTAAAGTTAGCAGAGTAGTCTTTAGCAGACTTAGTCTATCTAAGCTAAGTAAGGTTATACTTAGCTTATTATTTTTTATTAGAGTCCTGGAAAAGTGACCTAAATATATCCTCAAACCCTTAGAAATTAGTGTAGATATTATAGGTTTCTATAGAGTACTTATTAAGGGTCTTATACTTAAAGTATTCTTCCTAGATTAGTTTAAACTATTTAAAGGCTCTCTTTCTAAAGTAAGTAGCTATATATACTACTTTCTCAGTTTTATTAGTAAAGTCTCTATAGTAAAAGTTCTAGTAGTTCTTAACCTAGATTAAGAATCCTTTAAAGGTTCTAGAGGTTCTATTATAAGTAATAAGTATACTGAGCTTAAGTTTCTATTATCTTTCTATAGGGGTAGTAATAATATTAGTAGTAGTATAAAGAGTGCTGACTTTGTTCTGAAGTTCCTATATAAAGAGGTTATTACCTTATCTTCCTAGGCGTACGATTTTATTTTCAAGGTTCTGAAATTATTAGGGTTTATTACTAAGTTCTTAGATTATATTCTTAAAACCTTAGAGTTTATTAGCTGTTTTATTATATATAGTTTATATCTTAGCTATATTATTATCTCCTTTCTTAACTTAGGCTTAGAGTTTATTATAAGTCTCTTTTTTAAAGGTAACTTTATTATCTAAGTCTATAGTTATCAGGGCTCTCTCTAGTTCCTTAACTAGGTTTCTAACTAGCTATTTAGAAGAAAAAAACCTTCCTAGGGTAAGTAACTTAGTAAAGGCGTAAGAGGATATCTTATCTATATTATTAGTAAGTCTTAATAGTTAACTTACTGAACAGGAGCAATCAAAGTGTTATAGTTAGCTATCTAACAGTAGGTTCTGCTAATAGAAGCTAGGGATTAATATATAGTAATAGTACACTAGAGTTATAGTCTAGGTTATAGATTAGTAGTCAGAGGCTAAGTGTTACGACCTGTAAAACAAGGATAACAGCTGAACAACCTACTTAGGCAACAGGCGGCTATGACAGGATATTTGTACTGCAGGATCATAGGAATAACAGGGACTTGCTTAGAAACGGAAGAACTAGGGTATAAGTCATATAATAATAAGATAAGAGATTAGATCTATATACTAAGAATATAGAGGCTATCCTTAGTATATATAGGTTCTATATAATTAAAGGATAGACCTTATTAGAATCAGGAACAGAATAAGATAAGAGATACTATTCAGGACTTATATATAGTATAACCTGAGCCTAGCCTATAGTTAGACTTCTATAGCTCTTCAGCAATCAACTTATAAATATCTTAAGATACTTTCAGCTTACCTTCACTGTAAATACTTATTAAGTCTAAGACTGATCACCTTAGCCTCTAACTACTGATCTATAATATAGCCTATAACCTACGACCTAGACTATAACCCTAGTATACTATTACTATATATTAATCCCTAGCTTCTATTAGCAGACCCTACTATCAGATAGCTGACTATAACACTTTAATTACTCCTATTCAGTAAGTTAACTATTAAGACTTACTAACAATATAAATAAGATATCCTCTTACGTTTCTGCTAAGTTACTTACTCTAGGACGCTCTTTTTCCTCTAAACAGCTAGTTAGAAACCTAGCTAAAGAACTAGAGGGAGCTCTGATAACTATGGACTCAGACGATAAAGTCACCCTTAAAAAAGAGACTTATAATAAACTCTAAGCTTAAGTTAAGAAAGGAGATAATAATATAGCTAAGATATAAACTATATATAATAAAACAGCTAATAAACTTTAAAGACTTAAGAATATAATCTAAGAACTTAGTAATAGACCTTAATAATTTTAGAACCTTGAAAATGAAATTACACACTTAAGAGGACAAGGTAACAACCTCCTTATATAGGAACTTTAGAATAAAGTTAGTACTCTTTATACTACTACTAATATTATTACTACACCTATAGGAAGACAACAGAAACTTAAGCTTAGTGCACTTATTACTTATAATAGAACCCTTAGAACCTTCAAAAGATTCTTGTTCTAGGTTAAGAACTACTAGAACTTTCACTATAGAGACTTCACTAATAAAACTAAGAAGGTGGTATATATAGCTACCTACTTTATAAGGAGAGCCCTTAAATAGTTTAACCTAATCTAGGAAGAATACCTTAAGTATAAGACTTTTAACGAATGCTCTACAGAAACCTATAATATCTATGCTAATTTCTAAGGGTTTAAGGATATACTTAGGTCACTTTTCTAGGACTCTAACGAAAAACAATAAGCTGAGCGTAACCTTACCTAGCTTAGATAGACTAAGTCTACTAAAGACTATTCTACTAACTTCAGATAACTCAGCGTCTAACTTAACCTTACTAAAGAAACTAAGATCTTTATGTTCTATTAAGGATTTAAAGATAAAGTTAAAGATAAGATTGTTAAGATCGATTAACTAGAAGACTTCCTCTAATATACTAAGCTTACTATTAAGATTAATAACTACTTCTATAAGTAGTAAAAGGAATAAAGAGATAAATAATAAAACCTAAACTCAGGATATAAGTACTAACAGTAACCCTAGAATAAATTTAATAACTAGTAGAATAATAACAGACCTTGTAATAACTAGAACAACACTTGACAAAGCATTTCCTATAGATAATATAGCAGACCTATAGATCTCAGCGCTGCCACTAAAAGCGACGGCAAGAAACTATAGAACCCTAAGTATTATAACTGCAAAAAAATAAGATATATTGCTAAAGACTACTGATAACCTAAAAAGCTTAGCTAGAAACCTATACCTAAACGAACTAAACAAATCAGTATAGTAACTAAAACACTCTATATATCTCTATTATAGACTGGATACTATAATAACAAATGCTTTACCTACTACAGTAATAAGGAAGCTATAGAACACTAGCCTAGCAACCTAGACTGCAGAAGGACAGGTTATAATATAACTATCCTAGAAATCAAGACTAAAACCCTTGTAATAGCTTCCTAAGCTAATAGCAAGCTAGTTAGAAAGACTACTAAACAACTCGACGAAATACTTCGCGTCTAATAACTTAACATAGTTAACCTTAACCTTATAAGCTATAATATAGAAACCTGACGAATAATCTAAGAGCTAGAAGCCTAAGCCTAGTAAGAAATAGACTAGATCTGTTAATATGAAGCTAGACAACAGATTATAAGCAACAACGAATAACGAATCCTACGCCTCGAAGTAGCATAGATATTTTAGCTATAATAAGCATGAGAAGAACTAGATAATATTATATAGTATTACTAAATTAGTGCCCTAACAGCATACCTCGAACAATGAAGAAATGCATGAGGAAACTCTACTAGAATTGAGTAAATTAACTAAGAACTTAAAGAACAGGTTAAAGAAGAATCTGAGGAAGAACTTGAATACTAATATAGCCTCTTAACTGAATAATAGATTCTTAGTTTTACTAGTAATTAGACTTTTAGAAAAGGAGAGAGTTCTTCTTATAACTTAGATAAACCTTATAATATTACCTGCTAACATACTTAGACAGAAATTATTAATAGGTTCACTTCTAGTGTAGATAATACTAGCTTTAAAGAGAAATCTGATGACGAGGAAAAGACCTGACAACTTCTCTAGTACTAAGCAGTTGATATAAATTATAATGACTAATAGCAATACTTCTATAGTGTTCTAATAAACTAGAGAGATAAGGACTATACTCTAAAGCTTTATATAGAAGACTACCCTGCACTTAAGTACAATCACTGTAACTACTGAAACCTCTTCTAGCTATAATGTTTTTTCAATAAATATAAGGAATACCTTAGAGATAAACATAAGTACTAGTTCTACTCTAGAAGATATAATAAGAACTCTATCTAGAATATTTATATTTAAACTACTATAGTTAGATAGACTATAACTATATTTAATGATAATATAGCAATTTTCAGCCCAAACCTATAATATCCTATAAGATGTTAATATAATAATATAATGAAATAGGAAGAATGTTAAAAAGATAAATGCTTTATATATATAACCTAGAAAGTAAAAGCTCTTAGACTTTTATAAGAAGGACTAAGCCTCTTAAGACTTTAATTCTAGGATAATTACCTCATAAAGATATAATAAGAAGGAAAACAGATCACCTACCCTAGATAACTAGAATAGTTAAAAAACTAGACTTACTTACTAACAAAGGACTAAGACAGGCGATAATAATAAGGTCTATATATCTAGTATCTCTAGACTAGAAAGTATACTTACAACTTACAGTTACTATTAATAACATTATAACTATCACGCTTATTAATAGTAGAGCTGAAATAAACTTTATAGCACCCTAAGCAGTGAATAGATTATAACTACTATAGTAAAAGAAGAAATATATATACTAACTCAGTAATATAAAAGGAGAATAAGTCTAGTATAAAGGAAGAACTATTAAAAATAAGACTATACCTCTTAAGATAAGTTACTTAGATTAAAATAAATAACTCTAATTTAATATTACTAAACTTAGTGTATATAATATTATGTTAGGAATGCTATAGCTTAAGAAAAATAATTTATAGATAGATTAGAGAACAGGCTAACTCTATTAGGATAATAATGATTTAGTCTCTAAGTAGCTCTATAGAAACTAGGCTTTAAATAGATCTACCTACTAAAGAGTAGTAAAATAATATATCTACTATTTTAAAGCAAAAGAAGCTATATTATAACTATTAAAGACTACAGATCTTAAATAAAAGGATGATCTTTTTCTATCTATCCTAGAAAAGTATAGAGTTTATAAGAAACTCTTTACAGCTGAATTAGAAACTAGACTGCTTGAATATATGAATTTTGATTATGAAATCCTTATTAAGGAAGGGAAAGAGCTTAAATTTAATAAAATTTATAGACTTAACTTAATAGAGATAGAAGCCTTTAATAAATATCTTAATAAAAACCTTAAGAAAGGCTATATCAGAGAATTAATATTACTAGTAAGAAGCTTAATCCTGTTTATACTAAAAAAGAATAGTAAATTATAACTATATATTAATTACTAAATACTTAATAAATAACGATTAAAAACTAGTACCTATTACTTTTAATTAATAAACTGTAATAACTCTTCTATAAAGCTAACTACTTCATAGTACTAGACTTTAAAGGTATTTATAACTTTATCTAAATAAAGAAAGGAGAAGAATAGAAGACTGCTTTTAGAATATATAAAGGATATTTCAAGTACTTTGTTATGCTGTTTAGTCTTACTAATACCCTAGCTACTTTCTAGAATATAATTAACTAGGTTCTTAGGAAATTTATAGATATCTTTATAGTTATCTATCTTAATAATATCCTTATCTTCTCTACTATAATAGAACAATATAAAGAATATATATACCTTATATTATAAGCTTTCTAAGATACTAAACTCCTAGTTAAACTAGAGAAAAGTATATTCTATACCTAAGAAGTAGAATACCTTAGATTTATAATCACTTCTAGATATATTAGTATATTAAAAAAGAAAGTTTAAGCTATATAGGAATAGCTAACACTAACTAACCTTAAAGAGGTCTAAGGATTCCTCGGATTTATTAACTTCTACTGAAAATTTATTAGACTCTATAGAAAAATTAATATACTACTTATAGACCTTAGCTATAAAGATTAACTATTTAAATAAAAAGAAGCTTAGAATATAGTTTTCTAGACTATTAAAAACTATATTACTAATAAACTAGTCCTAATAATCCTAAACTTAGAAGAATAGTTTAAAGTTAAAATAAATACTTTAGACTTTACTTTTAGAGTATAACTATCTTAGAGAGACTTAGAAGAATACCTTTACTTCTATACTTTCTTCTTATATAAACTCTATAAACTAGAACTTAACTATTAGATCTATAATAAAGAACTTATAATAATTATTAAAGCTTTTAAAGAATAAAGACCTCTACTTTTAAGAACTATTTACTAAGTACTTATATATACTAATTATAAGAACTTAGTATACTTCACTACTTTAAAGGAACTTAATAAATAATAAATCAGATAGTTATAATTCCTCTCAGAATTTAATTTCTAAATTATCTATTAAAAAGGATTAGAAAATAGTAAGGTAGACGCTCTTAGCTAATAACTAGACTATAATATCCTAGTACTAAAAGAAACCTAGGTAATTCTTAAACATAATAATAACAGAGACCTTATACCTACTATAAAAGCTCTTATAATAACTAGATAATCTATAGCTAGCCTACTTAGTAAACTAGATAATAAAACTATTAGAGAATTCTATAGCATACTAGTATATAGTTACTAAGGAATTATAAAAACCTAGAAATAACTATAATAATAATATAGAGAAAAGGTTACTAGAGAATATATTATAATAGTAATTAAGGATTATAAGGTTTGCTTAAAAAGCAAACTAGCTTAATATTAACCTTATAGATTATTATAACCTTTACTTATACTATAAACTGCTTAGTACTCTATATCCTTTAACTTTATTATTAAACTACTAAAATCTTAAGAACTTTTTATAGGAGTCTACTATAACAGTATTCTTATTATTATTAATAGACTTACAAAGTATACCTACTTTATCCTATATAAAGAAGTAAGTAATACTAAAGAATTCGCCTATATATTCCTTAAGTATATTATTACTAACTATAGAACACTTAAAGAAATAGTATTAGATAGAGATAAGATCTTCACTCTAAATTCTAGAAGTTAATTATATTATAACTTAGCATTAAATAACTAATATCTACTACTTTTCACCTATAGACTAACAGTTAAATAGAATAAATTAATTAGATCTTTAAAACCTACCTCTATACCTATATTAATTATAACTAAGATAATTAGGTAGTATTACTACTAATAGCCTAATTCGCTTATAATAGCGTAGTAAGAGAAAGCACTAAGGAATCCTCTTTCTACCTTAACTATAAATTCGAACTAACTGCTTATAGAGAACCTTAAGCTAGCTTAGCAGCACTAAAAGCTGTAGCTATAATCAGATAAATCAAAGATATCTAAGATAATATATATAAAGAACTTAAATTTATATAATAATAAATAATATATTTCAGTAATAAATAAAAGATTAAGGGACTAACTTTGAAAGAGGGAGATAGTATCTATCTTATATAACGAAACATTAAAACAAAATAACTAAGTAATAAACTAGATTTTAAGAAACTCAGACCTTTTAAAATCCTCTGAAAAATCTCACTAGTTAACTATAAACTTAACCTACTTAATATAATGAAATATTTCCTAATATTCTATATCTCACTACTCGAACTAGTACTATAAAGATTATAAATAAATAACCTTATTATTATAGAAGATAATAAACTAGAGTATAAGGTTAAACAAATTATTAACTACTTTAAAGAACTAGAAAGACACTAGTACTTTATTAAATAAAAAAGATATAGTTATAAAGATAATATATAAGAACTAGCTAAAAATATTGCTAATACGAAGGATAAACTTATAACTTACTAGTAATAATACTAAGAATAAGAAATCACGCTAGTAGTACTAGTAATACTACCTCTAATAAATACTACTAGCTATCTATATATTAGATACCTATATAAATATATTAGACTACTAATAGAAGTAGACAGACTATAATAAAAAAAGCTATTTATTCGCCTAAAAACGCTAGAAAGTAACTAAGAAACCTTAGAAAGACCTATATCTAGAAGAATACCTAAGTCTATAAAACTAATACCTAAAGAAGACTAGTCTAACTTATTTAGAGTACTTTATAATAATAAATCCTCTATTATCTAAGACTTCTAAGCTTTAAAAGCTTACTCTTCTACCTCCTATATATTAATAAACTATATCCTATAATAAATTAAATCTAAACTACACTCCTTTAAAAACCTTTTCTACTTTTAGAGACAAGATAAGTAACTTAAGGCTACTACTAGCTAAGTCTAAAGAACCTCTAATACTTCTTTAGCCTCCTACTCTTCTTACTCTACTTTTTTCTATTCCTTAAAACAATAATTCACTATAATTAGTTAGTACCTATAATAAGAAAGTAAGCTATATAACTTATAAGTATTTACTATATCACTACTATTATAGTTCATTAGACTATGCTTAACACACTTACTATAACGCTTCAAGTTAATAAGTTCTATTTTATATACCTAATTATACTAGAAATAGGAGGAATAAAGTATTATATTATAACTATAGTATTTGATAAAGACACTAAGAGCCTGATAATTACAACAAATTTAAGCGTAATAAGTCTCGCAAAAATCAGATTTTTAAATATAACCTAATATAATATCAGTATTATAAGTAAATCAGGAAGTATAATTAACAGCTCTCTAACCTAGGACTAACAACCTACTTATATTAGGTCTTAAGAATAAGACCTTTAGAGAGGGAACCTAATATTACAACCTATAAACAAGGATAATAGCTGAATAACCCACTCAGCCGCCAGGCAGCTATAATAAGACATTTATACTGCAGGATTATAGGAATAATAAAGACTTACTTAGAGATAGAAGAACTATAGTATAAGTTATATAATAATAAGATAAGATAAAATAGTAATTATTCTAGATTAATATAATTAGAGATAACTTAGGGGCTAAGTAATTATTCTAGATTAGAATAATCCTATATAACCTGAGGTATAAAGGAATATATTCAGTATTAGACTTATATATAGTATAACCTAAGCCTAGCTTATAGTCAGACTCCTATAGCTCTTTAGCAATTAACTTATGAATATCCTCAGGATACTTTCAGCTTACCTTCACTATAATACTTATTAAGTCTAAGACTGATTACCTTAGCCTCTAACTACCGATCTACGACTCAGCCTACGACCTATAACCCAGACCATAACCCTAGTATACTGTTACTACGTGTCAATCCCCAGCTTCTGTTAGCAGACCCTACTGTCGGATAGCTGACCGTAACATATAAGTCACTTAATATAGATTTATATAGAAGTAATAACTTTCACAGCTTATATAATTAACAACTTATGCAATGATTAATATTGCGCAATTAACCTATTTCACAACTTATATAATTAATAACGTCTAAGCGCAGTAATAATATAATTTGCTATCTAATTTAATTAGTTAGAAATAATAGGTTATCTGCCTAGAAAGTAAAATAATATAGCAAAGCCCTCTTAATAAATATATTATATTATTCCTAATAAGCTAAGCTTACTTAAATAGAGACTAAAGCCTTATAATTAACTATATATAATTAATAACTTTATAGAGTAGACATTATAGAGATAATTAGCTATATAACAGACTAGGTAGTCTACTTATACGTTAAGCGACTTATTTCATCCAGCTATAAGCACTACGCGCGCATAAAGTAGTGTGGATCCCTTACAGAAAGACACTGGGACAGGACTTACGCTGGGATTCAGGTCACAGGCCTAGGCAGATTGGACAGTAAAAGTGGAGTAACGCCTGGACAGCAATAATCATTTCACCCAGATTAAGTTCCTATCACTTTAAGATCACAAAGTATTAGGTAGAGGCGAGGGGCATCATTTTAGAGCATAATAATAAGGATATAGCCCAACGGATAGGTGCAACATATGAGGAACTCAAAATGCTGCTCTGGCCGCTGGAAACTAGCAGCAGCACGGCGTTCAATAATAAAGCGACTACCCTACCTAGATATTCCTCGTCTCCACCTCAAAGCATTAACTTTCTGGTATATTCTTTAGATCTGAGATATGCTAGCAACAGCAGATAATATCTCAGGGTTTAAGTTAGTGCGCTGGAAGTGCTGTGTACAACCAGAACCTGGAGTGCTATGCCGACTGTTCTTCATAGTTATTTCTATTAATATCGACCAGCACGACAAAGGCTTCAAAGCAACCTGCTTGCTTTACTGCAGAGCTTTGACTGCATACTGTGGCTTAGGCATCCGCTTGCGCCCCTCCTATCCAGACTTCGTTCCCCCAATTCAAAGCCCGAGTCCCCTGTGGGTGAAGCTGTCATATCTAAACATACTCTTAACAATCATCCACGAGAACATAACACCCACATGCGCATTGCTATCTAATAGAAGAAATCCATTGGGCATCTCTGTGAGCTTCAAGTATCACTTGCATTTTCGAGAAATCAAGGGTTCATTTCCTGACAGCAATAAGGCACAGCCCATTCGCGTTCTGGAGTATGAATGGACAAATAATAAATCGATAATGCTTGACAGAAACACAGATGTCTGGCACAGTTCAGTTTAGCCGGAAGAAAGGGGTTGCCGTAGATGTCTCTGACGAGCATCGCATAAACCTCTACGGGAGTCACCACGAGGAAAGAAAGGCGAGCACAGTGTCACCACGGCGTCTAATTGAACACGCGCCTTACAAATGAAAAGAAACATTGAACCTATGGTGGCCACTGCCTTGCAGATCGCGGGGAACACCAGAGACCCATGCCTTTGTGTTATTAATTCGAGTAATCTCAAGTCTCCGCCTGACTTGCGTTCTACGACGCATTGACTCATGAAATGTGGCTGGAGTGTTTGATCAGCAACATTAATACTAGATCCCGCTTTGCATAACGAAAGATATGAAGAACGGTGATCGTCTCAACTACCTTTCCAGCCAATTCAAGATGGACGGAAATCAGATCACCCCTGTTTTTATCACTCGATGTGAAAGCCCATACGTTCCTGTTTGAGTACCCGAAAAGCGCACCGTAAGGCCACAAAGACCGTCGAATACAGCCTGTCCTTTTCGATGTCTGCTTCTCCGGCTGCCCACTGAATGTTTCTAGCAATTATTTCTATACTAGCCTTGACGTTGACCGTATGTCATTCTGCGCCAGCGTGTCATAATGTATGGATACTTATGGCCCTAAATAGATCGAATACCGTAGCAATGGGAACGCCACATACCTAAAACAGAAAGAGTAGGTGGGACATGGCAAAAGTCGGACGTACCCTGCAGGCACAAGTAGCTTCTACGGTGGCCTTCGGACTAGGGGCGATGAAGCTCGTTCTTGATGAAACATGAGGTCAGAGAGGTCCGGCACGGATGATGAAGAAGACCGTTTCTTACCTGAATGAAATTACTTGATCATTGGTATCGTGGATCGGGAGAAGTATCAATATTACCTGCATGTTCTCCCCGTCAGTACCGAACACACTTGAGCTTGCCCGCGTCTTCCCAACTTCCACCAGCGGTGAAAGCTGGTCATCACCCTCCTCCCGAACAGTCTACTACATCTGAATAACCTAAATAGGACGGAACAAACAATGTTCAACCGATTCAGCTGCCTAGTTACGTCCCAATGGAAGGCAAACCAATTACACCCGTCCGCCTACCTCGATCGCTCCTGGGAATCTGAGATTTGCCCCTTATGGGGCCTCAGATGTCCAACGCCCTAAGACTCTTTGAAGGTACGATTGCAGCGTTTTCGGCACGTTTCCGGCACTTTTTCAGCCGCTTACACTTCTCATGATCACCCGACAATGCTAGTCACCCAAGAGTCGAGGGGTAGCACGGTGATCATACCGAAGAATACTGGCGTACTCAACGATCGGGCCAGCCAATATTTGGACAGGAAGAAGACCGTCCCACGAGTCTACAATCAGACCCCGTCCCACTAGACACATAACGATTAACCGGCACGAACGCCTGCTGCGAATAAACAGTACGGTCTGTCCTCTTCCGGCATCAAGACCGGGGATTGCGCAGCCGCATGCATCCCAAAGGCTGCTTCGGTATTACACGAAGGCGATTTGTCCCAGTTGGTACGAATGCCAAGATTAACATCGAAACAGCAAGCCTTCGTCAGAGAGATGCTTCCGGGCTCTTCCGTAGTGGCTACAGTTGATACCGCTCGGTGCGGGTTCCCACCATTAAGGTACACGCAATTGATCGCAGGGAATGCTCAGATCGTGGATGCCGAGAAGGTTGACAGCCTGGCTACGTCCGCACCGGCTCTAAACACAAGCAATAATACTGAACGATACGGCGGTATTCAATTTTGATCGACTAGATCAGATTTATCGCCGAGAATAATGCATCTGCGGCCGAGTTGGTGATAAGCTCGGCGTGGGACAATCCTGGTTGCATGGAATCTGCCCATGTTACTGTGATGTGGTCCTTAGTAGAGATCTTTGATGCGTCTGAGGCGGCGAATTCACTAAACGATGGGATTGATGGGATTAACGTAGCTTTGTCATGTGCGTGAGATCAGCAGTGGTCTCCAATTTCAGCTAATTCGCCTCAGTTAGCGGAACGAAACTATAGGATTACTATTTAGAGGGCTGCTTATATATGCAGGTTGAAAATCACTTATATAGGTAATTATGCAGGTATTTAAAACCTAAATTATATAGGTGGAGATGGAGCATAAGTCCTAGGTAACGTTAATACTTCCACTTTACAGAGTAAACTAACCTACTAATACTAGAGAGGAAAGTCTAAGCCTAGAAGAGATATATCCTATAAGGGATATATATTAGGTTACTACTATCTTAGTCTCTTATAGCAGGAATATAGTTAAAGTAATAATATAACCTTCTTACTCTACTATTAAGGTTAAAGCTTTCCTAGATATCTTAATACTCTCTAGGTTCCTTTCTATTTATAACTAGATAAAGATAAAGGAAAGCATTATCCCCACTCTTCTATTAAAAAGGAAAGTTTATAGAAGTGAGTAGAGCTATATCTAAAAGCATAATATCTTTATTTTATTTAATAATAATCACTTAACTTACCTTATCTTCAGCTTATTTTCAGCTATTATAGTATTTATATTATCTAGCTGTATTAATTCTAATATCTTTTGCTAACACTATTCTTAAGCGCTGCAGCAAACTAGTATTAAACTTTATAAGAACTAATAACTAACTGCTCCTTTAGCTATATAAGGATGCTAGCTATCACTATTAATACTGCAGCTAAAGTCCCATATACCTAGATTGTAAGATATCTACAGATATTTAACACTACTTATAATTAATTTCACTTTAGCTAGTATTTACTACCTATACCGCCTAGTGAAATA
This sequence comes from Colletotrichum camelliae, assembly GCA_018853505.1. Lineage (NCBI taxonomy): Eukaryota > Fungi > Ascomycota > Sordariomycetes > Glomerellales > Glomerellaceae > Colletotrichum > Colletotrichum camelliae. Next base: position 311,069 of record JAELVL010000013.1, read on the forward strand.
TTCTTCTAAGAGAAGCTAATAATAAGAATTTATATATTAATATTAGTAGGTTATAGAACTATCTCTAGCAGTAGTATAGTAAAGGTTAAGTTATCCCTAGTATATTATATAATAGAACCTTATAAAATAATATAAGGTCCTGTTATATAGTTCTATAGCTATATATAAAGTAGTAATTAATATAAGAAGAGTGTAACTAACCTATTCCTTAAAGATAATATTTAAGCTAAACTTTAGAACTTAAGTTTAAGTCTAACTTCTATTTTATATATTTCTACTAAGTACTAATATATATAACTTAGAAACTACCTCTTATTAACTCTTAGAAGATATTATTACTCTATCTCTTATTAACCTACTTTCTTTCTTTTATTTACTTCTATTTATTCTTTTTATAGATACTTTAAAATAAGTTAATAATATCTACCTAACTATACTATATATACTCTACATAATTAATTAAATAACTTTATAAAAAACTAAATATAGATATATAATTAATAGATTATTAACTTACTAGTAAATATAAGCTTTAATATTTATAAAAACTAAAAAAAAAAATTAGTAATATAAAAAGAGTCTACTTATTAAACAGAGAAATCCCCTTTTACTATATTATAATAAGAGATAAATTATCTATATATAGTATTATAAGATCTCTTAAAAAGCAATATATAAAATCCTATTCTATAGTCCTACTATTATAATAAATATATAATAAGATTTTATTAAAAAATATAAGTTCTATTATATATAGCTATTAATTATATAGTTTACTTCTCTATAATAGAAGTTAGAGCTAAGCTTAAAACCTAACTTTTATCTCTATAGAAAAAACTAGCTATATTAAATTATAACTAAGTATAACTAGTAATTAAGCTACTTTATATAACTTCTACCTAATATTTTATAGTTTTTAGAGTAGTATACCTAGCTAATAAACTATATATACCTTTAACCCTACTAATTTCTATATCCTTACTAATCTATATTATTAGCTAGATAGAATATTATACTTATCTTATATAAATAGCTATATCTATTAATAGCCTAGTATTAAGCCTCTATACCTCTATTACTTTATATTATTCCAGCTAATTTCCCCTCTATAGCTAGTTTATTCTATTAATATAGGCCCTAATAACTACTCCTTAATTTACTATATAGTTTATAACTAACTATTCTAGAATCTCTAGCTTTTAAACGAGGGGTGATATTATATAATCTAACGTAATAGAGCTATTATTACGCGTCTAGTCTATCCCATCTTAGCGCTAATAGTCTACAAACGAAGTGAAGAAAAGAACTAATTAATTCAATCCTTAATAGTCTAGTGGTGAGGATATCAGCTTGTCATTTCACAATTCGCTAGCTGCTGGACGGGTCAATACGGTCGTCGCCAACCGCCCAAATTTCCCTATTATATCTTTTCGAGAGATGCAAACAGGGAACTGATCACGTACATGCCCCCTGTTACGCGTTGTTCGACATCATTCCCCGAAATTCCTGCATTGTGTGCTATAATTTTCAGATCAAGCATCACAGGAGACACCAGATAATTGGATGCACTGCTGCACATTTCGTTGCCAACATCGGCCGCCGATTTAACTGCCGATTTAACATCTGGAGACAACATTCGTGATTTAGGTAGTCTGACTTCAAGTTTCTCTTGGTTCGTTCCGATGTTACCGCACAGGAAATATGGTAAAATCGGTCAAATGGATGAACGTCACTAGATGAACTGAATTTTGGTTGAATCAGATGCAGAGATTCATACATTAAACACTAAGCGGCTGTTCGCCGGCCTCACTACCAGGCCCCATACGGTGTGCCGCTGGTGGCGCGCGGAACCAAGTGGGGCCGCATCCGGGATACAGTGTACCTTAGCTGGGGTCGGGTGGAACCCACAAATCCAACCTAATTAGGTGGACGGGACACCAGGCAGATAAATCTCAGAGCCCAAGCATCTAGAGATAGAGGCCCATTACCGTGGAAAATCAGAGGTTCGGCGATATGCCGTGAGACGACATGTTTTCTGGCCCTCTCGCGTTCATCTCGAAGAAACCGTGGGGTGTGACACTGACCACGAAGATGAGTCATCAACCGGGGATTTATCGGCACATCTCCAGATGGTCCGTGCACGCTGCACTGGTGCCCAGCAACGGCACGCCACGCTAATGCAGCTTGAGTTGGCGATTGCGTTGTTGACTTGCTTCAATCCAACTTCCAGCGCAATTACTTCAGCCATCGACCCCGTTCAATTCAACGCCTGCAACCCTCCCACCGCCCCGAACCAGGCCACTACTTCACGTGCCACGCATGGAATCTCACGACAGAATTCTTCACTGGATCTCCCAACTTCCACCCTCTGTTCCTGGCCCAGCGGACTTGGATCGCAACCTCGGCGACAGCAACCGCGAAAACGCAAACTCCAGAGGACGAACGAGAGCATCACCGCTTGCCCTCGCCACGACGAGCACGAAATCACCATCACGAGAGCACCTTCACTACATGGCCGACCAGGCCAGTCAGGATGCTGCGCACGCCCAGCGCGGGACACCTACAAGCCCAGACCCGAAGCGACTCCGCGTCGACGGACCCGGAATCGATCCCGATGCAACACCTCGAGGACCTCGCACGCAGCCCATGAACGCCGAAATCGCCGAAAATGACACGGAGTCAGCAGCATCTTCAGATACAGGCAGAGTCTCAAACTCCGCTCTCAGTATCTGCAGTCAGACATCCCTAGCGAAGAGCAGTGGCAGCAAAAAGCGATCGCGTCAATCGAGCCCGCGGAAGCAGGCTGCGCTGATGGAGATTGAAGATATCGCTGAAACGACGACCTTCACGGGCCGTGTCGCCCCTCCAGAACAGCTGAAAGCCCTCAATGATCGCCTGGAGAGATTGAATGGAACGGGCAAAGGCATTCTCTCTAAGTCAAGAAAGGTCCGTCCTCCTGGCGACCTCTCCCGCCGTCCTATCCTGCCTTCCATCCCGCAGTCCATTCCCGCCGTTGCACCATCACCTTTCTTTTCCCTGACTGACCTGCTTCGCACGCTCTAGGCACAATACAAGAAGCGAAAGAGACATCGAGACCCAAAAATCTGTTCGAAAAGGTTACAGACGATTTTTTCGAGCCCGATCAAATCCCATCCAAGTCCAGTATCGCATCGGTCATCACACGCACCGCAGACGAGCTCGGCCCCACGCCCAGTGTATCCGACGTCATGTTGATATGGTCCAATGCCGAAGACTGCAGGCACTTCAAGCATTTCGAAAGCCAGTGGAACTGCGCCGTTCACCACCTGGTCCTCCAAACCGCCTTTCGGGAATCCAAACATTTGGGCTTTTGCAGCATGTGAGTTCTGTCAGTGTCCTTCATCATTCCAAGCCTCTGACACCCACCAGAGCTGGCGCACAGATTCATCCCGACTACAATCAAACCGGCAAAAGGTCGCACTACAACAGAAAGGTCGATTTCTGCGTCTTCCTCAAGCAAGACACGCCCGCCCTTCGCGTCGCCGCTAGGACGTCGCCAATCAACTCCGTCAACCATACTGACTATCCTGCGCTTCTGTCCCGACCCATCTTCTTCAGCATCGAGACTAAGGATTCGGGCGACAAGTGGGTGGACGCAACCAACCAGGTAACGGCCTGGCTGGTCGCGCAGTGGGACTTCCTCGATGACCAGGTCCTCCGGGCACAGAGCGTCAACACCTCTAAAGGGTCGAGACCCACGACCTCAGCAGCAGCCCTCTCTGGCCTCGTCTTTCTGCCGGGCATCATCGTGCAAGGGCACAATTGGCACTTTGTTGCCGTCACAAGATCGGCGGACGGACGGACGCGGTATTGGGAAAACACACTGATTGGTACTACGCAAAGTATCGAAGGGATCTACAAGGTGGTGGCCGCATTGCAGATGCTGGGATGCTGGGCTCAAGAGGTGTATTGGCCTTGGCTGCAGCGTGCTGTGCTCCGCCAGACAGATGGAAGTAGTCAGCCAGTCATCCAACAGTCCCCTCACGTTGATAAGCGTCAGACTCAGCTGGGGACTGCTTAGTTAAGGATCTCATGAGCTGAATTAGCCCGCGTTCCACTATATTTTGCCGTTAGCAAATGCTGACTAGACACTGTCCATGCTGATGCGAGCATCCAGTAATACCCTTTAAGCGAACACTGCTGCTGCTAATACCCCTTTAGACTAAAATAAAACACATCCTGCCTATGCTATCCCTACTGATGCTATTCCTATTAATGCTCGTTCTGTTTATATTACTTCTATTTATATTACTTCTATATTATTATTATATACTTATTACGACCCGTAAACAAGGATAACAGCTGAACAACCTACTCAGGCGTCGGGCGGCTAGAACAGGACATTTATACTACAGGATCACAGGAATAACAAGAACTTACTTAGAAACAGAAGAACTATAATATAAGTTATATAATAATAAGATAAGAGATTAGATCTATATACTAAGAATATAGAGGCTATCCTTAGAATATAGGTCTATATAGTTAATAAATAAGATTAGGAATAGTATGATAAAGGGTACTATTTAAGACTTATATATAGTAGCTTATAGTAAGACTCTATTTACTTCTATAGCTCTTTAATAATTAACTTTATATTTATCCTTAAGATACTTTTAGCTTACTTTTACTATAAATACCTATTAAGCCTAAAACTAATCACCTTAGCCTCTAACTACTAATCTATAATATAGCCTATAACTTATAACCTAGACTATAACCCTAGTATACTATTACTATATATTAATCCCTAGCTTCTATTAATAGACCTTACTATTAGATAGCTAACTATAATACTTTAATTACTTCTATTCAGTAAGTTAACTATTAAGACCTACTAATAATATAGATAAGATATCCTCTTATACTTCTACTAAGTTACTTACTCTAAGAAGCTTTTTTTCGTCTAAATAGCTAGTTAGACACCTAGCTAAAGAACTTAAAGAAGCTTTAATAACTATAGACTTAGATAATAAAGTCACTTTTAAAAAAGAAACCTATTATAAGCTCTAAGCCTGAGTTAAGAAAGGAGATAATAATATAGCTAAAATATAAACTATATATAATAAAATAGCTAATAATCTCTAAGGCTTTAAGAGTATAATCTAAGAACTTAGTAATAGATTTTAATAATTTCAGAACCTTAAAAATGAAATTATATACTTAAGAAGACAAAGTAATAACCTCTTTATATAGGAACTTCAGAACGAAGTTAATACCTTTCAGGCTACTACTAATATTATTACTACTTTTATAGGAAGATAATAGAAGCTTAAGCTTAGTATTTTAGTTATATATAATAGAACTTTAGAGACTCTTAAGAGATTCCTAATCTAAGTTAAAAACTACTAGAACTTCTATTATAGAGACTTTACTAGTAAAACTAAGAAAGTAGTATATATAGCTACTTACTTTAGAAGAAGAGCCTTTAAATAGTTCGAAATAATCTAGGAAGAATATCTTAAGTATAAGACTTTTAATAAGTACTTTATAGAAACCTATAATATCTACACTAATTTCTAAGGATTTAAGGACGTATTTAGGTTATTTTTCTAGGACTCTAATAAAAAATAATAAGCTAAGTATAACCTTACTTAGCTTAGATAGACTAAGTCTACTAAAGACTACTCTACTAACTTTAGATAACTTAGTATCTAACTTAACTTTACTAAAGAAACTAAGATCTTTATGTTTTATTAAGGACTTAAGGATAAAGTTAAAGATAAGATCATTAAGATTAATTAACTAGAAGACTTTCTCTAATATACTAAACTTACTATTAAGATTAATAACCGCCTCTATAAGTAATAAAAGGAATAAGGAGATAAACGATAAAATCTCAACTTAGGATATAAGTATTAATAGTAACCTTAAAGTAAGTTTAATAACTAGTAGAATAATAATAGACCCTATAATAACTAGAATAACACTTAATAAAGCACTTTCTATAGATAATATAGCAGACCTATAAACCTTAGTACTACTATTAAAAGCGATAGTAAGAAACTATGGAATCCTAAGTACTATAACTACGAAAAAATAGGATATATCGCTAAAAACTATAGATAACCTAAGAAACTTAGCTAGAAGCCTGTACCTAAACGAACTAAATAAGTTAGTATAGTAACTAAAATATCCTACATATCCTTATTATAGACTAGATACTATAATAATAAATACTTTACTTATTATAGTGATAAGGAAGCTATAGGATATTAGCTTAGTAACCTAGACTGCAGAAGAACAGGCTATAATATAACTATTCTAGAAATTAAGACTAAGACTTTTATAATAGCTTCCTAAGCTAACAGTAAGCTAGTTAGAAAAACTACTGAATAACTTAATAAAATGCTTTATACCTAATAACTTAATATAGTTAACCTTAACCCTATAGGTTATAATTAAGAAACCTAATAAAAGATTAAGGATTCTAAAGTATAAATCTAGTATAAAGTAAACTAGATTAAAGAATTCAAAACAAGGGAAGGTTTAGACAAAGAACCTGAATACTAATATAACCTCCTAATAGAATAGTAACTCCTAAGTCTTATTAGTAACTAGACTTTTAGTGAAGAAGAAAGCTCTCTCTATAACTTAGATAAACTTTATAATATTACCTAATAATAAGCTTAGATAGAAATTGCTTATAGATTCACTCCTAGTATAGATAATACTAGCTCTAAAGAGGAACCTAAGAAGGGTAATATATCTGAATAAATCGTATATAGGTAGATTAATTAATATAATAAATAATTCCTTAAACTCTATAAAGTACTTAATAGAAGACTTAGAATATACTATACTTTATAACTTAGGATTCAAGACTACCTCTACCTCTAGATCACTGATTCTAACTATTAGTACCTCTTTTAGGTATAATATTTCTTTAATTACTATGAAGTATATATAGGAGATAAGTATAACTACTACTTTTAACTCTGAAGGTATAATAACACCTCTATATAAAATATTTATATTATATATACCTTTACTAGGTAAGAACTCAGGAAGTTTAATGGAAATATTACTATATTTACTTCTAGCTAATAATACTATATAAGATATATTTATAATAAGTATATGAAATAGGAGGAATATTAGAGAAATAAATACTTTATATATACGACTTAGAAAGCTAAGGCTTATAGACTCCTATAAGAAGGATTAAGCTTTCTAAGACTTTAATTCTAGGAAAGCCGCTTTATAAAGGTATAATAGGAAGGAAAACATATTACTTACCTAGGATAACTAGAGTAACTAAAAAACTAGACTTACTTATTAATAAAGGACTAAGATAAGTAATAATAATAAGGTCTATATATCTAGTATCCCTAGACTAGAAGGTATACTTATAACTTATACTTATTATCAATAACACTATAACTATTATACTTATTAATAGTAGAGCTGAAATAAACTTTATATTACTCTAAGTAGTAAATAAAGTATAACTACTATAGTAAAGAAAGGAATATATATACTAGCTTAGTAATATAGAAAGAAAATAAGTCTAGTATAAAGGAAGAACTATTAAAAATAAGACTATACCCTTTAAAATAAGTTACTTAGATTAAAATAAATAACTCTAATTTAATATTACTAAACTTAGTATATATAATATTATACTAGGAATATTATAGCTTAAGAAGAATAACTTATAGATAGATTAGAGAATAGGCTAACTCTATTAGGATAATAATAATCTAGTTCCTAAGTAGCTTTATAAAACCTAGGCTTTAAATAGATCTACTTACTAAGAAGTAGTAAAATAATATATCTACTACTTTAAGGTAAAAAAAACTATATTATAATTATTAAAGATAGTAGATCTTAAATAAAAGGATAATCTCTTTCTATCTATTCTAGAAAAGTATAGAGTTTATAAGAAACTCTTTATAGCTAAATTAGAAACTAGACTACTTAAACATATGAATTTCAATTATAAAATCCTTATTAAAGAGGGGAAGGAACCTAAGTTTAATAAAATTTATAGACTTAACTTAATAGAAATAGAAGCCTTTAATAAATACCTCGATGAAAACCTTAAGAAAAGCTATATCAGAGAATCAATATTACTAGTAGAAAGCTTAATTCTATTTATACTAAAAAAGAACAGTAAACTATAACTATATATTAATTACTGAATACTTAATAAGATAACGATTAAAAACTAGTATTTATTACTTTTAATTAACGAACTATAATAACTTCTCTATAGAGCTAATTACTTCATAGTACTAGACCTTAAAAGTGCTTATAACCTTATCTAAATAAAGAAAAGAGAAGAATAGAAGACTGCTTTTAGAATATATAAAGGATATTTTAAGTATTTAGTTATACCTTTCAGTCTTATTAACACCTTAGCTACTTTCTAGAATATAATTAACTAGGTCTTTAGGAAATTTATAGATATTTTTATAGTTATTTACCTCGATAATATCTTTATCTTCTCTATAATAATAGAATAGTATAAGGAGTATATATACCTTATACTCTAAGCTTTCTAAAATACTAAACTCTTAGTTAAACTAGAGAAAAGTATATTCTATACCTAAGAAGTAGAATACCTTAGATTTATAATTATTTCTAGATATATTAGTATATTAAAAAAGAAAGTCTAAGCTATATAGGAATAGCTAATACTAACTAACTTTAAAGAGGTCTAAGAATTTCTTAGATTTATTAACTTTTACTGAAAATTTATTAGACTCTATAAAAAAATTAATATACTCTTTATAAACCTTAGCTATAAAGATTAACTATTTAAATAGAAAGAAGCTTAGAATATAGCTTTTTAGACTATTAAAGACTATATTATTAACGAACTAGTCTTAATAATCCTAAACCTAGAAGAATAGTTTAAAGTTAAAATAGATACCTTAGACTTTACCCTTAGAGTATAACTATCTTAGAAAGATTTAGAAAGATATCTATACTTCTATACTTTTTTCTCGCGTAAACTCCGTAGACTAGAACTTAACTATTAAATCTATAATAAAAAGCTTATAGCTATTATTAAAGTATTTAAAGAATAGAGACTTTTATTCTTAGAAACTATTTACTAAGTACTTATATATACTAATTATAAGAACTTAGTATATTTTACTATTTTAAAGGAACTTAATAAATAATAAATCAGATAATTAGAATTCCTCTTAGAATTCAATTTCTAAATTATATATTAAAAAAGATTAGAAAATAGTAGGGCTAATATTCTTAGCTAATAACTAGACTATAATATCCTAGTATTAAAAGAAACCTAAGTAATTCTTAAATATAATAATAATAGAGACTTTATATCTACTATAAAAGCTCTTATAATAACTAGATAATCTATAGCTAGCCTGCCTAATAAACTGAATAATAAAGCTATTAGAGAATTCTATAGCGTACTAGTATATTGCTACTAGGAAATTATAAGAAGCTAGAAGTAACTATAATAATAATATAGAGAAAAGGTTACTAGAGAATATATTATAATAGTAATTAAGGATTATAAGGTTTGCTTAAAAAGCAAACTAGCTTAATACTAACCTTATAGATTATTATAACCTTTGCTTATACTATAAACTGCTTAGTACTCTATATCTCTTAACTTTATTATTAAACTACTAAAGTCTTAAGAACTTTTTATAGGAGTCTACTATAACAGTATTCTTATTATTATTAATAGACTTACAAAGTATACCTACTTTATCCTATATAAAGAAGTAAGTAATACTAAGGAATTTACTTATATATTCCTTAAATATATTATTACTAACTATAGAATATCTAAGGAAATTATATTAGATAGAGATAAGATCTTTATTTCTAAATTTTAGAAATTAATTATATTATAACTTAGTATTAAATAAGTAATATCTACTATATTTTACCTATAGACTAACAGATAAACAGAATAAATTAACTAGATCTTTAAAACCTACCTCTATACCTATATTAATTATAACTAAGATAATTAGATAGTATTACTACTAATAGCCTAATTCGCTTATAATAGCGTAGTAAGAGAAAGCACTAAGGAATCCTCTTTCTACCTTAACTATAGATTCGAACTAACTGCTTATAGAGAACCTTAAGCTAGCCTAGCAGCACTAAAAGCTATTACTATAATTAGATAAATCAAAGATATCTAAGAAAATATATATAAAGAACTTGAATTTATATAATAATGAATAATATACTTTAGTAATAAATAAAGGATTAAAGGACTAACCTTAAAAGAGGGAGATAGTACTTATCTTATATAGCAAAATATTAAAATAAAATAACTAAATAATAAACTAGATTTTAAAAAACTTAGACCTTTTAAAATCCTCTGAAAAATCTTACTAGTTAACTATAAACTTAACCTACTTAATATAATAAAATGTTTCCTAATATTCTATATTTCACTACTTAAGCTAGTGTTATAAAGATTATAGATAAATAACCTTATTATTATAGAAGATAATAAACCTAAGTATAAAGTTAAATAAATTATTAACTACTTTAAAGAACTAGAAAGATACTAATACCTTATTAAGTAGAAAGGGTATAGTTATAAAAATAATATATAAAAACTAGCTAAGAATATTACTAATATAAAGGACAAACTTATAACTTATTAATAATAATACTAAGAATAAGAATAATACTAATAGTATTAGTACTACTCCTAAAACACTAAAAATTACTAACGTATTAGATACCTATATAAATATATTAAACTACTAATAGAAGTAGATAGACTATAATAAAGAAAACTATTTATTTACTTAGGAATACCTAAAAACTAAGAACCCCTAGAAAATACTAACTATAAATCCCTTAGTAGAAGACTAAGGTTTATAAACTTCTTACTAATACTAAAACTTACTTAATCTAGATTATTTTTAATACTTTAAAACTAAAGATTACTAACTATACTACTCTTATAAGTATTTAATATAAGAAGGATATTATCCTCCTCTAACTCCTATATCTCCTAAGAAAATATCTCTATATAATACTCTTTTACTTTCTTTTAAATTATATAAATCTATAATAGATAACTAGCTACTTTAGCTACCTCTACCTAAACTTATACTAGCTTTTTATAAAGGTTTAGTAGTATATTACTAGCCTACTCTTCTTTCTCCTCTTATTCTTAATACTAATTACTCAGCCTTTTTATTATAACTAATTAGTATAATAAATACCTATAAAATATAGTGAACTTATAACTTAATATAACTACTAGACTATTATAAGGATACTTTAGGTTTTTATAACCCTAATAAGTCCTTATACTCTCTATTATCTAATATATATACTTTACATAGAAATAATAAGTGTAAAGTATAATGTTATTAGAACTAAACTAATAGAAAATGTTTTTATAAATAGAATAAAGTATTAACTTAGATTACTTCAACTTTTAAATATAACCTAATATAATGTTAGCATTATAAGTAAATCAGGAAGTATAATTAACAGCTTCTTAACCTAGGACTAATAACCTATTTATATTAGGTCTTAAGGATAAGACCTTTAGAGAAAGGACCTAATATTATAACTTATAAACAAGAATAATAGCTAAATAACCTACTTAGGTGTTAGGTAGCTAGAATAGGATATTTATACTATAGGATTATAGGAATAATAAGAACTTACTTAGAAATAGAAGAACTATAGTATAAGTTATATAATAATAAGATAAGAGATTAGATCTATATACTAAGAATATAGAAGCTATCCTTAGTATATATAAGTTTCTATATAGATTAATAAATAGACTTTATTAAAATTAGGAATAGTAATAAAATAAAAAGTACTATTCAGGACTTATATATAGTATAATCTAAGCCTAGTTTATAGTTAGACTCCTATAGCTTTTTAGTAATTAACTTTATATTTATCCTTAGGATATTTTTAGCTTACTTTCACTATAAATACTTATTAAGCCTAAGACTAATTACCTTAGCCTCTGACTACTGATCTATAATATAGCCTACGACCTACGACCCAGACCACGACCCCAGTGTACTGTTACTACGTATCAATCCCCAGCTTCTGTTAGCAGACCCTACTGTCGGATAGCTGACCGTAACACTTAATAAGAACCATTAAGTCGCATCGACATGATATGGCACGGTGCATCCCTCGCCGTCTCACTGCAATCGACCTCAAGGAAAGCGCTTGGAGTTACAGTGGGCACATTCGGGCCCTACCACAGCGGTTTTTCTAGCAGCGAAATACAATTCAAGGTGGGTTCCACGGGATTAGTATTTATGGATCATTTAGGTACGGATTCTCGATCAAGGTAGTTGGACGGCGCGGTGTTGTTGTATTGAACTTATGTACCCTTATGGTCGCCAGTACTCCTAACCAGCTCAAAGGTTAGCATTAGCGGCAAAGCAGATTTTGCTCCAAAACTTTCTAGATGATGAATATGAGGGGTATACCGCGGTAGGCTGCTGTCTGAGACGACGTGGGCGCATAAGGTCCGCATCAACGGGCTGTTCAGGCCACAGTACTCACGGCCTGCTGTGGAGGTAGATTGCAGAAGTCAAAGTCACAAGAGATTTTTTGAGCGGCATGGATGTATGACGCGCAAACGGGAGTCATCCCGCGACCTTGACCGGATGATTCACTCAGCATTCGTATCGAAACTGCCGAATCTTACGCTAGAACCGGCAGCAGTTCCGAAGCGAACACAGTACACACTCAACCCATCCAGGCAATCACTATGTGCGCCGCAATATGAGCCTCTATGATGCTAGTGATTGGGATCGCCTGTGCCCCGATTCTACTGAACTTCAACGAGTGCAGAAAGGTCATGGGATGATACCTCTCCCGTGCGATTTCTCCTGCGTGGCGCCTTTCTTCTGCGCATCGCCCGTTGCATTCGCAACCGTGGACTCATTACTCAAACCGCTCAGCGGAGGTAGCACCATCCAGTACCTGTACTTGACATCTCACAGTGGACAGTGGACATGCGCATCACAGGATGCATCAGCACTAACTTTCACTGGACTGCCTCCATCGAGTATCTGTTACTTTCGGTACAGTAGATCCAATAGGCCGATTAATATGTGGTGTCAAAGATAATCAGCATATGTCTCCATGTCTTCAATTTTATGCCGGCGAACACGGAACCAAAGTGGGGCGAGCTCATCGGTCTCGGGATCAGAGGCGGAGTCAAGTGGGACATTGGCATATTCAACCGTGCGCATTGTCGGCTACCTTACGCGACGGGTGTCATCGGGAACAAAGCAAACCAAGCCCCGGGGATCCAGAAACAGGGCATCATTGCAGGACGTAAAGAAATCTTTCCTCGGGGAGGAGGTCATGGCTGCACTTGCCCACAGAATCAAATGTAACGATTTCACCACCAAAAATCATCACATTGGATTCTCGCGCACTCGCGCAACACATCACCCGCTCAAAAGAATCCCGCCTGGAGCCAGGCGAAGATACGTGCAGCAGATGACCAAGTGGCATTTGAGCTTGCGAAATGATCTTGTCAACGGATCGCATGCTGATGACCCATCATCAGCCTGGCTTGGGAAGAGCTCATCGGCCCCGAAGCATTTTGATCTCCCGACCAGGGGAATAGACAGTCGACATGGTCAACCGTATTAAGACATGCTTAAATAAAGCCTGGCTTAATTCAGGGACGTCGAACCACGGGGATCGTTCGCAAATGCATGGGCGAAGTTGAGAAACAAGCAAGCTGTATTGGAATCAGAAGACAAATTGATGCCGTTATAGGCCGTCTACACAGGTGACGCCTGTGAAGTACTCACAAAGCCGTTGCTGGAAATCCTAGTGTTGATTTGGAAAGCTCTACCGGTGTTGATCTGAGTTTGCAGCGCTACAACGCCATAAGTATGTGATCCACAGCTCCCTAGTAGGTGGTGGCTGTTCAGTGAGTGTTCAAAAGCTGCCACTTGAAACCCATCCAGCTGCATTACAAGTCACCCTTCACCCCTAGCAGTGCGGGGACTCAGATGTCTACTGATGCAAAAGAGGCTGATAAATTAAAATGTTTTCTAAGAATGTCCTGCCGCACATTGCCTTGGTTTCCCGACAATATTCTTGCTATTATCAGACTTATAGGACTTATCGTCCCATTGGTGACGCGAGCCTGTTTTCAACTCGCGATGGATGTATGCAGGGTTGGGCGCACTTGTGCAGGGCTGTTTGTACTTATGTGGATACTTATGTCCTTATACAGGCACTTGTGCAGGTCCTTGTGCATGCACATAGTACTTCAGGTTGTGCAGGGCAGCCCTGTGGCGCAGACCAAGGTGTAGCGGGGAAACATAGTGTGGCTGGCTGACACCTGGTAGGTGTGCAAGCTGCAAGTATCGTCAACCTTGCTGTAGACGATGGACGTGCCTGCTTGGCTGTTCCTATACAGGCAGAAGTTGCTGCTACAGTGCTTTCCATATAGAACTTCTACCTCCTAAGCGATGTTGCCGAGAAGAATGTGTCTCTTTTGGGTTTGGCCCTGGCAGCATTATCAGGTAGGACCAGGATAGGGTGCAACGATTTTATCTTAACATGAGACTGCATCTCGCACTTGACAAGGGCATGAGAGCTTGTTCCCGGACTCTTTAGCGCTGTGACGAACAAGGTGAAGTTATCTGCAGAGACAACTTCACGTGGTTAGCTAGAAAATGACTCTGCAAGCACACAACTAAAATCGCGTGGTGCAAACCTCACAATAACAGCCTCATGTTCGCAATTGCATGTTTGAGCATTCGGAGCCTTGACCTTGCACTCCTGTCAAGTTACACCGTCAAGGTGCCTGGTGGCTATGTCTATTACCTGCAGAGAACATAGACAAGGCGTCCAGGTACCTGCTAACGTGAAGCTTCGCCATTTCACTTGTCGTATTCCATTAGACTCATTCACACGTCTACTCCCTAACGTCACCTCATCGCCGCCTCCCTGCTCAACCCAAGTGCCCGAGTGTCGTCGGTCGGTTCATTTTCAACCATTTTAAATCTTGTGACCTTGAACAGCCTCCGGGTTTTCGAAATGAAGGATGAAGTCAAGCCGATCGCTAGGGAATATTATCCAAACCAAACACCAAGGATCTGAGCTAAAGACCGTGGGCCACCAGCCCTGTGCTCCTGGTTGGTTTCAGCAGGGAGCAGCAAGACAACATCCCAAGTTTGCACCTTATGAGCTTGTGTATCCACCTCCACGTCTACTCCCGCTTCGCACAACAACTGACCAACATCAACGACATCCATGCCACTCAAATCATCCTCCTTAGGCGGGGGCTGTGGAGTAGATGCAAAGGGCGGATGGCGGGGATTATATGTCTCGCCTTTGCTCAACCTTTTGCTACCTACCTTATATGGCCACCAAGGCATCATTCCAAGTTGGCAACCCTTGCCAGAAAACTTCTTTCCCTCTTCGTGGCGTTCAAGAAAAAATAATCCCAGAAACCAGTACCCCAGATCATCGTCCAACATCGAGGATCAATCTGCCCCTGCAACTCGGCAGGCGATGGAGGCAGAGGCCAACGAAGATTGCCCGGGGATAGAGGAACCTCACACGCCAGATCATCGGAGATTCATCAGTTAATTGCGCACTTACACACGCGACACTGTCACACTGATTTAGACGAAGCGATCCTGGCACAGAATGACGCCGAGTTGGGACGGAACTGGTGGTCGCACATGATTCTGAAGTATGCCACGGATCATACTTCAGAACGCAGGCAGGCGTACATGATGGCGTAGCAAAACCACCGGGCAAGTTCATCGGGCCGGGCGCGGGAGGCATTGGCTGGTGATCGCCCCGACCGTCAGTGTTGAATGCATCCTACACTCGAGGAGGACCGTGACTGGACGACGTCAGCCTCCATGAGGCTAAATGCGGGCGTTTTACAGCATAATCCGACTACACTTCTAAGGACTGTATATCATAATATACGAGGTGAAAAGGGCTACCAGGTTTGAAATATACGCTATCTCGGAAATCCCGCTAGCGTTATCAAGTACATTTACCCAGCTCCAGATAGCAACATCAGTCTGCTGCCCCATGCAGAGAAGCAAGCTGGTCTAAGGATAGCACACGATTCGAGGGGGCATCCAGTGGATTAATGTTGACAAGTTCTGCGCTGCATGGAATGATGTAATCGGGAGATGTTTCACACGCGTTCTGCAAAATCAACTATCGCTCAGTATCCCAGCCGAGTCGCTCTGCCCTCTAACACTGCGATATGTTGGTGGAGATGTTGGATATTGAACAATTGCAATGTTTCGCAAATAGGGTTGGGGAAGCTCCCTCTGCACATCACTTCATCATTCTATCAGGCCGCCGGTCTTCTAACTTGATTAATTTCGAGTTCAGTACGACACCCTGCCTTCAGAAATAGAAGTCGTCAGGACCATTCTTCACCCTACGGAGTTCATGAGAAAAGAGGTGGGCGACTAAGCTAATCCCCTGCAAGGTCGCCGACATTATAAGCAGAAGTGCGCAGCAGGAGCTACAAGTCATCTCATGCTACGTGCGCTCACTGAGGTGTTTTGATAGAAGGCCGCAAGAGCAGTCTGGCTGTTACAGGTGGCCGCTGTCGCCGATGATAGCTTTCTGTGATTTTCCGTTCACCGCCAAAGCTCAACTCTCCTAGATTCCAAGCTTTCCCGAGGCCTCCATCAAAGATGCTTCAAGTCTGAAGGTCAACTGATATATATTAGAGATGACCATCCCACAAGCGCGGCTGGCGTCGCGTTGATGGTACTAAAGGTCCTGAGGCTGGTTGGGCTCAACCCAGAAATTAGTAATCTTAAGCTGATGATCATGATGACAATAGTCATATCAGAAAGCAGGCAGTTTACTGCATACTCTCCCGTCTCAAGCACGTCGCCAACCATATACTAGGACCATGCTTATGCAGGTCGAGTCTCCACCAAGAAACCCAACCAAATCATGTTTCAACGACGTCTCAAACACAACAATCCCCCGTCAGCTATCATAGAAGCCTGTGTTCGTGACCTCCTGACAAGTCAATAGCAAAGTGACTTTCGCCTGCTCAACCATGCCGCGGTCGCCATGTGCACAAGCGGTAGTGTTGTACCATGACATCTAACTTTGACTTACTGAGATTTGCGCAAAAATTATGAGATGATCTGTATTTATGCTATTACAGTTCTCCTAGCGGACCTACCGCCCAGTCGGAAGGCGTTGTTGTTCGACGCGAAGCTATATGCACCATAGACGTGAGATAGCTCTTGATTGCTCCTCATCCTCCTTCGAGATGACTATTGGCAGTATTATATCCACCTTCATCTGCAGCAGCTATGAGTTTGTGGTCAGCGTGGAACATGACAGATCGCTGAGGCACGACACGAAAGCCATGCGCGAGACGGAAAAGCCGACTTTGACGATGGTTCAACCACTCTAAACCAGCGGTGTCCCAGCACCCATAGGCTTCAACATTGACAATAGCCCCACAGGCACCATCGGCTGCTCTGTATGATATAAGTTCTGGGCTCCATGCCCTGCTCTAGCTGAATATAAAGACAGTGCTCCAGAGCGTTAGTTAGAAGGTTATTATTAATGGACCTATTTTGTTTCGAGACGACTATGACAGCCCGGAACTCAGATAAATGGTCTCTTCTGGAATCAAGCGTTGCAAAAAGGCTCTACCAAGTCAGTAGACATAGACCAAAGATACAGTGGCACAGACCTAGTCACATAATAAGACAGATAACAGAACCCAGACAGGTCGCTCTTAATTGTTAGCACTTCCAGATCACGGTCCGCGGCGTACACATCAAAATAAAGGCTGTGAAGAACTTAATTCTCAATATAAATAGCAAGATTGCATCGTTGATTGTCCTAAAAGGAAATATGTCTCTGCACGGTGGCTTAATGCGGTGGCTTAGGGACTATTTCACAGCTGCAAGACCGTGGCGACGACATGGGAAGCAAACTGTTACGACCCGTAAACAAGGATAACAGCTGAACGACCCACTCGGGCGTCGGGCGGCTAAGACAGGACATTTTGTACTGCAGGATCACGGGGACAACAGGAACTCACTCGGAAACGGAAGAACTATGGAATAAGTCACGTGACGATAAGATAACGATCATTTGGGATTAATATGATCTAACACGACTTGGGGGCTAAGCGATTATTTCGGATCAGATTGATCCAGCTCAACCTAAGGTATAAGGGAACATGTTTAAGGATTAGATTTATATATAGTATAACCCTGAGCCTGGCTTATGGTCAGACTTCTATAGCTCTTTAGTAATTAACTTTGTATTTATCCTCAGGATATTTTCAGCTTACCTTTACTGCGAATAACTTATTAAGTCTAAGACTGATTACTTTAGCCTCTGAAGATCAATCTATAATAAAGCTTATAACTATAACTCTAGTGTACTGTTACTATATATTAATCCCTAGCTTCTGTTAGCAGACCCTACTGTTAGATAGCTGACTATAACACTTTGATTGCTCCTGTTTAGTAAGTTAACTATTAAGACCTACTAACAGTATAGATAAGATATCCTCTCGCGCCTCTGCTAAGTCACCCACCCTAGGAAGCTCTTCTTCCTCTAAACAGCCGGTCAGAAACCTAGCTGAAGAACTCAAGAGAGCCCTAATAACCATAGACTCAGACGACAAGGTCACCCTCAAGAAGGAGACCTATAACAAGCTCTAAGCCCAAGTTAAGAAAGGAGATAACAACATAGCCAAGATACAAACTATATACAACGAAACAGCTAGCGAACTCTAAAGCCTTAAGAATATAATCTAAGAACTTAGTAATAGACCCTAATAATTTCAGAACCTTGAAAACGAAATTGCATGCTTAGGAGGACAAGGCAGCAACCTCTTTATACAGGAACTTCAGAACAAAGTTAACACCTTTCAGGCTGCTGCTAATATTATTACTACCCCTATAGGCAGATAACAGAAGCTTAAACTCAGTGTCCTAGTTACCTATAACAGAACCCTAGGAACTCTTAAAGGATTCCTAATCCAGGTTAAAAACTACTAAAACTTCTACTATAGAGACTTCACTAACGAAACCGAGAAAGTAGTGCATACAGCTACCTACTTCAGAAGGAGAGCCCTTAAATAGTTCAAACTAATCTAGGAAGAATATCTTAAGTATGAAACTCTTAATAAGTGCTCTACAGAAACCTGTGATATCTATGCTAATTTCTAAGGATTTAAGGATATATTTCAGTCTTTTTTCCAGGACCTTGATAAAAAACGATAAGCTGAGCGCAACCTTGCCCAGCTTAGACAGACTAAGTCTGCTAAAGACTACTCTGCTAATTTCAGATAACTTAGTATCTAACTCAACCTTACTAAAGAAACTAAGATCTTTATATTCTACTAAGAACTTAAGGATGAAGTTAAAGATAAGATTATTAAGATTAATTAACTAGAGGATTTCTTCTAGTATACTAAACTTGCTATTAAAATTGATAACTAACTTTATAAGCGATAAAAAGAATAAAGAGATAAATAATAAAACTTAAACTTAGGATATAAGTATTAGTAGCAACCTCAGAATAAGTTTAACACCTAGCAGAATAATAACAGACCTTATAATAACTAGAATAACACCTAATAAAGCATTTCTTACAGATAATATAGCAGACCTATAAACCTTAGCACTGCTACTAAGAATAACAACAAGAAGCTATAGAACCCTAAATATTATAACTGCGAAAAAATAGAACATATCGCCAGAAACTATAGATAACCTAAAAAACTTAACTAGAAACCTATATCTGAACAGACTAAGCAAGTCAGCATAGCAACCAAAATACTCTATATATCCTTATTATAAACTAGATACTATAACAACAAATGCTTCACTTATTACAGTAATAAGGAAGCTATAGAACACTAGCCTAATAACCTAGATATTACAAGCAAGTCAGAGCAACTAACTATAGCACAAAGCAAAAGCTTTAATAATAACAAATCCGTTATCATTATCCCCTGTTCTGCACTATATAGTGACAAGCCTATAGTGACCAACTGTAGCAGTCGTAACACCATATCTCCCCTCTAAGAGGCATGTCCCTATGCTGAGGACTAAGCAGCAATAGTCGGGTATAACACAGGGAAACTCCAGGCTAGTGGGGCACCAACCTATATAACAGCCTGCCTATGGTCGGGTCGCCCTATGTAGTGTGGGAGGCATAATCATACTACTGATGCAGCGTGCGGGAATTGAACCTATAACCTCTCTATGCGGGTTAGATTTGTTATTGTGTTATGAGCGGGTCAGGGCAACTAACTGTGGTATAAAGCAAAAGCTTTGATAATGATAAATCTGTTATTATTATCCTCTGTTCTGCACTATATAGTGATGAGCCTATAGTGACTAACTGTAGTAGTTGTAACACTAGACTGCAGAAGAATAGGTTATAATATAACTATTCTAGAAATTAAAACTAAGATCTTTATAATAGCTTTATAAGCTAATAGTAAGCTAGTTAGAAAGACTACTAAACAGCTTAATGAAATACTTTATATCTAATAATTTAATATAGTTAACTCTAACTTTATAGGTTATAATATAAAAACCTAATAAATGATCTAGGAATCTAAAGCTTAAGTCTAGCAAGGTATAGACTAGATCTATTAATATAAAGCAAGACAGCAAGTTATGCATAATAACGAATAATAAATCCTACGTCTCGAAGTAGTATAAACACTTCAACTGCAACAAGCCTAGGAGGAACTAAATAATGCTATATAGCATCGCTAAATTAGCGCTCTCACAGCCTACCTCGAACAACATAAACATGCATATAGAGACCCTGCGAGAATTGAACAAATCAACTAAGAACTCGAAGAATAAATCAAAGAAGAATCTGACGAAGAACTTGAACACTAATATAACCTTTTAGAAGAACAGCAACTACTCAGTCTCACTAACAGTTAGACTTTTAGAGAAGGAGAAAGCTTCCCTTACAACTCAGACAAACCTCGTAACATTGCCCGCTAATATGCTTAGGCAGAGATCGCTTACAGGTTCACTTCTAGTATAGATAACACTAGCTCTGAAGAGGATTCTAATAACGAGGAAGAAACTTAACAGCTCCTCTAGCACTAAACAATTAACTTAAATTGCAATGACTAGCAGCAACACTTCTATAATATTCTAGCAAACTAGAGAAATAAAGACTATATTCTAAAGCTCTACACAGAAGATCACTTTGCACTTAAGTATAACTACTGCAACTACTAAAACCTCTTCTAGCTATAATGCTTCTTCGATAAATGCAAGGAACATCTCAGAAACAAACATAAGTACTAATTCTACCCTAGAAGACATAATAAGAACCCTATCCAGAACGTTTACACCCAAACTACTATAGTAGGATAGACTATAACTACGTTTAACAACAACATAGCAACCTTCAGCCTAAGCCTATAATACCCTATAAGATGTTAATATGATAACACTGTGAAATAGGAAGAATGCTAGAAAGATGAATATCTTATATATATAACCTAGAAAGCTAAGGCTCTCAGACTACTACAAAAAGGACCAAACCCTCTAAGGCTTTAATTCTAGGAAAATCGCCTTATAAAGGTATAATAAGAAAGAAAATAGATTACTTACCTCAGATAACCAGAGCAGTTAAAAAACTAGACTTGCCTACTAACGAAGAACTATAATAAGTAATAATAATAAGGTTTATATATCTAGTATCACTAGACTAGAAAGTATACCTGCAACTAACAGTCACTATTAACAACACTATAACTATCATACTTATCAACAGCAGAGCTGAAATAAACTTTATAGCACCCTAAGTAGTGAACAGACTACGACTACTATAGCAAAGAAAAGAATATATATATCAGCTCAGCAATATAAAAGGAGAATAAGTCTAGTATAAAGGAGGAACTATTAAAAACGAGACTGCACCTCTCGAGATAAGTTACTTAGATTAAAACAAATAACTCCAATTCAATATTGCTGAACTCAGTGCATATAATATTATGTTAGGAATGCTATAGCTTGAAAAGAACAACTTATGGATAGATTAGAGAACAGGCTAACTCTATTAGGATAATAATAATCTAGCTTCTGAGCAGCTCTGTAAGACCCAGGCCTTAAGCAGATTCACCTACTAAAGAGCAGCAAAACAATATATCTGCTACTTCAAGGCAAAAGAAGCTGTGTTATAACTATTAAAAACAGCAGATCTTAAATAAAAAGATAATTCCTTTCTGTCTATACTAGAAGAATACAGAGTTTATAAGAAACTCTTTGCAGCTAAACTAGAAACCAGACTGCCTGAACACACGAATTTCGATTATGAAATCCCTATTAAGAAAGGGAAAAAGCCTAAATTCAATAAAATTTACAGACTCAACCTAATAGAAATAGAAGCCTTTGATAAGTACCTCGATAAAAACCTTAAGAAAGGTTATATCAGAGAATTAATATCACTTGTAAGAAGCCTAATTCTATTTATACTAAAGAAGAACAGCAAGCTATAACTATACGTCGACTACTAAATACTTAACGAAATAACAATTAAAAACTAGTACTTATTACTATTAATCGACGAACTGTAATAACTTCTCTATAGAGCTAACTACTTCACAGCACTAGACCTTAAAAATACCTATAACCTCATCCGAATAAAGAAAGGAGAAGAATAGAAGACTGCCTTTAGAACATGCAAAGGATATTTTAAGTACCTTGTTATACCTTTCGGTCTCACTAACACCCTAGCCACTTTCTAGAACATAATTAACTAGGTTCTTAGGAAATTTATAGATATCTTTATAGTTATCTACCTTAATAATATTCTTATCTTCTCTATAATAATAGAACAGCATAAGGAATATATACACCTTATACTCTAAGCCTTCTAAGATACTAAACTCCTAGTTAAACCAGAGAAAAACATATTCTACACCTAAAAAATAGAATACCTTAGATTCATAATCACTCCTAAATATATCAGTATATCAAGAAAGAAAGTCTAAGCTATATAAAAATAGCTAATACTAACTAACCTTAAAGAGGTCTAAGGATTTCTCAGATTTATCAACTTCTACTGAAAATTTATCAGACTCTACAGAAAAATCAATACACCTCTTATAGATCTTAGTTATAAGAATTAACTATTTAAGTGAAAAGAAGCCTAAAACATAGCTTTCTAGACTATTAAGGACTATATCACTAGTAAACTAGTCCTGATAATTCTAAACCTAGAAGAACAGTTTGAAGTTGAAATAGATACCTTAGACTTCGCCCTTAGAGCGTAATTATCCTAGAGAAATTTAGAAGGATATCTATATCCCTACGCCTTCTTCTCTTATAAGCTCTGTAGACTAAAACTTAACTATCAGATCTATAATAAGGAACTTATAGTAATCATTGAAGCTTTTAAGGAATAGAGACCCTTACTCTTAAGAACTATTCACTAAGTACTTATATATACTAATTATAAGAACTTAGTATATTTCACTACTTTAAAGGAACTCAACAAATAATAAATCAGATAGTTAGAATTCCTCTCAGAATTTAATTTTCAAATCATCTATTAAAAAGGATCAGAAAACAGCAGAGCTAACGCTCTCAGCTGATAACTAGACTATAACACCCTAGTACTAAAAGAAACCTAGGTGATTCTCAAACACTATAATAATAGGGACCTTATACCTGCTATAAAAGCCCTTATAATAACTGGATGATCTATAGCTAGCCTGCCTAGTAAACTAGATAACAAAGCTATCAGAGAATTCCACAGCATACTAGCATATAGTTACTAAGGAATTACAAAGACCTAGAAATAACTATAATAATAATATAGAGAAAAGGTTACTAGAGAATATATTATAATAGTAATTAAGGATTATAAGGTTTGCCTGAAAAGCAAACCAGCCTAACACTAACCTTATAGATTATTATAACCTTTGCCTGTGCTGCAAACCGCCTAGCACTCTATATCACTTAACTTTATTATTAAACTACTGAAGTCTTGAGAGCCTCTTACAGGAGTTTACTTTGATAGCGTTCTTATTATTATTAACAGACTTATAAAGTACGCCTACTTCATCCTATATAAGAAAGCAAGCAATACTAAAGAATTCGCTTATATATTCCTTAAGTATATTATTACTAATTATAGAACACCTAAAGAAATTATATTAGACAGAGATAAGATCTTTACTTCTAAGTTCTAGAAGTTAATTATATTATAACTCAGTATTAAGCAAGTAATATCTACTGCCTTTTATCTACAGACTAACAAATAAACAGAATAAATTAACTAGATCCTTGAAACCTACCTCTACACCTGTTACAACTGCTACAGTTAGTCACTATAAGCTCGTCACTATATAGTGCAGAACAGGAGATAATAACAACAGATTTATTATTATCAAAGCTTTTGCTTTATGCCACAGTTAGTTGCCCTGACCCGCTTATAACACAATGACAAATCCAACCTGCGTAGAGGGGTTATAGGTTCAATTCCTGCATGCTGCGTTAGTAGTGTGATTATGCCTCCTACACTATGTAGGGCGACCTGACTGTGGGCAGGCTGTTATATAGGTTGGTGCCCCACTAGCCTGGAGTTTCCCTGTGTTATACCTGACTATTGCCGCTTGGTCCTCGGCATAGGGACATGCCTCTTAGAGGGGAGACATGGTGTTACGACTGCTACAGTTGGTCACTATAGGCTTGTCACTATATAGTGCAGAACAAGGGATAATAATAACAGATTTATTATTATTAAAGCTTTTGCTTTATGCTATAGTTAGTTGCTCTGACCTGCTTATAATAATGCTTATATTAATTATAACTAAGATAATTAGGTAGTATTACTACTAATAGCCTAATTTACTTATAACAGCATAGTAGGAAAAAGCACTAAGGAATCCTCTTTCTACTTTAACTACAGATTTAAACTAACTACTTATAAAGAACTACAACCTAGCCTAGCAGCACTAAAAGCTATTACTACAGTCAGACAAATCAAAGATATCTAAGAAAACGCATGCAAAGAACTTGAATTTGTATAATAACGAATAACACACTTTAGTAATAAACGAAGGATTAAGGGACTAACCTTAAAAGAGGGAGATAGCATCTATCTTATACAGCGAAACATCAAAACGAAACAACTAAACAATAAACTAGATTTCAAAAAACTTAGACTTTTTAAGATCTTCTGAAAAATCTCACTAGTTAACTACAAACTTAACCTACCTGATACGATAAAATGTTTTCTAATATTCTATATCTCACTACTTAAACCAGCACTATAAGGATTATAAATGAACAACCTTATTATTATAGAAGACAACAAACCAGAATACAAAGTCGAACGAATTATTAACTACCTTAAAGAACCAGAAAAGTACTAATACCTTATTAAGTGTAAAGGGTATAGTCACGAAGACAACATATAGGAACCAGCTAAAAATATCACTAATATAAAGGACAAACTTATAACCTACTAGCAATAACACTAAGAACGAGAAACAACACCAGCAGAACTAGCAATGCT
This sequence comes from Colletotrichum camelliae, assembly GCA_018853505.1. Classification (NCBI taxonomy): domain Eukaryota; kingdom Fungi; phylum Ascomycota; class Sordariomycetes; order Glomerellales; family Glomerellaceae; genus Colletotrichum; species Colletotrichum camelliae. The sequence goes on from JAELVL010000013.1 coordinate 336,617, forward strand.
AACTATAATAAATACTATAAGTTATTAATATATCAGACACCTATATAAATATATCAGACTACTAATAGAAGTAGATAGACTATAATAAAGAAAACTATTTATTTGCCTAGGAACACTAGAAACTAACTAAGACTCCCTTAATAAGAAGTTCAGAGTACTAGGATTCTAACTACTTAGAATAATATCTAAGTCTATTATGCTAAAACTATCTATAGACTGAACCTCTAACACAGGGGATGCTACCAGCTCCTCTTCAGTAACCTTATAACCTTTGCAAAACACTATCCTTTTCTATTTCCTTAAATAATCTAACTATGCTATAGACTTATCTAACTTAGCCTATATAGTATATAAGGCAGCAGCCTTCTTCCTTAATACTTCTTCCTCAGCTACCTTAGTATTTTTAAGACAGGCTACCTCGTCTAATAAGCAATCCACTATATACAGTTAGCTAAACCTAGATAACAACTAAAATAAAGAAAACCTACAAACATATATAGCATCCTCAGCTGTATTATAAGACTACCCTAAACAAGTACACTCACTGCAAACTTCACCTCCTAGAAGCAGCTTATAACATTTCCCTCATAAACAACAGTATAAACAAAGCATATCAACAACAAAACCAAATTCAGTAATATGAAGCGTATAATTATAATAACGAAGAGTGGATGTAGAATTCGATTTCAACTTTTAAACGCAACCTGATATAGTGTTAACATCATAGGTAAATCAGAACGTATAATTAATAGATCCCTAAACCTAGGACTAATAACCTACTTATATTAGGCTTTGAGGATAAGACCTTTAGAGAGAGGACCTAATATTACAACCTATAAACAAGGATAACAGCTGAACAACCTACTCAGGTGTTAGATAGCTGTAATAAGATATTTATACTATAGGAACATAGGAACAACAGGAACTCACTCGGAAACAGAAGAACTATAGTATAAGTTATATGACGATAAGATAAGGAATAATCAGTGGAGTGCGTTAGGAAGCGCTCAGTAATTAGTTAGCAATGCTAACTGATCGCGATCACCTTATGCACCTAGGTGATCACCTATAACTAGATAAAAAGTACTATTCAGGACTTATATATAGTATAACTAGAGCCTAGCTCTTAGTCAGACTTCTATAGCTCTTTAGTAATTAACTTATAAATATCCTTGTATTCATCCTCCGGATACTTTCAGCTTACCTTCACTACGAATAACTTATTAAGTCTAAGACTAATCACTTTAGCCTCTGACTATCGATCTACGATATAGCCTACAACCTACAACCTAAACCACGACCCTAGTGTACTGTTACTACGTATCAATCCCTAGCTTCTGTTAGCAGACCCTACTGTCGGATAGCTGACCGTAACAATAAGCTCTAAATAGTACTTTTTATTTTATTATTATTTCTAATCCTAATAAAGTCTATCTCTTAATTATATAGAAATATATACTAAGGATAGCCTCTATATTCTTAGCGTATAGATCTAATCTCTTATCTTATTATTATATAACTTATACTATAGTTCTTCTGTTTCTAAGTAAGTCCCTGTTATTCCTATAATCTTATAGTATAAATATCTTATCCTAGCTACCTGATACCTAAATAGGTTATTCAGCTGTTATCCTTATTTACAGGTTATAACAGAGGAATATTACAACCCGTGAACAAGGATAACAGCTGAACGACCCACTCAGACATCAGGCGGCTAGGACAGAACATTTATACTATAGGATCCTAGAGATAACAGGGACTCACTCAGAAACGGAAGAACTATAGTATAAGTTATATAATAATAAGATAAGACTAAGTAAGTAGTATAGATTACTAAGCACTTAGTCAGAGTTACTAAGCGCTTACTAATAATTACTAAGCGCTTACTAGTACCTAATTAGTGATTAGTAGTAAAATAAAAAGACTATTCAGGACTTATATATAATATAACCTGAGCCTAGCTTATAGTTAGACTTCTATAGCTCTTTAGTAATTAACTTATAAATATCTTTAAGATACTTTCAGCTTACCTTCACTATAAATACTTATTAAATCTAAGACTAATTACTTTAGCCTCTGACTACTAATCTATAATATAGCCTATAACTTATAACCTAGACTATAACCTTAATATACCATTACTATATATTAATCCCTAGCTTTTATTAGTAGACCTTATTATTAGATAGCTGACTATAATACTTTGATTGCTCTTATTCAGTAAGTGAACTATTAAGACCTATTAACAGTATAGATAAGATATCCTCTCACGCTTCTACTAAGTTACTTACTTTAAGAAGCTTTTCTTCTTCTAAACAGCTAGTTAGAAACCTAGCTAAAGAACTTAAAGAAGCCTTAATAGCTATAGACTTAGATAATAAAGTTACTCTTAAAAAAGAGACTTATAATAAGCTCTAAGCTTAAATTAAGAAAAGAGATAATAATATAGCTAAAATATAAACTATATATAATAAGATAGCTAGTAAACTCTAAGGCTTTAAGAATAATCTAAGAACTTAGTAATAAACTCTAATAATTTCAGAACTTTGAAAATAAAATTATATACCTAGGAAGATAAAGTAATAACCCTTTTATATAGGAACTTTAGAATAAAGTTAACACTCTTTATATTACTACTAATATTATTACTACCCCTATAAGAAGATAATAGAAACTTAAGCTTAGTATATCTATTACTTATAATAAAACCTCTAGAACTCTTAAAGGATTCTTAATCTAGGTTAAGAACTACTAGAATTTTTATTATAGAGACTTCACTAATAAGACTAAGAAAGTAGTATATATAGCTACCTATCTCTAAGGAAAAGCCTTTAAGTAGTTTAAACTAATCTAAGAAGAATACTTTAAGTGTGAAACTCTTAATAAATATATTATAGAGACCTATAATATCTATACTAAATTTTCAGGGATTTAAGGATATATTATAGTCTCTCTTCTAGAACTCTAATAAAAAATAATAAGCTGAGTATAACCTTACTTAGCTTACATAGATTAAGTTTACTAAAAACTACTCTACTAATTTTAGATAACTTAATATCTAGCTTAATCTTACTAAAAAAACTAAGATCTTTATATTTTATCAAAGACTTAAGAATAAAGTTAAAGATAAGATTATTAAGATTAATTAACTAGAAAACTTCCTCTAATATACTGAACTTGCTATTAAGATTAATACCTACCTCTATAAGCAATAAAAAGAATAAGGAGACAAATAATAAAACCTAAACTCAGGATATAAATACTAATAGTAGCTCTAGAATAAGTTTAATAACTAGTAGAATAACAATAGACCTTATAATAACTAGAACAGCACCTAACAAAGCACTTCTTATAGATAACATAATAGACCTATAGATCTTAGTGCTGCTACTAAAAACAATAACAAGAAACTATAGAACCCTAAATACTATAATTATAAAAAGATAGAATATATTACTAGAGATTATAGATAACCTAAAAAGTTTAGCTAGAAACTAGTACCTAAGTAAACTAAATAAGTCAGTATAGTAACTAAAACACCCTATATATCCCTATTATAGACTAGATACTATAATAACAAATGTTTCACTCACTGTAGTAATAAAGAGGCTATAAAGCACTAGCCTAGTAACCTAGACTATAGAAGAACAGGTTATAATATAACTATCCTAGAAGTTAAAACAAAGACCTTTATAATAGCCTCCTAAGCTAACAGCAAGCTAGTTAGAAAGACTACTAAACAACTTAATAAAATACTTCACATCTAATAACTTAATATAGTTAACCCTAACCTTATAAGTTATAATATAGAAACCTAATAAACAATCTAAGAATCAGAAGCCTAAGTCTAGTAAGAAATAGACTAGATCTATTAATATAAAGCAAGACAGTAAGTTATATATAACAACAAATAACAGATCCTACGCCTTAAAGTAGCATAAACACTTCAGCTATAATAAGCATAAGAGGAACCAGATAATATTATATAGTATTACTAAATTAATACCCTAATAATATACCTTAAATAACAAAGAAATATATAAGGAAACCTTACTAGAATTAAGTAAATTAACTAAGAACTTAAAGAATAGGTTAAGGAAGAATCTAATAAAGAACCTAAACACTAATATAACCCCCTAGAAGAACAGTAACTACTTAGTCTTACTAGTAATTAGAACTTTAGTAAACCTAAGTCTAGGTTTAATTTAGATAGGATCCTTTATAATTCTAACTCTCCTACTAATATTACTAATTAAAACATAAGACATTATAGTAGACTAATCCTAGGAATAGATAATACTAGTTCTAAAAAAGAATCTAATAATAAAAAAGAGACTTAGTAATTTATCTAGCACTAGATAGTTAATATAAGCTATGATAACTAATAGTAATATTTCTATAGTATCCTAGTAAATCAGAGAAATAAGAACTATACTCTGAAGCTTTATACAGAAGATCACCCTATACTTAAGTATAACTACTATAACTACTAAAACCTTTTCTAGCTATAATACTTCTTTAATAAATACAAAGAACACCTTAGAGATAAACATAAATACTAATTCTACTCTAGAAGATATAATAAGAACCCTATCTAGAATATCTATACCTAAACTACTATAATTAGATAAACTATAACTATATTTAATAATAATATAATAACTTTTAGCCTAAGCTTATAATACTCTATAAGATGCTAATATAATAATATAATAAAATAGGAAGAATACTGAAAAGATAAATACTTTATATATATAACTTAGAAAGCTAAGGCTTATAGACTTCTATAAAAAGGATTAAGCTTTCTAAGACTTCGATTCTAGGAAAGCTGCCTTATAAAAGTATAATAAAAAGGAAAGTAAATCACTTACCCTAGATAACTAAAGTAGTTAAAAAACTAGACTTACTTACTAATAAAAAACTAAGACAAGTAATAATAATAAAGTCTATTTATCTAGTATCCCTAGACCAGAAAATATACCTGTAACTTATAGTTATTATTAATAACACTATAACTATTATACTTATTAATAGTAGAGCTGAAATAAACTTTATAGCACCTTAAGCAGTGAACAGATTATAATTACTATAGCAAAGAAAAGAATATATATACTAGCTTAATAATATAGAAAGAGAATAAATCTAATATAAAGGAAGAACTATTAAAAACGAAACTATACCTCTTAAAATAAGTTACCTAGATTAAAACAAATAACTCTAATTTAATATTACTAAACTTAGTATATATAATATTATATTAAGAATACTATAGCTTAAGAAGAATAACCTATAAATAGATTAGAGAATAAGCTAACTCTATTAAGATAATAATAATCTAGTCTCTAAGTAGCTCTATAAAACCTAGGCTTTAAATAGATCTACTTACTAAAGAGTAGTAAAACAATATATCTACTACCTTAAGGCAAAAGAAGCTGTATTATAATTATTAAAGACTATAGATCTTAAATAAAAGGATAATCCTCTTCTATCTATCCTAGAAGAATATAGAGTTTATAAGAAACTCTTTATAGCTAAATTAGAAACTAGACTACCTAAATATATAAATTTTAATTATAAAATCCCTATTAAGGAGGAGAAGGAGCCTAAATTTAATAAAGTTTATAGATTTAACCTAATAAAGATAGAAGTCCTTAATAAATACCTTAATAAAAACCTTAAGAAAGGCTATATTAGAGAATCTATATTACTAGTAAGAAGCTTAATCCTGTTTATACTAAAGAAGAACAGTAAACTATAACTATATATTAATTACTAAATACTTAACAAAATAATAATTAAAAACTAGTACCTATTACCTTTAATCAACAAACTATAATAACCTCTCTATAGAGCTAACTACTTTATAGTACTAGACCTTAAAAATACTTATAACTTTATTTAAATAAAGAAAGGAGAAAAATAGAAGACTATCTTTAGAATATATAAAGAATATTTTAAATACCTTATTATACCTTTTAGTCTTACTAACACTCTAGCTACTTTCTAGAATATAATTAACTAGGTTCTTAAGAAATTTATAAATATCTTTATAGTTATCTACCTTAATAATATCCTTATCTTCTCTATAATAATAGAATAGTATAAAGAGTATATACACTTTATACTCTAAGCTTTCTAAGATACTAAACTCCTAGTTAAACTAGAGAAAAGTATATTCTATACCTAAGAAGTAGAATACCTTAGATTTATAATTACCTCTAAATATATTAGTATATTAAAAAAGAAAGTCTAAGCTATATAAGAATAGCTAACGCTAACTAACCTTAAAAAGGTCTAAGGATTTCTTAGATTTATTAACTTCTACTAAAGATTTATTAGACTCTATAGAAAAATCAATATACTTCTTATAAACTTTAGCTATAAAGATTAACTATTTAAATAGAAAAAAGTCTAGAATATAGCTTTCTAGACTATTAAAGACTATATTACTAGTAAACTAGTCCTGATAATCCTAAACCTAGAAGAATAGTTTAAAGTTAAAATAGATACCTTAAACTTTACTTTTAGAGTATAACTATTCTAGAGAGATTTAGAAGGATACCTACACTTCTATACCTTCTTCTTATATAAACTCTATAGACTAGAACTTAACTATTAGATCTATAATAAAGAACTTATAGCTATTATTAAAGCTTTTAAGGAATAGAAACCTTTACTTTTAAGAACTATTTAATAAGTACTTATATATACTAATTATAAGAACCTAGTATACTTCACTACTTTAAAAGAACTTAATAAATAATAAATCAGATAGTTACAATTCCTCTCAGAATTTAATTTCTAAATTATCTATTAAAAAGGATTAGAAAATAGTAAGGTAGACGCTCTTAGCTAATAACTAGACTATAATATCCTAGTACTAAAAGAAACCTAGGTAATTCTTAAACATAATAATAACAGAGACCTTATACCTACTATAAAAGCTCTTATAATAACTAGGTAATCTATAGCTAGCCTACTTAGTAAGCTAGATAATAAATCTATTAGAGAATTCTATAGCCTACTAGTATATAGCTACTAAGGAATTATAAAAAGCTAGAAGTAACTATAATAATAATATAGAGAAAAGGTTACTAGAGAATATATTATAATAGTAATTAAGGATTATAAGGTTTGCTTAAAAAGCAAACTAGCTTAACACTAACCTTATAGATTATTATAACCTTTGCCTATACTATAAACTACTTAGCACTCTATATCTCTTAACTTTATTATTAAATTACTAAAGTCTTAAGAACCTTTTATAAAGGTCTACTATAATAGTATTCTTATTATTATTAATAGACTCACGAAGTATACCTACTTTATCCTATATAAAGAAATAAGTAATACTAAAGAATTCGCCTATATATTCCTTAAGTATATTATCGCTAACTATAGAACACCTAAGGAAATAGTGTTAGATAGAGATAAGATCTTTACCTCTAAATTCTAGAAGTTAATTATATTATAACTCAGCATTAAATAAGTAATATCTACTACTTTTCACCTATAGACTAATAAATAAATAGAACAAATTAACTAGATCTTTAAAACCTACCTCTACCTATATTAATTATAACTAAGATAATTAAGTAGTATTACTACTAATAGCTTAATTTGCTTATAATAGCATAATAAGAGAAAGCACTAAGGAATCCTCTTTCTACTTTAACTATAGATTTAAACTAACTACTTATAGAGAACCCTAAGCTAGCCTAGTAGCACTAAAAGCTATCGCTATAATTAGATAAATCAAAGATATCTAAGATAATATATATAAAGAACTTAAATTTATATAATAACAAATAATATATTTTAGTAATAAACGAAGGATTAAAGGACTAACTTTAAAAGAGGGAGATAGTACCTATCTTATATAGCGAAACATTAAAACAAAACAACTAAACGATAAACTAGATTTCAAGAAACTCAGACCTTTTAAAATCCTCTGAAAAATCTTACTAGTTAACTATAAACTTAACCTACTTAATATAATAAAATGTTTCCTAACATTTTATATCTTACTACTTAAACTAGTATTATAAGGATTATAAACAAATAACCTTATTATTATAGAAGATAATAAACTAGAATATAAAGTCGAACGAATTATTAACTACCTTAAAGAACTAGAAAGATACTAATACTTTATTAAATAGAAAAAGTATAGTTATAAAGATAATATATAGGAACTAGCTAAGAATATTACTAATATAAAGAATAAACTTATAACCTACTAGTAATAATACTAAGAATAAGAAGTAATACTAATAGTGTTAGTAATACTACTTCTAATAAATATAACTAGTTACTAATATATTAGGTATCTATATAAGTATATCAGACTACTAGTAGAAGTAGACAGACTATAATAAAGAAAACTGTTTATTTACTTAAAGATACCTGAAAATAACTAAGAACTCCTAGAAAACACTAGCTATAAGTCTCCTAATAAAAGACTAAAATCTATAAACTCCTTACTAATACTAAAACTTACTTAATCTAGATTATTACTAATACTCTAAAACTAAAGATTATTAACTATACTACTCTTATAAGCATCTAATATAAGAAGGATATTATCCTCTTCTAACTCCTGTATTCCCTGAGAAAACGTTTCTATATAACGCTCTTTCACTTTCTTTTGAATTATACGAATCTATAATAGATAACTAGTTACTTTAGCTACTTCTACTTAAACTTATACTAGCTTTTTATAAAGGTTTAGTAGTATATCACTAGCCTGCTCTTCTTTCTCCTCTTATTCTTAATACTAATTATTTAGCCTTTTTATTATAACTAATTAGTATAACAAACACTTATAAAATATAGTGAACTTATAACTTAATATAACTACTAGACTATTATAAGGATACTTCAGGTTTCTATAACCTTAATAAGTTCTTATACCCTCTACTATCTAATATATATACTTCGCATAGAAATAATAAGTATAAGGTATAATATCGTTAGAACTAAACTAGTAGAAAACGTCTTTATAAGTAGAACGAAATGCTGACTTAGGTTACTTTGACTTTTGAATATAACTTAATATAGTGTTAATATTATAAGTAAATCAGGAAGTATAATTAATAGGTTTCTAACCTAGGACTAATAACCTACTTATAATTAGGTCTTAAGGATAAGACTTTTAGAAAGAAGACCTGATATTATAACTTATAAATAAAGATAATAGCTAAATAACCTATTTAGATATTAGGTAGCTAGGATAAGATATTTATACTATAGGATTATAAGAATAATAAGAACTTGCTTAGAAATAGAAGAACTATAGTATAAGTTATATAATAATAAGATAAGAGATTAGATCTATATACTAAGAATATAGAGGCTATCCTTAGTATATATAAGTTCTATATAATTAAGAGACGGACCTTATTAGGATTAGGAATAGTAATAAGATAAAGGGTACTATTTAGGACTTATATATAGTATAACCTGAGCCTAGCTTATAGTTAGACTTCTATAGCTCTTTAGTAATTAACTTATAAATATCCTCAGGATACTTTCAGTTTACCTTCACTACGAATACTTGTTGAGTCTAAGACTGATCACTTTAGCCTCTGACTACCGATCTACGACATAGCCTACGACCTACGACCCAGACCACGACCCTAGTGTACTGTTACTACGTATTAATCCCCAGCTTCTGTTAGCAGACCCTACTGTCGGATAGCTGACCGTAACAAGGAATAGGCTCACGGCTTGGCGCTAGCAGCAGCCTTAAGTATGCGGCTAAGATAAGCTTTTCCGTGGCTGAACACCTTATAAAGCTATCTCTAGTATATGTCTCGCTCGTAACGTGAGTTACGCAGGCGAAGTTATCGACTTTGCTAGTAACAAAGCTATTGTTAATAATGCTAATAGCTATAACGTGGTTGATAAGCGAAACGATCAGACAAGCGAAGCGATCACCCAACCCCAACCACAGCACATTTCTAACTCGTACACAACACCCACAGAATCAATTGAGTTCAAACTACTCAGAAACCTCTTCATTAGATGTTTCTTCAATAAACTGACATGTTCGCGCATTATGACCAGTGTTCCCACAGACACCACATCGCCGTTGACCTGTTTCCGTCCTCGGCCGACAGCCACTACTCCGGCGCGTTTCCTCCTCAATCTGAGCTGTCGCCTCTCTCTGCGACTGAAGGTCCTCAGCCTCAGCTACAGTAAGACTTCCTCCTTGTCTGAGACGTGTTTTCTTAGCCCTTCTACGTCAGCTAAGTAGGTTATTCTCTTCCCGAAGGATCTGGACCTCAGACCTTAGTAAGGCAATCTGGTGCATAAATCCCTGCGCTCCCTTTGATAGATGCTCTACAGCTTCAATAATTGAAGTTGGGGAGCTATTCTGATGGCGAGAGATCCTCCTTTTGATGAGTTCAGACTGAGAAGACGCCTTAGTTAGGTTGTTTAGCGTCTGAGAAGTCTATGCAGGAGGTGTTGTTGGAAGGGACCCTGGAGGCGTTAGAGTGTGTAACTTGATATCAAGCTTTGAAAGCATACTTTCAGCACTTAGAGGGACAAGCCCAGCCCCTCTGAAACCTCCCTAGATATTTTTAACTATGAGGGCTTATGTAAATGCCTTGCGAAACGCAGAGAAGAAGTCTTCCTTTGTAATATGCGTATTACCCCGGCGCATCTTATCCTCAATTTGTCGACTATAAGCCTTCTTTAGTAGCCTAAAACACCTAACATCTAAGGGCTGAAGCAGATGAGACGAATAGGCTGGCATACAGAGTGTGACGATATTGTTTTCCTTACAATATATCTCAAAGTTAGCAGCATGGTGACTTTCATGCCTATCGACGATAAGGAGGCGATAACTGCCACTTGCACGCGGTTTTGTATGCCGGTCAAAGTGCTGGAGCCAATCTAGGCCTCTTTCATTTGTTGTCCATCCGTTTTCAGACGTTGCAATAACCCAATCGTGTGGGAGACCGGATTCTGTATACCAGGTGGAGAGGTGATATTAGCCCGCAACAATAATATACAGCAGGACGCTATAGCCTGATGAGCTGATGGCCTGAATGACTGTGACCCATTCACGATTGCCAGGCTGCATCAATTTCGTGTTTGAACGCCTTTCGGCACTCGTGACGACCATCCCAGATGCAATCTGGCCCATCATAAACCCAGTCTCGTCGAAGTTATAGATGTCAGAGTCCACAATGCCATATTTCGCGATTGTGTTCGCTATAAGACGAAACCATGCGTTTATCGCGTCTGGATCTTCGCATTGGGCCCTCTTATAGTCGTACTTGCGAAAAAAGCGCGTCCGGAGCTGTGGTTGTCGCTTGACGAAGTTCGAAGCCCAGCGCTTCCCAACTGGGGGCGCGTCGCGGTCGGCAAGCAGTCGATTGGCCATATCTTCCACACCACTGATGCGAGGAGGAAACAATCAGGAATCCAGGTTGAGGATATACTCAACTAGCTTCTCCTCTTCAAGCTCTGTTAGTTTGCGTGAGTTAGGTATAGTGTCACGTCGTGATAGCTTTCCCTTCATTCGGTCGCGTAGCGTTGAGTAAGGCACTGAGTAGATCTGGGATGCAGCTCTTAAGCTAAGATTATTGCTTCGTTTGATTGCTTGGGTAGCTAAGTTCAATTGAGCTTCTTTATTTGCTGATGACATGGTTGTGTGTAGCGTAATGTAAATGTAAAGGTAGGAGATAGGTATGTTGCGGTCGGGTGATCGCTTCGCTTGTCTGATCGCTTTGCTTATCAACCACGTTAATAATATATATATCTAACTTAAATGCTTTCGTTTAGTAGCTATAGTCAGGTTCAGCGTAAGCAGTTATTCCAGGCCTTTAAGTATGTATACTACGATCTTTTTACTAGACGAAGTACTAGCTGAAGTGTTCTTACTAGATTTATCTACTGTAGACCCTCTTATAAGGTAGGCTATAAAACTTCCTTAACATATTAAGTTACTACTCCTAGCGTTAGTCCTTCCAGAGATTTCTCATATTTAAGCTTTGCAAACCCCTCCTGGCTCACTCTAGCAAGGTCCTGCGACCGACTATCTTGTCATTTCCACACCCACTCGTCATAAGAGGAATGATCTCGCGAAGTTATACTTATTCAGGCAAGGTTACAGTCCTAAACTGTGCATCTCTCCTGGTCGTCGCGATTGTCTCCGTCGGAGTTGTACGGCAGTCGAAAAAGTATGTCCAGATGCAGCAATCTACATACATAGTGAGCAGGAAACAGGACGATCTGGCAGACAACTTCGAGCTCATCAGCGCATGCATGGCACAGGGAGTTGACAATAGCTTTTCAGAATGTAGGCCACCGCACAGTGTTTGGTGGTGCTTTGGCTTCAGGTCTTCAAAAACGGTCGAAAAGCTTTCGCTGCGGTCCACGGCTTGCGTGAAACGGCTTGTTTATCATGTTCCGAGTGCCGGGCTCGCCTGACTGTAAAGTTGTGTGTCCGAGACAGGTTTTGGTCCTGCATGTGGGCCCCGGGTTCGGCGCCGACAGAGAGTCCGCGTTCCGTCTTGCAGCTGTGGATCGAAAAACTCCCGTGAACAGGTGCCGTGGGAGCTTTTGTGGGTCCCACTTTCACGGACTTCACGGACTTCGCCGTTCTCAAACGTGGGTCACTGTAATCAAAGGGTCAGTGGACACCCGTGTACACTTGTCCAAATGCAGTAAATTAACCGCAAGCACTCAGGTACGCCGGGAGACAGGTTTAGAGTCAAGCCGATCATAATAGTGAGCAGGCGGACTTTGAGCAACGCGAAAGCGGTGAGGGTTAGCTCTTCTCGAAACCCACTCATGCAGTCTGAGCCAGGACGTTCTAACGCCCCATGGAATTCAGACTGGCTTGTTGCAATGCTCTTGCTGCATTTTTTGACGTCTTTGCTTGCATTGACTGTTACACCAGGGATGCTGCTATGACCATGATGAGAGACCGACTTGCCATTCCTCTTACCAACGGCGAAACCTCATTACTAGACGGTGGTCAAGACGTTTGGGTTGCTGAACGCCCCATAGCAGAAAGTGGGTCTATGTACTCTCTCAGGTGGTCTACTGAAGCATACCTCGGTAATATTAAACCTAACCGCACTTCTTGCATACCACACCAAGGGATTCGGGTGATGTGGTCGAACCGGTCCGCAACTTATAGCTCCTATCACCACACTGAGGGATTCGGTTTATGTGGTTGAAGCGCCCCGCGACTAAGGAGCTTAACCCCTGGTTCATTACACCCCACTTGCCCCAGCATCCGGCTCTTCGCCATAGAGTCTGCGGGTTGGGCTGTTACGTTTGCTCTTCACCCTCGTTGCTAAGAAAGATGTTAAACTTATTGCGTGGCCAGGCCATCCTAAGTGGTAAAGAGCGACTTCATTCTGAGTGCAAAATTCTTGAGCTTTTTTTATTCTCCCATAGTAGATTCATTGCTGCACCAGCATCGTCGCTCATGGCTAGGCTTGGTTGTACTGGTGAGGGCTGGGTGAGGTTATCAAGACGGATAAAACTATAGAACTGGGTGGAGACACACAGGCTAGTCCTGTGTTAGTTATCTGGGATAGGAACAGCCTTTCACGGACGTGAAATTCTCGCCAACCCCCAATCCCGTGCCGGCCGGCCATGCGCACTTTTTGACGCCGAATCCAAAAAGCTGGCACTGTTCTACAACTCAGCTTCTTTATAAACCATTAAACAGCACTTCTTCACAAGTCCCAGAGCAGACTTAATCTCATCAGCATTTCGAGAAGAGTCTTCCTTTACTTACTTACCTAGCTATTTTACCTGCCTGTTCCCAAGATGTCTCCTCTGACGACTGATGTGCTTATTGTCGGCGGCGGTCCTGTGGGCCTACTCACGGGAATTGGCCTCGTGCAGCAAGATGTCGACTGCCTGGTGATCGGTATGCCCTCGCCCGTTATCGTTGTTTGTCCCTAAAGTCTGCCAAACCAAAACACTGTCTACGCCCTGCAAATGGGTCTGCGTGGTAGATGCCTTCGAGGCGCTTGTGGCTGATGCATGCAGACAAACGAGATCGTGAGACTCAGGCTTCATATGGCCGCGCAACCACCCTGTATCCTAGAACTTTGGAGCTGCTCGAGCAGCTCGACGTTACCAGTGCTCTACTCCAGGAAGGGTTTGTGTCTCGTGCCAACACGAACTACAAGGATGGGGAAAGGGTCAGCGAGAGAGGATGGAACGTGATGTTTAGCCACTGCAAGTCGAGCTTCCATGATTACGCCTTAAACATTCGACAACGGTACTCGGAAGACGTGTTCCGCAATCGCTACGAAAGCTACGGCAAGGCTGTCTGGTTCGGATGGAAATTCCTCCAGTATGAAGTGGACCAGACTCCTGGGGACGGCTACAATGTGACTGCTACCATTGCCCATGAGGTCGATGGCGAAATACGAGTTCGCTGGTATGCCTTGTCGACTCTCATGATGAACTTTGCTGACCAGCAGTAAATACCTCTTGGGAGCTGACGGAGGCGCTTCATCAGTTCGCCAGCTTTCCGGCATTCAGGTCGACGCGGATCCGACCACGTACGAATGGATTCGGATCGACGGCAAAATGAACACGGATATGCCCGATGCTGATATTGGGTTCGCTTCCATCGAGACTATCCGCCACGGGAACATTCTATGGGTCAAGCTAGATCGGGACGCCCATCGAATTGGCTATGCGCTCACGCCCTCCATCTTGGCCAAGTATCCAGACGGCATCACAGAGGCTGAAGCTGTGCAAGAAGCCGTCGAAGGCATGAAGCCGTTCAAGTTGGAGATCGAGAGACTTGACTGGTGGACCCGGTACAGGTGCGTGCAGCGCGGTTCCCTTGGTTCCTCCCGTTGTAGTAGATTGCTTACTTGAGTATGCCCAGAATCCGACAGAGCGTTGCCCAAGCCCTCCAGAAGGACGAATTCATTCTTCTCGGTGGAGATGCCGCCCACACTCACTCCTCTGGCTTTGCTCAAGGCATGAACACTGGCGTGCATGACGCCACTAACCTTGTCTGGAAGCTTGCTGGGAGCGTCAAGGGCTGGTACAAACCACAGGTCTTGTCCACATACGCCTCTGAGAGACGTGCTGCAGCACAGAAACTTATTCAGATCGACAGAGACGCTGCTGCAGCCATATCTGGCGATGTTCCGGCACATTACAAAGCTTTGGGGGTTTCAGCGGATGACATGCTGCTGAAAGTGTGGACCGATAATATCGCGTTCAATCTTGGACTCGGTGTGAGTTACTCATCATCTGTCATCAATCATCGCACTACAAAGACGACTCTGCCGTGCGGAGTCCGCTGTCCTGACGCTCTCGTTCGCGCCCCTGGACCCAACGTGTTGATCCGCCTCCACGACGCTCTGTTTCGGCATGGACTTCGGGGGTGCTGGAGTATGGTCGTTTTTGCTGGCAACCCGACTCAGACGAAGAACAAATTTCCCGCATTGCGTGAAAAGCTTCCTTGCCTGGAGAGGCACCACCGTGGCATGGTTCAGCTTGTGACTCTGCTCATTGGTTCTGCTGGGAGCGGGTGGATGGCTACCGGCGGCCCGGCGCTGGGAAAGTTCTACTTTGACAGTTACGGGATGGTGCATTCTGAGTATGGGGTGGATGGGGCATCCGGAGGTCCCGGGGGGTATGCAGGCTAACGAGCAGTGTTCGGTGGTGCCTTGTCTTCAAGTCTGCAAAGACGGTCGGAAAACTCCCTCTGTTGTCCACGGGTTGCGCGAAGTGGCTTGCTCAATCTTGCTCTGAGCGCTGGATCCGAGCCGGCCTGTGGGTCTCGGGTCCGGCGCCGAGTCCGTGTTCCGTTTGCAGCTGTGGATCGAAAAACTCCCACTGCTGTGGGAGCTTTGTCGGCCGCACCTCCCAGGCTGCACAGTGTGAGTGCACGTGGCTTCAGAGTTCTAAAATGTGGGTCTTTGTAAATGGTGTACAGAGTACGGAGGAGCTCTTCAAAAGTCCTTGCCCACGCTTGGAAGTAGCTGTGGGTCCGGAATATCGTAGGTTTATCAAAACCCTAGAAAGGACATACGTTATCAGATAATCCGACCTAATAGGGGCTTCTAGGGACCCTCGTAGGGGCTGAGTAGTGAGGTTATTCCGGATCCTTGTACCTCTAGGTACTGATAACGTTAACGGGGTATCTGTGGTACAAAAGTCTTGGCATTTCGGGCAGAAACTTTTGAAGAGCTCCTCCGTACACTGCGAGTTGAGGTCGCGGTGTACATTGACCCACTTTTCAGAAATCCCCGTTGCTGAACGCCCAGGTGCGCCAGCCACAACAAAAGAGTGGGTCAATGTGCTCGCTGGGGTATACAACGACCCACATTAATTCTTCCAGCTGCCATTCCACCACACTGCACCTCCCACACTGCAGTGCACCCAGACCACCTCGTCCGCCTCCTCGTCAATGGACATCATGCACATTCAACAAGGTACCCAGGCTGGATGGCGCAGACGCAAATCATTATAAAACTGCCGTCGAGGACGAACGGGCGACCGAAGACCAGATCAAGTCCAGGTGATTGTGACGTTGGCGACGACAGCGACAATAAATTGATCGTCGTCCAAAGTGTGCAAGCACAAGCTATGATCGATCCGTCTGACCTGATGGCCACCAAAACTCACATCGTCGCCTTGACCGAGGACGCGTCCACGATTGTCCCTGCGCAACAAAATCGTTAGCTCATTAAGCAAAAACATCACGACCCCACGTGCACTTCGGCCATGTCTCGTTTCCGCGACATGATGTGAATGGTCCCTCCGAAATTCTATCCAGGAGTTCAGGAATGTATGAAGTCGTCCCGATGAACTCCTGAAGCTACAGCTTTCCAAGGCCTCCAGCTTGCGTCCATGGCTGCAGACGAGCCGCCGCCGGCTCGTGTGGGCCGCGGCAGACTCTCCGACGCGAGCGAAGTGGGCCCCGCTCCATCGCCAGACAGGTTCCAAAATGGACGGTGGGTGGTCCGGCACACGTACCGCAAGGTCGCATGCCATCGAGCAATAAGAGGAAAACCCACTAAAAAGAAACAAAAACACATACAACACCGGGCATTCGCCGGTCGTCACCGACCCGGCTACTACTCCAGCCCTCATTGGCTTATCTATGGGAGAGCGGACGGGATCCCGAGTTTTCCAATGGGTATGGTCGTATGTGGTAGCTAACGCGACTGGAAGTGGCTATGAAGGGCTTGGCTGGTACTGCCGCCCAAAGGTTCCCGCAACTTCTACCTGTAAGGTATTCGGACAACGTTGCACCTCAACACCATGGCCAGCTCTTCGTGGTACTTGGCTTGAACGCGAGAGACAAATCGCTGGAATGTATTTGGGCCCGATGAGGTGCTCTAGTTCGGCTTTCAGGAATTATGGACGGGTCTTTGGTTGCAAGAACCAGATGTGAGATCACGATCACGGTTCATTTTCCGCTCTTCAAGCAACCAGCTGTTTTCATCGGCCCTCAAACAACGCTTTCAATTTGCGTATTTGCAGTGACCATTAAACAGAATCGATACCAAAGCATCAACTTCCCAAATCCCCTTATCCAGCAATAAAGCCATGGGCACATGGCCAGTCACCGGAAGGTTGGCCCGGTCTTGTACCCCAGACCCGCTCCGCGGAGCCGGGATTAAGGTACGTCACCAGTCCACCCCGAAACCCCGCGACCCACTTTCAACCTCCGGCTATTGCCCGGAAAGCCGATATGGCCCTCCACCTCAAACTCCCCCGTCACAATCTCCTAATGAACCCATAACATTTGAATCCCTCGACTTCTTCGGCGTCCAAGTTACACTCTCTACCACACTCGCCCACCTCGCAACCTTCAACATCTCATTGACCCCATCTATGTAAGGGGCTGGCCCCTAGGCTTGTTCAACGTAGAGGTGCCGTCGATTGACTATTCTAAGCTGAAGAAGGAAGAAAGGACTTTACAGGGATAGGCGCCTAACAGCGGTGAAGCAGACCGGGTTAGGCGGTGTACTGCGGCAGAATAGTGGGTCCAACGGAGCCGGATCTCGGTAACTGCTCCGGCAAAGCCGGAGATATCGATCCGGGCTCTAGCCCGTGACATCACCCCCCCGCTCCCCTCCGGCGGCGCGCCCGCGGCGCTAAGGCTGGGTCTCCATCATGCTCCATCGCAGAGCCATAACGGCGTTCGTAAGCCTCTATTGCTTCTGTCCCCTGGAGCGTCTCGACAGGCTCCCAGGTCCTCTCTGCATATCCTTCCCACTTAACCAGAACTTCGCGGCGTCGCCCGCGCCCTCGACGCTTCCAGGTAGCAGCGTCGATACTCTCTACATTCCAGGTCTCTTCGCCTTCGTCGTCTATAATTGGTGGCGGCTGCTTGTCGTCTAACGTTTGACCAGGTAAGGGGTCGTTGCCTGCACGCTTCAGGGTATCCACATGGAAGCGTGGGTATATAGCTGTTGGTATATTAAGCTCTACCATATATGGTGAGATAACTTTCGTAACTGTATACTTATGGTGCAACTAATCCAGTTTCTTGCATGGCCTAGGGGATCTGTAATGGCCTATGTGAAGCCAGACTTTGTCGCCTACTTCTAGTCTCTCTGTAGGCTGGCGCTTCCTGTTAGCCAGCTCCTCATAGCGTTGCTGTGTTGAGGCAAGGGTTGATTGGGCTATATCCATCACATCTTGAAGCCTCGTTACCAGCTTACGTGCTACGTCCTCGCGAGGGCCCTCACGGTCTTCCCGGTCTGCTTCCTTAACTGTGATTGGTTCTGGGTGGTATCTATGCTCTAGGAAGAAGCTACTCATCCTAATAGCGCTATTATCGCGGCTACAGAGCGCTAGCTGAGCTGCTGGGAGGTTACATGCCCAGTCCTTCTGCGAGTAGGTGACGTAGTTACGTAGGTAGGCCTGGATCTCTTGGTTCATCCTCTCTGGGCCTCTATCAGTCTGCGGGTGGTAGGCAGTACTAAGCTGCTGCTCTATTCCTAACAGCTTACAGAACTGCCGCCAGAAGCGGCTTGTCCAGTTACTTCCCCTATCGCTCACAATCGATGTAGGGACGCCGTGGAAGCGGAAGTGGCAGCTTAGGAATCGTTCAGCGCAGGCTTCAGCTTCCATGCTTTCCATAGCTTCAAGGGTTACGCCTTTTCCTAGCCGGTCGATAATTACCCAAAGGTATCTCTCGCCCTTATCCGTAAGGGGAAGGTCGGTAATGAAATCCATAGCGAGGTCGCTCCGTATATGCTGTGGTATTGGTAGTGGTTTCAGAAGTCCTTTACGGCGCTCTCTCCAGATGTGGCTTCGCCCGCAGCTATCACAGTTACGGCAGAAGCGTCGTACTAACTGCGACTGGCCAGGCCAGTAGAAGCGTCTACTGACTAGCGCGAGGGTATTATCTCTACCAGGGTGGCCACTAAGCACTGAGTCGTGGATACTTTGGACGATACAAGTACGTAGCGTGTTCGCCTCGCTATCCAGGTCTTCGCTACCTGGTACCCAGATCCGATCTCTGAACAGTAGTCGGTTGCCGTTATCGATCTCACACTCAGCAATCTGAACCTTCAGCTTGAGGCTAGGTGGGAAGCTTCTTTCTCGTTGTTTCACAGCAGTATAGGCCTGCTGGTAGACTTCGTCTTGTCCTTAGGTCTGATCCCAGAGTTGCTGTAGTTCTTCGTCGTCGGTAAATACAAGCATTGATGGTGCTACCTCTACGCGTTGTATACGCGCTGAGGGGCTACTTTTCTCGTTTTTCTCTTTTTCTTATACATCCCGCGTCTTGTCTGGCACTACTGCTTCGCTTCCTGGGCGGTACTGTATCTCGAAGTTGTACTGAGATAGCTCCTCTGCCTATCAGCTTTGTCGTTCTGTAAGCTTCTGCTTTGTTATGAAGTACTTTAGGTTCTTATGGTCTGATAGGATCCTAAAGTGGCTGACACTCTGTAGCTCTGCTCTCTATTCTCGTAGGCAGCTTATAATAGCTAGCATCTCCTTATCGTGGATTGGGTAGTTGAACTGGGCGGCATTCAGCTGCTGCGAGTGGTATGCTACTGCGTGACGTCTCCCATGCTCATCTTCTTGTGACAGTACTCCTCCAAGGGCGAAGCCTGAGCAGTCAGCCTCAACATAGGTTGTACGCTCAGGGTCTAGTTAATGTAGGATAGGCTTAGCTGCAAAGATCCTCTTAAGCTCCTGGAATGCTACTTCCTGCTCTTTACCCCAGTGGAATAGGACGCCCTTCTTTATAAGAGATATAAGGGGTCCAGCAATCTCTGAGTATACTGGGATGAAGATCCGATAGTAGTTTGCAAATCCTAAAGCTTCGGACTCCTTTAACTGTCTTTGGCGCAGCCTATTCCTTAATTGCTCTTAGTTTCTCAGGGTCGCAAGAGATGCCTACTCCAGCTGTAATAATAAACCCAAGGTACTTAACTGTCTTCACAGAGAACGCGCACTTATGAGGGTCTAAACGTAGCCCTGCTGCAGCAAGCTTATGCAGTACTAGCTTAACCTTTGCTTCGTAGTCTTGCCATGAGCCGTTTGAGTAGATCAGTACGTCGTCCATATATGCCGTAGCAAAATCGTCTAGGTACTCTCGAAGTACGCTGTTGATGTATCGTTGGAACGTGGCAGGGGCTCCTATAAGCCCAAAAGGTACAACTAGCCATTCGAATAGCCCATATCTTGTCCTGAAAGCCGTCTTATACTCCTCTCCCTTAGCGATCCTGATCTTATGGAACGCTGCTACTACGTCTAGCTTAGTGAACCACTTAGCAGCGCTGACAGTCTGTAGCGTCTCTCGAATCAAGGGAAGGGGGTATCGGTCGCGCTTAGTAAGCTTGTTAAGAGCGCGGTAGTCGACACAGAAACGTATCCCTCCACCTGGTTTACGTACGAACAGTACTGGGGCTGATGCTTCTGAGCTACTAGCGCGGATAAAGCCCTTATCTAGTAGGTCTCGCAAGGTCTTACGGAGGACGAGGAGCTCTTCTCGTGACATGCTGTAGAGCGGACCCCATGGTAGTACGGTCTCATTACCACTACTATCCTGTTTAATAGGGATCTTATAGTCAACCCCAGGACAATGTGGTGGAAGGTTAGCGGCTTCGTCAGGTTGGAACAGCTTGTGGAACTCAGCTAGTATAGCTGGCAGAAGGAGGGCCTTTAGATCTGCCTTCTCAGTCTTCTTCGTAAGGGCCTTCTGTATATCTGCTAGGCTGATAGCTCGGACTTCGTATCCTGCAGTTCGTTTAGTGCGTTGTTGCGCCCTCTTATAGAGCGTTGCAAAAGGGGCTCCTGGGAGGAGGCGGGCAGTCCTAATCTGGCGTACTCGTTCTGGCTCTTCCTCGCCTTTCAGACGTAGGTCTACGCCACCCCTCCTATGCCGTATCCGTTGTGCAGCGGCATCGTATAGAATACAGTTCCTCTCCATCCAAGGCTTCCCCAGGAACAGGTCGTCACCAAGGCTATGTACGGTATATGCAAAGATCTTCTCATTATAACTACACAGCTCTAGGTTGAAGACAACTACACCTATTGCTTTTATAGCGCCTGTAGCGTCGCTAAAGCTGCCTAGCAGCTGCTCAGAGCAGTCTACTACTGGTAGGCGGAGCTTACAGGCGAGGTCGTGGTTGATAAGGGAGTATAGATCGCACCCAGTATCTACTAGGGTGTCTGCTTAAGTACCCTTGTGTATGCAGGTAGTGATCACTGCTGATTTGCTGCTCATATGATGCTTGAACTGCTTCCATTCTGTAATATCACTAGGCTTAGCCTCTAACGCCCGACTTCGCGTTAGAGTTACTCTTTTCCGAGCTCTCTTCTGTCTCAGAACTTCCTAGCTCCTCTGTAGCACTGCTGCTGCTCTCTTTAGGTCTTGCAGCCTTCTTAACCTTCTTAGCCTTCGCAGGATAGGAACGCTTCAGCCTAGGGCACTATACAGCGATGTGGCCAATCTGGTTACAGTTAAAGCATTTGCGGTTGTCCCTTATAGGTTGTGGCAGGTCTTCAGATGAGGAGGAGCTGCTACGTCGGCGACGTGACCTTGCCTTCTCCTTGCCCTTAGCGCGGCTAATGCCAGACATCACCACATCTCCTTCTGCATCTCGTTGGCTAGCCTGTGGTGCTCTTGGGCGAGATAGGGCGTGTTCAGACGCCTGTTGAGGTAGGCGTTCTAGCCTAGAAGCAACGCCTTGGACCCGCAAGAGCCATTGGTGGTAGTCGTCAAGGGGAAGTTCGACAGTAACTAGGGCCCTCCTAAGCCTTACGCTCAGGGCTCCCTCAAGGAGGGTTATCTTTGCTCGACTGGGCCAGTCAGCCCCTCCAGCTTCTGCCAACGCCCGTTCAAACCGGGGTAGGAAGGAAGCTAGGGCTTGGTCCTCTCGCTGACGAAGGGTTCGTAAGGTTGAGGCAGCTTGGTCGTACGTGTTTGAGTCCTTGTACGTTCGATCTAGATAGCTTAAGAACTCCTGAGGGTTATATAGACCCCCTGGACCTCCCGCCGCATAGAAGGTAGCCACAACCTGCTGAGGTCTATGATCGAGGCGGGCGTTGATGTAGTACCAGATATCCTCGTTACCACCAAAAAATCTCTTATCCAGCCGTATCTTATTCCGCATTTGCTGGGACCAAGCTGCGTATTCCTTACGCTTTCCTGTAAACTTCGGGGGGTCTGGCAGGGGCTTCCTTCGCCCTTCAGCTGCCATCGTTATACCGTCGCTCGTTGCCTGTATAGTCGTATCGGCAGTGGACGGGGTCGGTACGCTGCTCGCAAGCGGCGTAGGGGTTGCTCTATCCGGTGACATAAGCCCGTTCAGAGCTGTCAAGAGCTGCGTCATCTGGTCCTGAAGAGGACGTATGCTTGCGTTAACCGCTTCGTTAACCCTGCGGTCAATCTCTGCAGTCATCGCATCGTTTGCGCTACCCTCTGGCGAATCCATCGTGTCGCACTCGTGAGGTTTCGTATAGCGTCTTCTCGTTGCGCTACCCTCTCGCGAATCGTCGTGTCGCTCTCGTGAGGTTTCCTATAGCGTCTTTTGTTGTTGAGCTTAGAATATGTAAGGGGCTGGCCCCTAGGCTTGTTCAACGTAGAGGTGCCGTCGATTGACTATTCTAAGCTGAAGAAGGAAGAAAGGACTTTACAGGGATAGGCACCTAACAGCGGTGAAGCAGGCCGGGTTAGGCGGCGTACTGCGGCAGAATAGTGGGTCCAACGGAGCCGGATCTCGGTAACTGCTCCGGCGAAGCCGGAGATATCAATCCGGGCTCTAGCCCGTGACAATCTAGGGCCCCGTCGCAATGGAAAGCGCATCCCCAGGCTCCGTCCTCGAAGTCAAGTTCCTCGCCCTTTGACCGTCCACAAGATGGGGCCAGACCATGATTTTCCCTGACTTTAGCATTCTCTCCTCCAGATTCCCAAACCACGCGACAAGACTCTTTTCATGGGACAACGACGCAACGCGTATTGGTTTTGAACTACGCATCAACGTCCCGCTCCGCCCGTTTCCCGGAATCGCGAGCGTGACGGCAGCTGAGCCGGGTCCTTTTTTCTAAGATCCCGTTATTGGATACTGGGGGTTACATATATTGTAGACGCGCCACAGCCGGCACGAAACTCTACCTCCCCATCCAGGTCCCGGGCGCGAATGTCTCATGTGGGGGCAGGCACACCGCGCAAGGGGACGGGGATATCTACGGTACGGTGACTGACATACCCATGAAAGCAACTCTTCGGTTTACCGTTTTCTACCATATGTCCTAAGTCACGAGTCCGCACGATGGTACGCGCGAGTCGGTGCATACTCATGCCCGGGCTCCTCAGACGTAAGACGGCGGTTGTGATACGGGGGTGGTGTATGCGTTGCTGACTTTCGGCTCTGGTTTTTTATAGGTAATTAGGAAGGCGTTGAGGAGTTTGATTGCGTATCTTGTTGCGACAAGGTGCCTTGAGAAGGAGGAGGCGCACATGCCGTGCAGCATTGCGGCTGTTTCGAAGATTGCAGAGATTATGCATATGCCTAATCTCGCGGTGTCTGCAAATATACTCGATTTCCTTTCGGAGTATAAGCCCTATTGTGTTTGTTTACTTTTGTATGAAACTAGGAGCATTCCCGCGAAGCAAAACTGCATTTCCTTTTTTACGCCGAATGTGCCGCTAGGGGTGAAAAGAAAAGCACTGCGCATGCCTTCTTGAGGCTCAGATGAGTTCATCTCAACAAGCCTTTCGACACCCATGTATTGGGAACCCCTGTCGCCCATCTCACCAATCTCAAAATACCTCATTTGGCCGGACTCTTTTCGGAACCACCCAAGCCGGAAGCTCAAATCGGCCATATGCCCATAAAGCTCAGCCGAAGACAACGTTTTGGGTTTGTGTGGCAGAAGGGCCGCCACGTTCGAGTCTCGAATAATTCTCTCGAATAATTCTGACGCAGAAGTGATGCTACGGAATCCTTCAGGCCCCTCGAATCCGTGTCCAGCAGGCATCTGTCCCCGCCACGGTGCCGAATAAAGGTCGACACCTGCGCCCAGATATTGAAGAGAATGACAGCGCCCAGAATACCTACCACAACGTACGTGGTGTTTGGATTCTGTACCAGCCAAGGGCAGCTCTCATCGTACAGTGTGGCTTCTACACTCGGCGGCGGCGTTGATCCGCTTTCGGCCCTGATGGTTCAGTGGTTCTCGGTCTTAGCAAGCCGTACTGCGCTAAGAACATAGTTATGATTTAGTTGTTGCGGCACATTTGCCTTTTTCACTGAATGTGCGGAATCCCAAATCTCAAATGGCCCATAAGGTTCGACCAGTGGTCTGAAGCAGTCCTGTATTTCCGCCGCCGGTCTGGAAAGGGAGGAACTTACTCGGTAAATGCTTCCCCTGATAGTAGAGTTGGACGTGATCCCATATGGCGGTACATCGGGAGGAGGATCCAAAGGCCTCGTGGTTGATAAATCTGGTCATGAAGAATTGTTCATGTCTATGAAAAGACGGCCGCCGGCAACGACTAGGCTCAGTTCCGTGTCTACTCATATCTTCAACCCGTAAGAAAGCGTGCTTTGGCCATGTCTACATCGAGTGGACATCAGTCGTAGGTCTCCAGTGTCCTTTCCCGGGGGTTCGTATGCGACGTATTATTGGGCTAACAGAGCGATTCGATGGTTTTTGCATCCACCGACTTCAACTTGCCTGCAAATACTCCTTGGTTCCGCCCGTTGAGTCGACCAATAGGGAATATCTGAGACAGCTTCACAGACTTGACGCCGTCAGGGTACGCCAAACTTTCGCTGATGCAGACGGTATACCATACCGAGCCTCTGTCGCTGTGATTCTATAGTTGACAGCGTAGGTGTCTCTGGTCATCTCAATACATCGAGGCTCAAGCTTTGCCGCTGGACTCATGACTGATAGAATTGTTCTTTGAAGGATCAAGGTCATCCAAGTTCCACTGAAAACGACATTGTCGAATGTGTTGTCCGGGTACGTCAAGTTGGGTTCTTCTTGAATGAGCTAAGGACTATTGGCTACCGTTTGCTTTCGTCCATAGGCTTCGTCATAATGGCCTTTTTCTTGCGGCTGAACCCGGTTGTTTTGCTGGAAGCGAATCGGTGTCCACCCCAGTGTGACCTCGCCTGTGAAGATCATGAGGATAAGTGACGTTTAATAGGCCGCACACGAGCTCGAGGTTTGAGAGAACTTGACGGTCCAGAATCTAAATCGAAGCCGAAGAGAGTAGTACAAGGCGTAAGAGCCAATGTATAGTGTCACAGCTAGTACTTTGGCAGATGGGAAAGAAGTCCACAAGATGTCTGGGTAGCCCTTGCTGCAATGTTCGCAAGCCTGCCTGACGCCTCGGAAACTCGGAGTATGAGTATAAAGCTACCGGCCAGTAGCACTCTGAAGAGACAAGAAGGCACGCGGAAAGATGTCTTCAATGCCATCGGGGTGAATTCGGAGCCATTACTGGTCGCCGTTGCATCCTGAATTGCTGCAGCTGGTTTGCAAGATCCAAGTGATGGCGAAAGAAGTTCAAAGTCCCGAGAAGTGTTGCCGGGTCCAAATACCAGCCTGAGGTGGGTGGTGGAAAAACGCCACAGTAGAAATACAGCCACAAGAGCATGAACGATGCAAAGCGAAATCTTTGACTCGCAGATTTTGGACCTTATGATGAGCCGGCCTACACTGCGTGGCGATTTACTAGATCTTCTTCTGCATCTTACTAACCCATCGCTTGGAAAGTAGTCGTGACCTGAAAATGGTGTGAGATATCGTGTAAATGTTTGGACCGACTTATCTAACATTTCGTCGGTCAACTTTGGGAATCTAGATTGACTCGGCCTGGCCATTGACATGCTCTGCTTCACCCTCATTCCAGCTAACGAGGACTGACGGGATTGAATTGTTCAGTATTTTCCAAAGGTTCCCTCGTTGTTGAAGTCCGTCGTTCTTCAGATGGTACCGTCACATGTGGCTTCGCTCCATCGTCCGTGAACTTGACGCGCAATATCGAAGTGTGCGGCTCACAAAGGACGGCAGCTGCTGTGCACAACTCGGTAAGAGACACGGTTTCCCACCGAGGCTCGAATGCGCCAGTATTGTATAAGAAAGATGGTACTCATTACGGAAATGCCGTACAAGCTAGTCCGACTTGAACAACGGCCTGTACAATTCGATAGCAGGCGTCTCTTCCACTATCAGGTAGAAGAAGTCTCGGGGTTCTGATGACGAATGACTGTTCACAATCCTCGAAATGGAGTTCGACGGATTTCAAAAAGTCCGTTGTCTCTCTGTGAACATCACATCATCACAGCTAGAGCCACCGAGAAGGAGGGAAAGGCTGACAAACAAAGCGATCACGAGGTGATGAAGCCAAGTTGAACGCCACGCAGCTGTAGCCTGTTTGATCCACGAAACCCGTATCGGCACTCACCATCGGCAGCAACAGCGACGGAAGGCTTCGGAATGGCATCATAAGCGTGTTCACCTGCGTCGCAGAGACCCGCATATAACATAAAGGCTTCCTTCAGTAGCGTTAGCAGTGTTGTCAAGTTCGACCTCAGAATTTCCTTCTTGGTTGTTTGTTTCTTTGCAGGGTCTCCAGAATTCGTTAGTTCAAGCTGCAAGTCTCAGCGTGCCTGAAGTATTGAGGACCTCGTAACTCAGGCTCGTTGGCTTTTTGTAGATTTTCGAGGAATCCTACGCAAAGGCAGACTTTCCCTTCGAACGGAGTTACTGTACTTCATTTCCTATCGTGACGGGTTACTAGTTTGCCCTAAGATCCATTCATCATGGAGAATGATCCAGCAATGCGCTTTGATGTTCGCTGTTGGCTTTACTTGTAGTTAATGGTGACCGGACTACTGGCAGAAATCTTGCACAGGCCTGGCAATACAGCCCAACGACCCTGTAAAACCAACTGGTCTATCTATTGATCCAGAGATAGTTTCGTGTCTGGAATTCTGCCTGGAAAGATGACATGATGTAATCTGAGCGGTGATGGGTTGCTACTCCAAGCTGCAATCTCAGCTGACCGTGTCAAAAGCGAAGCCAACAAGAGTAACGCAAAACGTGGCAAAGACTGAACTTCCACGACTAGACACGTATCGATGAAGAAGAGATGTAATACACTGCCTTAATGGAAGTCTCTGGATCAGCAAATTCAATCGCCAACTATTTTGGGCCAGTGGGGATATCTGGATCAATGCTGGTCACGTTTGACACGCACACTCACGTTCCGGCCAATTTTCAAACAGACGCAATGGCATGGCTGGTATCAATGCAACAAGC
Source organism: Colletotrichum camelliae (assembly GCA_018853505.1). Lineage (NCBI taxonomy): Eukaryota > Fungi > Ascomycota > Sordariomycetes > Glomerellales > Glomerellaceae > Colletotrichum > Colletotrichum camelliae. The sequence goes on from JAELVL010000013.1 coordinate 364,373, forward strand.
CTGCCTTTTACACCACAAGTAGGCAGGCAGGTTGGGAGAAAACAAATAGAGGGGATCCTACTTTCGGGGCGGGATGGGTTCATTCGAACCTGAAGTCGAAAAGCCAACACATGTCGACATGACATTTATGAACGCAAAAGCAACGTCGAGCCGTATCAAAAGAATGAGTTGCGACAAGCCCCAGTTGGGTTGGATGAGACTGAGGTTGCCTAGAAACAGGTTGCACTGGAATGTGACACAGAAGGCGAAGTTTCACCCCCATCATCTCCGCATGCTCACTTCGGCTGACGACACCCAGATATCCCGGAAAGCTATGACTTGACGGTGAAGTAACTCGCTAATCGGGGGCTTACCACTATTAGTTGATGCGCATTGGCGTGTCATTTCGGAGGACTGCACTGCGACGTGAATGATCGGTTAGAAGGAATCCTTGCGGTATTGCTTGGCGGAAGGGTTTGTGATATGACTCGAATTCGGACTCAGCGTCACATCAGTACGATGACTTCTCGCACCAATGCCCCCACCACTGTCACTTCTGCCGTCTTTGGCACCTCTTGCATATGTCCTCCGCTTGAGGAGCAAACGGTGCGTCGCGGCGGAGGTTCTTGCGAATACCCAAAGTCGCGAAGGCGCAACTTTATGAAACGTCTGTCTGCACAAGCGCCGTGACCTCCACAATAGAGATGTTGTGGTACGCGCCAATTTGGTTTTCCATGATCATGCTGTCGCTGTTTGCCGCTTTTGCACATTTGTCCACGATGAAGTCGATGACTGGCTGTGGATCCTGGTCGGGATGCTCTCGGACGGCAGCACGACTGCAGCTGCTATATTTCTTCCCCCCTCATGTATCCTCCATGCAGTCTGCGGGTAATCATGATCAAACGAGGTTCACAAATTTAACTGACCATTTTGAGTGATCTGCCAACGTGTAGCTGTCGTGATGGCGAGAAGGTCGACGACGAGTCCTCAGCCCGGCGCGAGAGGCCACGAGCGACAACATCAAAGTTGAAAACCATGTCAGCCCTTCTGTTTGAAGCCTTGCGATGTAATAATAAAGCAGAACCGACAAAATCTGTCTCCTTTAGGCTTCTTGAAACTGCAGTTCTCAGCCTCGTGAACCCGTGAACCATGTTGTCAGTATAGCACAGCGTTGGGATGCAAAGATTTCAATCTTGGCCATCGAAGACGACCTCGACCCCGGTATCAAGGCCTCGCATGGTGATTAGAGCCTCCGCTTCGACGTCCAAGTTGCAGCCGTCGGGGGCAAGGGCTGACGAGAAGATTTTCGTTTGGGTCTCCCGATCAGAGAAGGCCAGGGCGGCGGGTACGAAGTAGACACTGATGATTGACCGGACAGCGTTGCCATACAGTCCAAACTCATGGAAACTGCGCAGGTGAAGATTGGGCGTGCATGCGGAATGGCCCCCCACGACATGGCAGAGACGTCGGCCCGTATGCCTCAAGTTAAAGCTGACAACTCACAGGATGGGTATGGCAGAAGGGAACCAAGGCGGGTTGCGAGGAATTTCGGGCAGTCCGTTCGAAAACCCAAGTGGTCTTCTCCCCATGCGAATGCGACCGCAACTCGTACTTTTTGGGGTGCTTGGCCTTGGCCTTGGAACGTTCCGCTGCCGAGATTCTGGGCATTTTGCGAACCATACTTCCGAGGTCGTGCCTTGCGCAAGGATCCTCGCGAATCCTCATCATAAATTAGTCTTTAAAAGCAGTGTCGCTCGCGAGTTCGATGATGTAGTCCTCCGGTGTGCAGACATCTGCTTCTTGGATGACAAGTTTGGAGCCATGGAAAGACAGAACTCATTGGGCTGCCTCCTCCGGGGTGGATGCGACGGAAGCCGTTCCGAAGGGCGAAGGTCGGGGTGTTGAAGTGCTTCATGGGTCAGGACGGCTGTACTACCCCGCTCGTATTTGCTGAATCGCTCTCGGTAATCCTCGCCTACAACCACGACACTTCCAATTTGCGGTACTTTGTCAGAGTCAGCCGTCTGTCAGTCAAGGAAATCGTAACTAACCGTCATTACCAGCATCTTTTGTCCCATTATTGTGGCCAGGATTCTCCGCCGCTTTGTCTCCGTCAGGATCTTCCGCCGACTTGTGATGTTTAAGCCAAGGGGGCGGTGGCCTACGTCCATGCTTTCAGCATCGTCATCGTACCGATATGCGTCGTCATACTGGTATGTATCGTTGTGGAGGGGCCCTCCGACAGGATCTGGGTTTTATTCCGGATACTGGCTGCAGCACGATTGGAAGACAGACTCGGCAGGTCTCGCCCGCAGGTCCACATGAGCAAGCCGGCACCTGATACGAGATGGCTGGCTCCCGCCAAAGTTTCGTCCACAATCGGCCATTGCGATGCCTGAACTGAAAGACCAGGATGGCTGCTGGAAAGGGTTTGCTTGATAGCTGCAGATGGAGGCTTATCTCTTTGCAACGAAGCTGCCAAGCCACGAACGGATATGAAGGAGAAAGGGCGAACAGAAGCGGATAGAAGAAGTTTCATGGGGGTGAAGAGACACAAACGCGGCTTTACCTGATGAACAATGCTTTGTGATTGCTGGTCGCCTTCCAAAACCGAAGCCGCAGGTAGGTAGATACGCTCCTTCGTTCTTCTCAGGTGGCAACCGCCTTTGTCTATATTCACCATTATCTTCATACTCACCTTCACCTTCACCTTCATACTCACCTTCATACTCACCTCTATACTCACCTCTATACTCACTTTCATACTCACTTTCATATTCATCTTCATACTCATCTTTATACTCACCTTCACTCTTATCTTTACCTTAACTGTTATTCTTGCCTTCCCCCTCATCTTTCTATTCGCCTTTAGTTCTTTTATGCCCTTCACATCCCCCGATACAAAAGGAAAGGTCCCAAACCTCTCCTCAACGCTTATTTGCATCAAAGCCTTTGCAGACCCTTACTTTCTTCCCCGCCACACAACACAGCTAGAGATCGCAAGAGAATTGCGCAATTGTAAGGACAAGATATTATTACTGCCTCTTCTCTACAACTTTGACACCTTCAGTCCAAATCGCAGACATCTTACGCTTTCCCAAGCTGACTGTGACTTCGGTTCGCCAAGCAAGGATCAACTCTCGAGTCGCAAGCAATGGGGCACTCGTCCGTTGTCTGTCATCAAGGAGAGTCCCTCCAGTGACCAACTGCCTCGCGAGGTGGACAAACAGCACCGCCTAATCCTGCGCCAGCATGATGAGCGTGTCTCTCAAGACCATCTTCACGGTCAGCACACGGATATTCGGGCCCTCTTCAAGAAACAGCAACTGACGACCAGTGCCCATCAAACGTTGCGGCATATCCTCCCCGCCCCCATTCAATACTCAACCAGCACCTCTTTTGGGATGCCTTCCATGATTTGCCCGCATGCTTGAAAGTTGTAGAGTCCAGATTTCCCACAATAGCTTGAGATCATCTCCGATGTGGCTCACCAGCTGAACTCTGTCACGTATGGTCCCTCTCGCCTAGTTCACCACAGCTGATGCCAGTCAACCTCACTCGTAGTAGTCGATTCCCGATGCCTTCAACCTTTCCAGCTTCACAAATGCGCCTATCACTAATGTTCCAGCCTTTGCGCAGGTCGCTGCCAAAAGAGTTACTGCTGCTTATGATGACTCCCTCAGCGACATTTTGCAACTGGTTTGCTGTTTTCCCCCAACGAGATCGGCCAGAGGAATGCTGCCTTGCGTGAAATGCGCCGCGACGACACCAAGAGCAAGGCCTCTGCCGGTAATAATGATGAAGGAGGAATTGACGATTGGATTGCTATTTGGAACGCTGCTAGCACGACTGAAGGCGGCGCACCGGTCTACATGATCACCCAAGAGCCAAGCAAGTTCCTTCTGTCGCATATTGGTGTCCGTTGTCGATCAAACACTTCGTCTGCTACAGCAACTTGTTTGTCTGCAACTCAGCCTAGAAGACGTATCCCTTCCTGCAGACCAACTCCACTCTGTTCGTCGAAGTTTTTGAGAAGGCGCTCAACTTTTATCGCCACATAAAGCAAGAGTTCCTCGGCGGCATGCAAGTCGAGTTGGAGAAATGGGTTGACTTTCACTTGAGCCTAAGGGCACCAACGACCTGGTGATTATCACCTCCTTCCCTGCCGCCTGTAACACGACGCAAGAAGAAAATTTAGCTATTATAGAGCTGCAGGGTCTACTCGGGAACCTGTTCAACGCATACACTCGGTGCGACGACTTCGCTGACGTGGGCGATCTCCTCGACTGGAATGGCAGGTGTTTGAACAACTCTGATGGTCTTGCTTATTCCTTTTTCAAGATTGCGTCCGCTCGTGTCAAAGCTCATACTTGCTGAGAAGAACACGGACCGCGGCGTTGCGGACCGTACGATGTGGACACTGGACAAGGCTACTTGGCAGAGAATTCTCGACTTACGCGAAAACTTGGGTTGGGAGAAAGAGGTTCACAACATCGATATTGGTCTGCTCAAGTTCAAGACCAGGAAGCCAACACCGTGCTGCAATAAGCGCTAGCGCGCCTTCGCAGAGATCGTTCGGCCTGGCCCGTTCCGAACACCCTTGCTCCCCCTGCCCATTCGAACTTCGGGCCCTCTATCTAGGATCATCAATACAGTTCATTGCGAGGCCCCAAGACCGTCAGTTCGAAGGGACAGCCAGAGAGCCTGTCTTCCCCAACGATTACCCAGTTCATGATCCCACAGTTCCCTCGACAGGCCAGCTAGCCTGATCAGCGCGTTGTTCAGAAATTCACTTCAGGTCGCGCCAAAGCTCTCGCCCCCTTTGATTTCACAGAGGATCTCTCCGCTGGACTCTCCGTCCGCCAAGAAGTATGCCAAGTAGGGACGTTGTTGCTCACATCTCCTCTCGCCAGGCAACCGACAATGGCAGCTATCCGTTTATGTTTGGTGACCATCGGCTGCTCCCTCAACTCAGCCCGCCGGTAGCTTCAGCGACCATGTGGCCATTCTCTTGGCCAAGCAAAAATAGGAGATGGCAAAATGCATTGCGAAGCACCAGCAGATGCTCGTTGTGGTTGAACGACATATTGCCGACCCTCGATCATCTCCCATCCCCTTGCCGCCCATTGAGCAGTCCATGACCATTGCCAAACAGCAGTTGTGCTTTCATCAGAGGGTCCAATTCTAGAACCGTGGTCACTTCGGAATGCGTCATGGTTGTGATCATCGTGACTGGACTGTTTTTTGTGCCGAGAGGCCCAAACTTCAAGTTGGCTTGGATCGATTCTCACACATTGGCCACTAGACTTTGACCTAATTTTCCATCAGCCGATGAATATGACGCCGGCCTCCGTCAACATCCAGAAAGAGCATGCGGTTGACACTCGCGCTCGTCGCAGCATCCACAAGGAGGGGCACAACAGGCGTGAAGCTGCCGGTCGCGAGCCTGTGCAGGAGCACAAGAGGTCAAGGTCGACGACGACTCCATCTCAACCCACGATAAGAACAAGCCCGAAGGAGGTAATGTCGATTCCGACCATCGCCCTCTCGCCCGAAGACACTTGCATCTGCCTTGGGGCACGTGAAGCATCGGCCAGACCTATCCACCACAACAGCGCCTACTCCTCTGGCGCTGTGGCGACCCTTCGACGAGCCTGGCTTCGACCTTGCAGAACATGCTCTCCCAACACCCAAGCTATCGACAAAATTCCCGGCGCGAGCCGTTTTGCGCCTTCACTCTAATAGGCTTCCAATTTCGGCACTCTTGTTACGATGCGACCATCTCCTCTCTTGACTCGTTGCGTTGTGGCCCCCCAGGCTCTGCCTTTTAATGTGACTACAGCTCACGTTGAACATCAAGCTCTTGTTTCTCACCAGCCGGGCTAGACTGTCACTTTTAAGCAGGATCGTCCACGGTCATGAGGATCAGAAAATGATGTACGCCGCTTCACAGGGTGTGGAGCCCACAGCTGCGAGTGAGGCCCACGCAGCTGATACGCCTGAGTTCCTCGGGCCAAGCACTGGAAATCCTGCTCCCAAGGGGCCCAAGTGAAAGAACACAGAGTCTGTCCTGCGTATTGTCAAGGATTGCCGGTGAAGCCGTCAGCTCGGTCTCGATAACGTTTCCGACACAGCCTCATTGCACCCTGCGGGTCAGTACAAGCCTGTTAGCTGAACGCTTGTGCTGTCTATGGCCCGTTGTTCGCGGTTATCCGAAAGTTCAAACGATCCACAGTCCATACGGGGCTCAACTCCATTCGTAAAAGGCCCGACCGATGCCATCGCAAAAGGAGGGCTATTGACCTTGACCAGGCTCCAAACGACACATAGGTTCGTTGGTCTTGATCCTGCATTCAAGAAGAAGACGTATTATATCTCGATCGATCTTCTAGATCAAGAAAAGAAGAGCCGGATCTTCTCAGGAGTTTCTCCGCTGGGACACGCAATCTAGGTTTCGAAACACCTGCGCCAGCCATTCCTTCAAGTTTCTCACCTACTCCCCTAATTCCTGCATTCGAAAGCTCAAGGGCGACCTGTTTCGAGTTCTACTTCTACTCTATGGCGAGTTCGTAGGATCATGCCGTATCAGCGTCCGTCGGGTGCCACAGCACACTGCTCAAATCCCATGTGGACCGTGGTCTGGCCAGCCACGTCGAAGATCTCCAAGGGGTTGAGGCGGTGTCCGTGATCTCCCGTTCGAGGTGGTCAGGGAACGGCGAAGGGGACAGCCGCTGACCCCGACCGACACATCATCGACTTATCACTTCAGTGTTTTGGGAAACGCCAGTCTTGCGCCGACGAGGCTCGTTTAAATAACTCGGGATGGGCATCTAACAAAGTATTTGGCTCTGCTTCTCCACAGGCTGATTGGGTCCGTCTTGGGAATTTCGATATCAAAGTCAAGACAAGACATCCCATGGTTCGAGCTACAGCTTTGCGGCAACTTGGAATAAGAGTTTTGTCTCAAGCAATGCCTGGTATATTGCCAAGGGGAGTCAAGTTCACCAACGAGACTGTGATGCGAGATGTGCCGTTGATGCGTAGACGGACTTGGGTTTCGAGACTTGGCGCTCGACCAGAATACGACAGATTGGCCTTATTCATGTGATTATTGTTCTGGCAGAAGACGCAAATGTCGCCAAGTCCAAAATTGGATGGCGTTCCATCGTTAAAGACAGGGCCTTGTTTCCCAGTAGTCAGTGCTTGTCGTAGGAGGCAAATACACTCTCTCGGGACACGTCGTTTCCACCTCCTGCTCCAAGTGCCTCGCGTTGTTGCCTGGGCCGCCCATCTGCATCGGCTCCTCCGTCACATGTTTTGGTGCGTTTTAATCGACAATGACTTGGTGTCATGTGCCACGAAGGGGTTCTGGACGACGGCGCTCATCTTCGAATTGCGGTAGTGCACCAGTACTCCTCGTCGTATTGCTTCGCCATCGAGGTACTATGCACCCAAAGAAAGTGCAGCCGGTAGATAAACAGAGCGAGAACCATGGAGGACTTCGGTGTTGGCTTTCTCTTCAGGTTCTGATTCGGCATGATGAGGAGATGGTGGGTGGCAGTGGGCGTCGTTCGTTTCCTTGGTCCCGACATGGTGTAGCAGATGGAGCACCTTGATGGCGGAAAACGCGGACCACGAAGCTTAGATGGCCCGATCGAGGTAGGACAGGCAGGTGCCCACAATGCGCATGTGATGTTCCTGCCATGACTTGTCAGTTCGAACGAAGCCTTCCTGGCTGGGCCGGGCGGATAGAGCATTCCTTCCCGAAAGGTGACGACGCTCCTGAAATACGATCGACAGGGGGCAGTCAGTCATAGTCCAGCAAAAGGGAGTCCGTCTTCGCCGAGGTGGCAGTCTTACCAACATTAAGATGAGAGATTTGAAGTCATACCTAGGCATCGCTTGTGGGTGGAACGGGGGGCCTCGTGCCGTTTTCGAGATGGGCCACCTGTCCGGTCATGGTACGCAGGCTTTGGCACGGCGTTGGCGGTTAGAATTGAGGTGCACGACAGATCTGGGGTTGTGCTTCTCTAGATGCGGTAGTCAGGAACTGGGAACGGCATTGCATCCGAGTGGCATTGTTGGCAGGCCATGCATCTGTGGATTGACATTGCGTCTCGCAAGTTTCTTGCGTGACGACACGTCTGATGTACGGTGCACCCTGACGCGGAAACACTCTTGGTGATGCATCGCAATCGCCCGGGGCGCGCTTGGCCCAAGAGGCTTCAGTGGCTAGGTGCCGATATGGTTCAGTGGCTCCATGCCGAAAGCTGGCATGCAGCTACTGGGAAATCGACATGTAGCCACTGACCGAAAACACGCATCCGCTGCACCGGGAGGTACGTACCTCGCTGTGGGTAGCGCATTTCCTGCTACCCACACCCTGGAACCCGACTGCGATGCCCCTCGTGTGGCTAGGGAACCTCACTGATCTTATCACGCCAGCCACTACAAAGAAAGGTGGGTCAATGTGCACCCAGGGGTGTACATTGACCCACATTAATTCCTTGCCACCAGCTGGAGGCTTCAGCGGCCGAGGGAGGTCGATGCTGATTTGGCCCAGTGGCTCGATGCCGAAAAATCCGCATCCCACTGCACATTTTTTCGTGCGGACCAGCATCTAGCCCCTGAACAACTTTCGTGCGGACAAGCACCTAGCCACTGAACATGCAACACCCCAGGTCAGAGTCCATTTTCGAAATGGCGATTCAACATGGAAGTCGCAATCCATGTCATGATCCTTTGGCACTCTTTGCTTATCATGTCGGAAACCCGCAACACCGTGATGAGTGCATCCCATCCCAAGCAGGCCTTTCCCCGCCTCGTGCTCTGCTGTCACGCTCTGGCCGCCCGTTCGTCTTCCCAACCCGCGTCCACCATCTGCACCGCTCACCAGCAGCGAAGGCATCAACATTGCCCCGACACAAATGTACAATCCATCGTCCTGTTCTCGTGGTGTTCAAAATCATCTCAGCACACGTGCACCTAGTTCATTGCGTCGACTACAACCTCGTCAGCAACTTCCAGCCATGAACGACATCGTCGCCTTGCCAATGCTGCCATCGGTGCTGGACGGGAATCCATCTGTGTACATGGCACTTGTCCGTTGTAAAATGAACAGCCAAGTCCGCTTTTGTTTCTGGACCTTCAATCTGATGGATGCATTGACGTCGCGGATGAGCAATCGCGGCATGCCGGTAGCCTTGGCCCATCCAGCTCCGCACCCAGCCAGGTAAAATCAGCAGCTGGTCAGAAAGCATTCACCCCCTGACGCACTCACATCCTCCAAGGTGCGTGCCGTTGACTGATATTACTGCTTGGGCTGGACTTTGGATAACACGGACGTTGGCTTTGGGTTGGTTGGTGTGGCGCATCCACAAATTACCGTCTGGTAATTCTCACCACACGTTTCGACCCATATTACATAAGCCAGCCCGCCGTCCGTCCCTCCCACACCTCGTTCCAACAGTTGATGAACAGTTCGGCAAGTTTTGTCACCCATCCAGCTATGTCATCCCTCCAGCGAGTTGCATGTCACCCGAAGCATGCGTGCGGGTGACGAATATACTCGACGAGTGTGGAAATAGTGTGTGAGCAGGATGTGCAATACTTCTTACTGTCAGAATAGTGATTGAAGACAACCATGGGAGGTTCACTCTTCATGTTCTTCGCAATCAGGTTGACATGAGCGACATCCAATGTCAGGAAAGGGAAGGTGGGGGGCCGTTGTGCGCCGGCACATCATTACCTTAACCTGGGTGTACACCTCGCAGGGGGGTCTAAAAAGCAGGCAGGGGGCTGTGGCAGTGCTGGAAGAATAGATCTTCCGGGTTATGCAAGCATAATTATCTCCTCACAGTCTACTCTACTATATCTTAACTATCCCTAAGCCCTACCTATATCTAGATAAAACAAATACTATATCACAGCAAAACATAATCATAACAGGTATTAATAACAGAGTCATATTATTCCCTGCATATACTATATATATACTATAATAATTGATTAAGAATATACCTACTTCTCCTTCCCTTTAGTAAGAGAAAGATATACTATATATATATAGAACTTATTATCTAAGTATACTATTCTTAAGCTAAATATCTATAATATCTCAACTCTATCCTTTCAAAGCTTCTATATAAAATAGACTCTCCTTTAACTCTAATTAACCTTACTAGCCCCTCTACTATATTTATAGATAATAATCTATTCTTTAACCTTAATATTTTCTCTATATCAGATAATGCTAAGAAATAAGAAGAAGAACAGAGATAACTTAAGGATAATAATCCTATTATAAGCTCAACTTATTATATCACCCACTAGTTTAATACCTAAACTTATTAGTATAATAATATATCTAGAGATAATATACAGGATAAAGGAGGTATACTCTATGAAATAGGCTTAACTAAGGTAGGTTTCTTCTTAACATATACCTAACATACCTCTTATATATACTAAGCATACCTCTAGGATTCAGTTAGTACGTAGGGTGTTTTTATCGCAAGAGGCAGAGGCCACTAAGTTACAGCACATGCTATGCATAACCATTTAATAACCCCAGTATATCCTAAGACCTATCCTGATAGAGTTCTTCACTATATTTCTTGTGAAGTCTAAGAAGCAAATCTTTTATATAATTAAGCATAAAAACTTATCTTAGATATTACTTAAACTATTCAGTATTCAAACTATAGAAACTCTAAGATATTAAAAAGTTTATACCTAATCCTAGGGTAAATATAGTTCTTATATATACTATATATATACTTATGTTATTTTAGACCAAAAAAAGACTTAAATTAAGTTTAGCACTAGTCCCACCAGTATAGTAGTATCAAGCATTATAAGTTTATATACCCTCTAGTTATAACTCTAAATGCAGCATAGAATAAAGGCGACTTTATAAAGGCTTCATAGGAACTATATATAGTAAAGGATGCTTATAAGGCCCCTGAATCAATCACAGATAAGTTGATTAAATATACACAAGAGTTAGTACTTATGCCCTGTATATACCACCTATATACTAAGTAGATACACAGCTTCTATATAGCTTTTCAGTATAAATAGAAGAGGTATCCTAATAGCCCCTGTATTCAGAAGCTATAGTTTCAGTTTCAGTAACATAAAAGGACTTGCCTTAACTAGATATTTGTAATCTTTTCTCAACATAGCGTAAGTATTCTCTCTATTATTTTTCAGTATAGACTAAGCATATGCAATTCATAGGTCTATTATATTAGCTACCTAAAGCTAAGCTTTTTAAAGCTATAGCACTTTGCTCACAGTATACCTATAAGGCAGAGTAGAGTTGATATTAAGTATCTTTGAGGTATAGTTAATGTTAGTGGGCGGCATGAGGTTAGGATGGATTATATATATATTAGGAATATAGAAGCAAGCTATTAAAGCTATAGTAAGTAATTACTAACTAATATATATCTTATATATATACTAACTATATACTAGGCTTCTCTTACTTTTAAGGTAATAATAGGATAAACATATTACTATATAGAGTGAAGCTTAACTTCTATATCCTACTAAACCTTGCAAAGTTTCTATTTATCTTTCTCCTTACATAAGGTTCATATATATATATCTTACTTCCACCTTCACAGCTACCTTTATATCTTATGAATAAAGTAGTCCTCAGCCTCTTAAATAAGCCTAATATTACTACTATTACTATACATATACCTTCCATATCCTGCCTATATACTTAGTATATACTAATATTAAGTAAAAGCAAGCTCTTTCTTCACCTAGAGATACGCTAGATCTATAGCCAATTTAGAGTTAATTCATTATAAGTAATAAGTGCAGCATTTAATAATAAGGATAAAGTAGCTGTACTCTTATAGCAGGCTTATCTTCTACAGTTTCCAGCTAGAAACTTATACGTAGGTATATACATACACTGTATATACTAAGGATATACTCACCTTACCTAGGGGTTCTATATAAGTTTGCTTTTAATAAGGTATAGCCTATACAACAGCAATGGATTCGCGAAGTTCAGCAGCTTCTAAATAGAGACTTCTATATTATTTACATAGCATAGGCATATACATAAGCATTTCAGAAAGCAAGATATCTAGAAGTTAACATATTATTTAAGATAGTGCAAGGAGATATAAACCTATTTAAGGTTTATAGATAGTAAGAAGGATTGCAATATAAGTTCAATATAGTACCTGCATATATAGGGTATATACTGACGTGAGTTTCAGTAGATCTTAAGTTATATACTTATATTTAGATAAATATTAACTTATAAGAAGGCTATGCTATTCTGTTTAAGCATATATTCGCTCAAATCGAAGCAGTTTCTAGCATTCTAGTTTAGTAGGCCTATATATACCCTGTGACGCATAATACAGTCTATATAGTTATAACTAATATAGATATAAAGCAGGCTTATAGTAAGTCGATGCTCTGCATATACTAGGTTAATGCTAATATTATAGTTATCTTAGGCTTTAGTGATTACTTATATAAGTAAGATCTATTATAGACTGCTGAAGAGTATTTATAGTATCTACTTATATTTTGCAAAGTATATGTTTTATATAACTAGCAGAAGAAATATCCAGACCACCCTACTACTCTACAGCTTTTTAGGCTTTAGAAAGCAAAGGATGAGGAAGAATATCTTCAGCATATATATTATATATACTAGACTTAGCTAGGTGTTAAGTCCTGGTTTACTAGGGAAAAAAAAAGGATAGATTATAGCTACTCTTATCTAATCCTTTAGCAAGATTCTAGCCTAGTAGTAGATGTTTGCATAGAAGCATACTAATCTTATAGAGTCAAGCTATGCTTAGGATAACTTTGCTACTAGTTAAAGTTAGTTTCTACTTCAAGCTATGTTAGGGTAAGGATATCTTTTATAGATGCATCATATATACTAACCTTAGTTTAGAACTAAGTATACTATGTTCCATGCTATTTCCCAGCAGTAGCTCTACCTAGGCTAAGGCCTATATATATAGAGGGATAACTTAAAATCAGCTTAAATTAGGAAGAGTTTCCAGTAAACGCATCAACATCAACAACAGCATATACAACGCCATGAAAAACACCCACATATCCCTTATAATCCATTCAACCCTCTAGACTCCCTAATACTAAGTTCAGCACCTAAGTTAAGTACATAAAATATAATCTTAGTTCAAAAATCACCTAAGCAGTTTATAAGGCAGGTATATACTAAGCATAAGCATAGCACACCCTTCCTATTATCACTACTTACTCTCTACTTATACTAACATAGTGTTAGAGATATATAGCAATTAAGTATAGAAAAAGGTAATTAAGAGCTTCTTTAACTAGAGCAGAAAGCATATAAACTTCAAGTATAAAAGTATAAATATAAGCTTTAAGAAGAGATTACTTAACTTAAGCAGAAGCTAGGTGAAGGAGAAGATAAGCTGAATATAACAGAGATATAGATCTAATATATAGCATATATATGCAATATATACTAGAGAAGATTTAAGTATATTTTTTATTTTTCATAGGCATAAGCTCTGTATATAGAAGGTAATACAGAAGAACCTTCTTATTACTAAGTCTATACATTAGTATATATATATGCAGCATATACTAGCTAACTAATAGTTCTATATAAAGAGTATGAAGAGCAATGCATCTATCTGAAGCATATACTAGGCATATGCCAGGCATACACCAAGGCAAAGGTCCTTAAGACCACTAGTTCTATCTATAGTATAATATGCACCTTAGGTATATACTAGATATATACTCAGGCCTCCACCTTATTCTCCTCTTTATTCTCCTCCTTATCCTCCTAGTACTGCCCCTTAATAATAAGGCTACCTTACATATTATCAGCATATATATAACATAGATCCAAACCCAGCAAAATATATACTATAATAAGAGCAGCTAGAAGCAGTAGTCTGGATAGCAGCAGCTGTAATATAGTCAGCATATACTCAGTATAAACACAGCAGGAAATATACTAGTCAAAGCCTTCTTAGCAAGGCTAGTATAAGCCTCTGAAATAAAGTCAGTATCTAGTAGGCATATGCTAGGTATATGCTGAATATACTCTTAGAAGGGGTTCTCTTAGAAGGAGAAGGGGGCGTAGCAAGCTAGGCGAAAGGCGTATTATACTATATATATTATTAGCATATACAGGGTTGTAGCTTAATTCAGATGAGGCACATACCTTACGCTTGCTACTATAGGGGGTGCTAGTAGCAGCATCCTCTTATATAGCTGCCTGCGAAATTATTAGCATATCCTCTATATATACCTACCCTGGTCCTATTCTAATTAATATTATATTACAATTATAGTTTATATCACGCATCACATCAAGTGAGGGTGAGCACGATCTATGCTAGGCATATACCCCCTCTATGCTCTGAAGTACCTTAGAACTTATGGAGTTAGCGCATAAGTTCAAGGATACCTCTGATAAAATAGAGAGTAGTATGCTAACTTAGATAGTTCTCCCTCTCTACCTATAAGATAGATTAGTTGCTACAGGCTACAAGATAGCAGTCAGTTTATGCAATATATATAGCAAATAAATAACAAATATATAGCATCCTCCAGCTATGTATATACATAACTTATACAGTAGAAGGTGGCACTAAAATGCTAGTAAAAGGCAGGATCAACTAATCTGTGTTTAATATCAGCTATATATATATAGAAGGTATGCAGGATTAAACTCACGCTAGTACCTCTATCTTAGAAGTGATTTCGCTGATAAGGCCAGTATAAGAACCTATACTAAAACAGGGATTAGCAGAGCATATACCAAGGATATACAAGGCTTATACCCAGGCTTAAACGCAAAGCAGGCGTTCTTCCAGCTACCGCTTCTAACCTAGCTACAGAGGGCACTACATACAGTCAGTACATACCCTGAGCATATACTAAGGATACACTATATACTCTATACTAATAATACTCTCAATAGGACCTAAGTTATACTTATCAGGGTTCGCAACTACATATTGTTAGCATATACACAGAAGATGCAAAAGATAAGCAAACAAAATATACTAGCACTAGGATACTGCTAGCAGCTATAGCAGCAAAGCTGTGCAATTTAAGTCAGCATTATCTAGGTATATAGGGGATATATAACATATATAGTTAGCTGCGAGTTATAGATCTGGCCGCACATAACACCAGGGCTAACCTCAACTATACAACTAGCATAGTATTAGCATATACTGAGGTAATATAAGGAGAATAGTGAACTCATATAAAGATGTTGATCTTAGACAGCTTCTCTGCTGTATTAGGAGTATCTATTATCTATGCTCAGCATATACACAGTCTATACCAAATAACTTATAACATACCCTTATTCATTTTAAGGGTAATATCCTTAGGGTTAACTAGAAAAAATATATTAGGCACCATCTATACATATGCCTAGGATATGCAGAAACTTACCACCAGGGTTATAGTCAGGGTTATTATTAGGGATAGGACCTGGAACATATCAGTTTCACAACAGTTTTAGCATACACTATATATATGCTCAACATACCATAGAAGTAGCTATATCTCAGGTGAGGGTTAACAGCATTATCAACCCCAGTATTCACAAACTCTTGGATGGACATGATCTGCATACAGTCAGCATATGCTAGGTTAATGCGCAATTGATGCTGGAACAGGTAGTTGTATATATGTCGCGCAGTTTGTGATTTATATAGGTGAGGGAAGAAGAAGAAAAATTTCGACTAGACTAGGATAGAGAGATGCAGGGCATATGCTACGCATGGCCTATGCGTGGCTAGGGCAGGGGCCAGGGTAGTAGCAGTCCCTAGGGCAACGCCTGCTCAGTTAGGTGTGTGCCCTACCCACACACACAGACAGGCATTAAAAAAATTTACTATATGGGTAGGCATAAAGTATGCACAACGCGGAGGATCTATTAATCCGGCACGGCCACACCCCTGTGGCTAGATTTTAGACCCCCCTGCGAGCAGCACTCCGCCTTAACCTTACACTGTGTAACCTTGGAAGGCATCCGACTGGACATACCTAGCGCAGACTGCCGCTGCGGCAACATAGTGGTACATTGACCCACTTAACCTTCAGCGCCGCGTCGCCATTCGTCGGGCTTCCTCGTGTCCCCGGGCAAGGTATCAAGGATTCAGGTAGGTACGTACCTCCGACTGGGACCGCCAAAGTCCAACCAGACTCCAGTGTCCAACGGAACCACACGCTTGCCCTCCAGGACCATTGGAATGGGAGAAGCAACACCACAGGAAGACACTCGTGGTGTACCTGCGCGAAGGGGGGATCATCTCCTGTGTCGCTGCGGAGAAAATCGATCAGGCTTTGACCAATCGTTGCCTCAAAATGCCCAGGTGACCACTCGGCCAACCCGTTCCGCTGGCGAGCAATTCTTCTGTTGATTTGCCTCGTGAAGAGCCGGTGATGGCACGCGTGTACGTCGATCGGCCTACGCGAGAAGGAAAACTTGTGCTGTCATATTTATGTTCGGCACACACTCAAGATGCAGGTTGGCTTGAAGAGATCGGACCGATGTTGACGGAAAGATGGCGCACATTGTCTAAGTGACTAAGGTATGCCTGCCCTTCACCGATACTGACCGAAACTGGTGGTGAGCTCGCAGTGACCCACCAAGATGGGTGTCAGTACCTTAGTGTGTTCCTGCCTAGCTTACCTTACCTTACCTTACCTACTTACCCACCCACTGAAGGTGGTAACGATGAGAGGCAGTCACGTCTTCCCACATTTACCCATGACGCAGCTTCCTCATCACAAGCTGTACGTCTCCTGCCCTCTCCTGCCTTGGCTGAAGAAGCTCCCTCTCTCCCCAGGTGCCTACCTTACCTCAGGTCAAAAAACGTCTTCCAAGTCGGCAGGCAACTTCCTTCTCATCATCACACCACGACCTTACCTCCACCGCATGCCGCTCTTTCCTGCCCGCTAGCCACAAACCGCCAAGGCCCGTCAGCGAAAACGACTTCATCTGCCTCATAACCCTGCACTGCTCGTCCCCTAAACAACATCATGCCCTTCTAGAGGCATTCGTTTGCAAGCTCGCCACATCGCCCATGGTCAGGTGGGTCAACTTGGACACGGCAATTGCCGCCTTCATTACAGAGTGCGAAGAGCACAAATACGACATCGCTCAGCGCCTCGCCCGACTGGAAAAAAAATACAGTCACGCCGTCGACGTTGCCAACCTAAGACATCAGCTTCCCCCTGAGGCCCGCGAGTTCATCATCTCCGCCTCCCCCGATCCCACCCCTACCCTCGCTAGCGACGTTCGGCCAAAGCTGCAAAAAGCTTGCAGGAACTGGGGCATCTCCGCCAGGACGGTGCTCTTTCACCTGCCGTCCGACACGCGACACGGCCGCGCCTTCTATCAGGCCTTGGGCACTCTTAGCCAAATCGAGGCCGAGTAGGAAAACGCTTGGATCGGTTGATCGATGCCGCCAACCACAGGCGCAAAAGTCCTGAACTGCTGCCCTCAAACCTGAAACGGCTTGCGACACAAGCAGGAATTATCAAGGCAGACATCGACAAAGTGATTTCGCTGAGGAAGAGCGAGCTCGAAAACCCCGACGCCACCTACATCCCCGACACCCCCGACACCCTCGACACCCCCGAAGTCCCACGAAAGGCTCGATCGACTGGCTTTTTTCCCTCCAAGTCGGCAGACGACGAGTTGTCCTTCTTTTCGTCGAAATCAAGAGAGGAATCCGTCACCGAGAGCTCGGAAGCGCGAAACGGCTCCAATCACACGTCTGAAGAGCCCAGCTCGGCGTTTGAAGCTGCCATTGCTGCCCTTGAGGCCTCCGCAGCGCTTGACACCAACGCCGAGGACGACGAGGAGTCCGAATTCGACCTGTCTGGGAACAACTTCAATCTTGACGACAACGATCCCGCCTTTGACGACGGCGCTTTCGCTTTTGATCAAAGAGTTACTGGTGTCACCGGCGCCACCATAGGAACCACGGCTGTCATCGCACACACCATCAGCGAGCGCCAGCTCGCCGACAAAGCTCAGCCCTCTGCCAGCCTTCCCCTTTCCAAAGAGTCGCACGACAGCAGCCAGCAGCAGCACGAAGGCACCGAGTCGCAGCAGCCCACCGAGTTGCAGCAGCCCACCGAGTTGCAGCAGCCCACCGAGTTGCAGCAGCCCACCGAGTCGCAGCAGCCCACCGAGTCGCAGCAGCCGGAAAACACCGAGCCGCAACACAACACTTCCAGCCCATCGCCTGAGGCCGCTAATTCTTCGCTGGCGGGTCAGAAACGTCCTCCCCCGTCTCCAAGCTCCACCAACGTACCTCCATCCTCCAAACACATCCCAGCAGGTGTAATCACTAAGCGCCCCCGTGTCGAGATGGACATTGCCGACGATAGGGTACAGCTGCTACATCCGACGACTGCGTTACGAGCCAACTTTCTCGGCCAGCTAGTTGAACTCGTCTTGGCCTGCACCCAGGATGTGGGTCACATACAATCGTCCGAGCTGGAGCAGATGCGGGCAGAGGGATACGCGCCCAAGATGGAGACCCTCGAGACCCTCCTCAGTAATCGAATGGTAATCCTGACGTTTCAGATCACCGGCGGGTATTGGGTCCTTGCGTCTTTGGAATTTTCCGGCGTCCGCGGCCAACTCAATCAAATCAGAATCTTCGATGGATCGCCCTCGCCCGCACGAGAGGCTGAGGCAGAGCACACGATCACTTAGGTGGTGAACAAGTACCTGCCCGACGCCCGATCGACATACGAACAGAAGATCGCCCACATGGCTTCCGTTCGCGAAGCAGACGCGATGCACTCGGGAGTGGTGGCTTTTGTCGTCGTCTTGACCACAGCTCTTGGCCAGGACAGGCCCAGCCGAATCCATGCGCCTCTCTGGCGCCATGTCGCGTCTATCTTGTTGGGTACGGACCCCGAGATAATCATCCGCAGGCAGATGGAGATCCTTCCGTCGGGAGACATTCTTCTCCCCGCTCAGGCTTTTACTGGACCTGGCTTGTTGGCACTGGGCCAAGGCCTCAACGACCACCGGCCACAAATAATGTTGCAAGTGCAAGAGCAGAATACAGCGTTCAAAATGATCAAGCGGGATGTCGGCCTGTCGAGAAACCTTCTGCAAAAGCTCCAAGATCAGGCAGAGTGCAGGGAAGGGATTTTGCAGAGAGACGTGGACAAATCCCAGGCGGACCAGCGACATCGAGCGGCCATCGGCATTCGAGACGCCGACATGGCCGATGCTGCCGCGGCGAGGATGGCAGAGCGCCTGTCATCCCTACAGGCAGCCCGCCAACGCGTGAGACAAGCCTTGACCTTTCTCCAGAGGATTGATAATGAAGCTGAAGGACGGGTTAAGAAATTGCAAGACACGGCGCAGAGGGTGTTTGGCCTTGGCCGGCAGTGACGCAGCCTGATGTGCGGTTTGCCAGCTTGGGTTTTATTGGAGAACATACGTACGATCGAAGGCCATGGGCGCCCAATGTTTCTGTTATTGCATTTACTAGTTACAGATGAAGTGGTGCTTCTGATGATTCATGCATGCTTTCTGGGAATCAAGGGGTTCTATTATAGGCATATTTACTGGCGAGAATCAAAGACATTGTTCGCAAGCGTGGTGTTGATGGTGGGGCATTGTCCGTGTTCTTCACAGTTGAGTGTTGGTTGGCGTTCTGACGTTAGGTTTCCACATGTGCGGCAGCTCGGGCCACTGTGAGGGGTTACATGCCGATTTGGTTGCTACATGCTGATTCTGGTTCAGAGGCTCGATGCCGATTTTGGCTGAGTGAATCGGCATGAAGCCTCTGTAGCTACAGCGGTCTGGACGCTGTGGCGCGCTTCGGCAACCAGTGCACATGCTGCACAGACCAGCTGCTGATTGCACCTCCTGCCAAAAAAATCACCCCCTGCCAAAATCACCCCCTGCCAAAATCACCTCCTGCCAAAATCACCTCCTACCAAAATCACCTCCTGCCAAAATCACCTCCTGCCAAAATCACCTGATGCCAAAAAAAAAAAAAACATGTCAGTACCATCCATGACACCCGTCCAGGCGGGTCTGAGGAAGTTTCCGTACCATGGAAGGCAACACAACAAACCTGCAATGGAATACGCTGGCTTGCTGGCTGAGTCTTCTCGTCCGTTACCAAAGTTGCGCAGCGTCACCATCAAGACGGAACCCGAATTACCAGGATTTGTGCCGAGTCTTACTGCAGGAATCCTGTGTATTCTCCGCCATGAAAATGATTCCTGGTGTCTAACTTGAGTACCCAGATTTGTGGCCGGCGGCACTGGGCAGAAACGGTCCCTGCCGGAGTCGCGACATCCTCGACGCGACATCTTGGTGTTGGCTGGAGCCGTGGTAATTGCACGACAACGGCGGAGAGAATGCAAGTGGTAGCCGATGCTTTCCCCTGAACTTCGTCGCATCGTTGAGCCATCGTTGCAAACTCAAGGGGCTGTCCAGAACAGTCACGGCAAAAGGTCATTGCGAGGCATCTGAAAAGAGTACTCGAATTGAGGAGTAGTGCAAATAGAGCCAGTAACATTCGTGATAACACCACATGGATCATAAACCCCTTGTAGACAACCATCGGCCTTCCTCCCCCATCCTGCTGCTCCCTTGGCATACGACGATGATGCTAGTCCTCTGAAACTGTGTAACACTCGGTTTTCCCTTGCCCTTATCCATACTCAAGCATTGTCTGCAACATCAGAGCTCAAGCGACTGGCTGCGTGCCGAATGAATTCCTTGGTCTTCTTGCTCATCGACAACATCAATGACCCTGCTCGCAGAGTCGACGAGGAAATCAACCTCGTCCAGCAACGCACCGTCGATCGATGCGGGCACGCCCAGTGCCGCAAGCTTCCGGGCCAGGTTGATAATCTCGGCCAACTTTTCCTTGTCGCTCAGGTCATCGGGCTGAGACTGACGGCGGCCTTTGGTGATGGGGGAGCTGAATTCAAGCATCGGGGAGTCTTTTTGGTCGGAATCATCATCGGTCTCGAAGTCGAGCGTTCGCGATTCGTCGTCGCTAGACAGTTGGCCGGTGCCAAAGGTTGTGTGTCTGGGTCTCGTCCTGTCAAGACATTGACCGTTAGCTGCGTCGTCAACACTTTGGAGATACTTACTGGGCGTTGGTGTTCGGCTGGACTGCCAGAGACCGGACTGGCGCCTTCATGGGCGAGTAGAGAGAGTAGGCGACATCACTGGTGTTCGCGTCATTGTGGCGGTCCGTCATGCTGCTTGCGGGTGCCTGGCGGATGGACATGCTCGAAGTGCGCACGGCTGTCTGATGCGTAAACTGGAAGGCTCGTTGAGTTTGCGGTGCTTTTGAACTTTAACAGTCGGGATGTGGTTGGTGCGGATGGTTTGTATGGCAGCGGTGTGTGGTATGTGAGTGTGGTGTTTGGTTTGGGTCTGCCGCTGCGGGGGTGCATCAAGGAAGGAAGCCGCACCAAGGACGACTCCTTCCTTCTGCCGGTGAGACTGCACTGCGTGGCGGCAGGTTCACGCTACGGACCCCACCCGCTTCCAGGTCACGTCACGTCACAGTGTTGAGATCCCGCCGACGCTACTTTCGTTGGCAGTTGCACTGGACGTTCCTACCTCTGGCACGATTCGAGTGGGGCTTGCAGCTGGCCATCGCATCAGGTCCACGGGCAGTCTCACCACCCGTGTCTGCTGCTTCAATGACTCCACCGATCCTGAAAACACTGAGCAGCCCATCCTGTGGCTCTGACAACTTGGAATGGTGGCCGTCGCTTCGTTGAAACCCAATGCGGCTGAGTTCACCCCTGGACAAGTGTGCATTCACCAATCCGTGTGCACAAGTCTGCATTTACAAGCGAGGTGTGGGACGGCAAGTCATGCTCACTGCCTGATTGGGACTCATCATCAACTATGATTCGTGGAGCTTGCAATCTCATGCCACTCCAAGAGTGGTTAGTGGCTCGATGCCGATTTGGCAGTGACTCGATGCTAAGAAATCGGCATCGAGCCACTGAACAAGTTTCGCACGGACACTTCGTGCGGACCAAAAAATCGGCATCGAGCCACTGGGGGCCCCTAAGGGAGCCCGGCCCTTAGACCGCAGCGTCGTGTCCGCGGCATCGTCAGTCTGCAAATCTCCATTAAGACACCTGTCCAAGGTGCTTCTAAGGCTGCATTTCCCCATTTCATTACGCCTGTCCATTTGTTTAGAGATAACTACAAGTTCACCAAGCATCAAGTTCCAAGCATGAAGCTCACCAAGCCTCAAAGTCAGCAGGTGGTCTCCTGCAAACCCCATCATAAGGTAGGTTTCAAGGTAAGTCAGCGTCCACGATTATTAATTTCTTCCAAGGCTCTCAAACTCTCAATATGCTGACACTTGTGCTACCTTTTGGCACCAGCGAAATCTCCTCGCAATCCATGGTACACGTCCCCTCTGATAGTACACCGACGGCTTCGAAGTGATTCCCGCGCCTGGGACAGCCACCTCCTGCCACGTGAAACAACATCCCGCAGCAGCTGGATTAATCTGCGGAGTGCACAGAAGATGGCATCGTACGCTTGGCGACAATCTTGGCACCAAAACTCGACCCAGTCGTCGGCGGGACTATCTGGCCGTTCCTCAACCAGCAGCCAGGATGGGGGGCTGGTATCGCAGCTGGAACGGCTGTCACAGTCGTCGTCATGGACGGCGGCTTGCGGGCTCCAGGCCGAAAGCTCCACCGTCTCCAACAACTGTTCTTCTTCGTCTCGATATCGTTGGAGAAGTCCTTGGCTGGCCGGTCTCAGAGCGCGCACAAATCGCGGGTATTGCCTCGGGACTGCAGCATGTAGGGTCTGGCGGGCCGTCTCGAACAGGTGATGCGACTCTTCATAAAACAATGGTCATTAGCTGTTTAAGGAGATATCTAAAGGTGGAAGACTCACCTGCGACGCATGAGGGGTCTCCTCCACGTCCCGCGTTCCCTCTCGACGGAAACGGGCGCCCAGAGGCCTTCCCAGCCTGCTAGATCGAGGCGACTTCATAGGGCTCTGTTGCCGAAACGGTTTGGAAGCCGTAGGCCACAGGATGTCGGCGGTTTTGGGTCGAATGGTCGGGCAGATCGTTTGTAGACCGCCTGAGGCGATGCGGAGCGGACGCAGACTCGGCTGGGGCGTCGAGGTGCTGTGAGCGCCAAGCAGGGTCGAGAAGAAGCGAGCGATAGGGTGCAAACATTGTCTCGACTCGGCGGTTCTGTGCTTGTAGATTTTCTCGCAAGACTAGAGAGTGCTTGTGCGACGGTTGCTGCAGGGCAAAGTCGGGGGAGGGATGGATGTTGGATCGAAAAAGGGCAGCTTGGGCAAAGGCAAACGGGGACGAGTCGGTGTCTCCGCCTGGTCCAAAAGCTCCCACTGATGGGGGAGTTTTCTGTTCTGTAGAAAGCTCTCACTGGACCACCGAACGGGCAGGTGATAGGTTCGTATGGACCTACGTACCTGCCTTACTTGACCTACCTTACGGTACGTACCTCGGCAGGAGATAGCAGCAATTAAATGTGCTGCGCTCTCGGAAGCAAAGGCTGGACTTTCCACCTCAGGCCCAAACTCCCGGTCGAAGAATTCATTCAAGCATTTCTTTGACGAGGCGACTGCAATCTTCTTACACAAAGGCACAACAAAAGTCCGATCACCTGCAGCCTGCTTTGTTCGGCTGGGAGCCAGATCCGCCCCCCTTTCGCCCTGGGATGGTGAAGCTGCTCCTTCGCACATCTGTCCGTTCATGGAAGGCCAATCCTATTTGTGACGTGCCCCGAGGGGAGTTGCATCATCTTGCCACGGACCCAGCTGATTTCCGTATACTGCTAACGTCTTCAAATTAGGCAACGTCCTCGCCACAAATCGCAACAGTCGTCGCGGCCGAATCCCAAATCCACGAGAGCCCCATGCATCAACACAATGTCGAGCTTCGGGTTCATACTCCCGCGACTTCTTCCGTCTTTCCGGGAAAGTTGTAGTCTTCCAGATGCTTCTCCCATGGGCGGAGAGTTCAGGAATATCATGTAATGGAGCGATGTCTGGGTTTCGAGCACATCACTTTCGTCCACCCGCCAGTCGCACCGATTACTGTTGAAGCCAGACCGAACATCGAGGCCGCCGCGACTGCACGTTGCAAAGCCGAAGTATAGATACTGCGCTCTCTTTCCGAATGCCTGGTCCGGTGCCATTTTCAGAAGGCCGCCCGCGCGCACGTCATCGCTCTTCATTGCCTAGATGACGATGCCCGGAACATCATTTCAATCTTTGGCAAGCCCCACACCCTCAGGCCTCTTACTTGACCATTACTCGGCGATGCAGACCCGGATTCGCGTGGGGGATCGTGAGTGGAACGGATTCAAGTCTGCCAGCAAGAATCACATCAATGGAGAATGCATGGTCGCATCGGCATTTGTACAATCAGCCAGGCGGTTCAAGAGTACGTCAGGAAGATGTCGGAGTACTCAAATACCACATCCAACAATCAGCAGGTTGTTCTATGGCGACGCAGCACCCGCTATCTCCCGTGCTAAAGGCGTCATGGTTCATCTGCTCGAACGCACCGTCCATCAAGACTATGACAGCGTGTACGCACGACTCCGTCGATGGGATGCTGGGCAATTTCCTTGCAGGTGGCTTTCCTGATGACCGCTTCGAGAGAAACATCTGCGCGGAAGCCGTCGGTCAGGCACCGGCCGTTCCAAGATCTTCCGCAAACCCCCCTGCTGCCTCAAGCTCTGTTGGCCCACCTTGAGAAGGAGACGAAGTTGCGCCCAAGAAGCTTAACCACTCAATTCGTCAATCTGGAACCAATTCCGTCCTCGGCAACGCATTTGAAAGACCGCAGGGCATTTTGGGCGGAATCATCTTCGTATTCGCGGATTGGGCCAGTACCAACTCTGAGTGTTGGGCTTCCACCAAATTGACGAACATTTCTGGGGCATGGACATATTTGTCAGAGAAAGATCCCCTGACCTTCCTGTGCGAAATTGAATCATTTCCCCTGCGGGCTTTTTTTACCTTCTACTGTTCGTCGTTATCGCCGCCTCCGTCATCATCATCATCATCGTCTCTGCTGACATCTTTGGTCACCTCAGCCTAATGATATCGCCAACAAGAGTGACGCTCCAAGGCGGACAAAACCAGATTTTTGACGCAGGGACTCCTTGTTAAATGTTGTTCCAGAATCCGCAGTTCCTAGATCAGAGGTGTAGATAATCCTCGTCTACTACCCCACGATGCCAACGGCTTGCTCACCGACGAGTGGCACGGGCACAGCATCGCCGACCTGGCATGTGCCTCCATCCCCAGCATGTAGCCTCTGCGGCGTCGGAACTTTCGTCTAGTTACAATGGTCGACGCCGAGACAGGCGGCCATGCCGAGATTAAAATCATGAAGGATGGGAGGTGGGAAGACTACGCCTTGCGAATCATCACTCAAAGCTTCGGTCAAGGAAGCACAGGCGCGGACAACCCGTGGATGCCAGCAATAAGATAGGCAGCTTGGGGCAGGTGACTGTTTCAACCAGCCGCCCCCTTCCCCCCTCCGAAAAGGAACAAGCCAGCCAGCGAGCCAAAGCTGAGAAGACACTGACTTCAGACATCCAGGAGACATGTTCGCGGAGCTCGCCCTGATGGAGCGAACGAAAAGAAACGACGTGCTAGAAACCGTCTACTCTCAGTCACGCACCACAGATCACCGAGTGTTCCGGCATCGCGCTCCAGGAAACGCGCGGTTGAAACATCCTCTCCGTTTTGCGCATCAAGATCCATCTCGCTGCCTTTGCCTTCGACTACGGAGAACACAATATCAAATGCGCGTTCCTTGGTGAGGGAGTGGCTTGGAAGACTGTTATGCATGGAATATTTGAGAAAGCTGCTGACATGATGGATGGGAGCCGCATGAAGAAGTAGATTTGGTGGAAGTTTCAGAGCAGGAGGGCGAAGACGAAGACATTGTGGACATGGCAGACGAGCAGCGAATCACAGCCGATGGAATGATGATTCCGTTACGCAGGGCCGGTGTGTGGGAACGGTACAGCGGAAAGGTCCAGAAAGAGTTCAAAAAGACATGGTTGATGATTCTACCAATCGTCTTAGGAGTTCCAAAGAGAAGGACTCGAAAGCCCATCCTTTCGGTGCCGTGCGTGACTACCAAGGGACCTGGGCCTGTTGCTTTGCGTCAGTTGGGCTGCTCTGTGTGACAATCTTTGTCGGCATGTCTCTTTTTGGTCGTCGTTGTTCTCGTGATATTTTTGGGATAATCCTTGGGTTTCCTTTCTTTCTGTCATTCTTCATCGAAGCCCATATTAATGCCGCGTGCATCCACATGCATGTATAAGTAGTCGTTACCGAGTCGCCAGTGCCTAAGAGCCAACATTCCCCGCAGCCCCTGGAAGAAGCCCTCCCCGAAGCTCGCGCAGATCAGATCGAGAGGAGTAAGGTCTCCCTGTCTGGTCAAAAACATGTGTTGTCATGATGACCGCCACACCACTCGTGAAACGCTGTAGGCAATTGACATGTCTTTCCAATACGATGGAGCTCAAGTTTCCAGTGCCGTCGAAAGAGTCTGCCGTGCCACTTGAACCAGCGCAAGGTTTGAGACAAGGTCTGCTTGGTAAGAAAATCTCTCCAGCGCCATGAACTTGTTCGAGAGTAATAGTCCGTTGATGATTGAGGCCGAGGAAAACCCTGATAAGGTTCGAAATCACCAGGAGGGGTAGCCAAGCAATTGGAGGCGTGGAAGCCGCGCCGAATACACGGCAATGTGTTTCTACAGGTGCGAGACAATGATATTGGGAGAACCACACCAATAGCACGCCAAGCATGCTGAGGTGCTGGGTGTCTTCAAGCATTCATGGGCTCCATTGGGGACCTCCACTCTATGTTGCATTTGATGGCTTCAGCGAGGGCGTCTGACGAAGTGATTATAAGAAAGACGACTACCGGAACATCTGTCAACTCATGCGGCAGGCTTGTTGTGTCCGGCGAATCTGAGCAGAGCGGGTTTCATCGCCAGACCCCACCAAGCATGGCAGCCTCGAGAAGGATTGATTGGGCATCGAAAATGACACTGGCAAGGCAAGCCTCCACCGAAGCCACTGCTTTGCACTTGGGGTCAGCTGCGCCAAGCAAGAGAAGACCAAATCCGCGCAGAACTGTCTTGGCGGGGGTTTCCAAGACGTCTCGCGGACGGCCAAGGTAGATGGCCTTGGTCGAAAAGAGATTTTGTTCGCTCCAACCATAGATTGAACATCGTTCCGTGGTTTGCCATTGTTCGTACATAATCCCATGTTCCGATATAATGCACGGTGCAGTCGCAGGTGTGTTCGGAACACTGCGCCCATGGAAACAGCCCGCATGCTGCGACTTCTTTGGTTCTTGTCGGGATCAGCAGGATTTGATGTCGTCGTGCTCGATGGTCAAGACGGCGGGGCGGAGACGACGAAAAGCGGCAGGATATTCTGGGATCTTGAATCGACCATGATTATCGGCGACGGCTAGCGTGCTGGACAACAAGAAGCGGACAGAACGGGAACTCCCATGGGGACTATGTTGTTGACTGACACGACGATGAGTGCGAGGTGCATAAGGTGGACGTTGGGGAATGTTGGTGCAACGGCTCAGCGCTGTTAGTGATGCCGAAATTAGCGTATAAATCGGCAGGTGGTCACCGTGACTGCGGCGGTCTGGACACTGTGGTGTCTGCAAAGAAAGTGGGTCAATGTACCACCACAGTGGTACATTGACCCACTTAACCTTCAGCGCCGCGTCGCCATTCGTCGGGCTTCCTCGTGTCCTCAGGTCGCCGTCACACTGTACAGCTTCCGGACGTTCTGTGGGTCGTGCTCCGGGGTGGGTCACGGCGCTACTCCGAACCCTCGAATTCATTCGCAGGTCGCAAAATACTCGAGTCGCGATGGACAATCTTTTGAGCTGTCGTAGCAAACACCTCATGGCCGCAGAGTCATTTCTACTGTATTAGTATAGCATTACTAACGGGTTGCAGGACCAAACCTGCACTGGGACATCGGGAGGGAGAATGATGACACGCAATCCGCGCGGCAGCTTCCTTTGTGTCGTGTTCTTGAACCTAAGGTAAGCTCAGAACGCGTCGATACGCCGACTGTGGCCGCCTGCGCATGGTCCCAGTCGTTTTGCGAGATTCTGAGAAAGGAAGACTTTCGTTCTAGAAGAGAAGATGAATTTCGTGAGCAACGAGTGATCTGGACAAGTTCATGAGGGCCCGAAAGTCCCACCCTCATGAGGAAATGCCTGAGTTTTTGCATCGACCACTCCATTCCGAATTTGAGGGTGCAGGGGCCCACACAGATCTCTTTGGTCTTTGCCTAATTTCGCCCAAGATGTTTGATCACCCTTTACATGTTCTGCTCTCCGCGACTTCACCCTGCCCAAGGTTCCGCGAAATCGTCCATGGGCCGCTCTATCACTGATAGGCTGCTACTCACGTTCCGTTGCATCACATTTACAAGCAATCTCGACATCAAGCCCCTACCGCGGTTACCATGGCAGACAGATTTACGCCAATCTCCTTAAGCCCGCGCCCTAGGGTTATCGTTCCAGCCCTTGGGGTTAGTTCTCGACTGGTCTTCCTGGTGCTCGCCCGGACTGATGACGCATCCTCGCCTCCCCTGAGCCCAGTTGCCCCTGCTTCTGGCCTCGCCCGGAGATCGCGCTTGATTCATCTTGTCAACATGACAAACGAGAGTCTCAGACTTTCGTTCGATCCGTCTCTAGGCTTTGTTTCTCTTTTATGAGAATTGGCAAATCCAGCGCTGGATATGATGCTGCGGCGATAAGTCTGGAAGAAATTACCTGGACAAACCTCAGCCGTCTTATGGGTTGCGTAGGTCTACGTCCTTCTCCAAACGTTATAAGTATATTTGGGAGATTATTGAGCTGTAGACCAGATGAAAACCCTAGATCTCCACTACTTTCAACTCATTCCCGAGAAGCAGCTGGTTCCCATCGGTGCCCACGACGCGGGGTCCTGATGATGAATTTCCGATGTGGACGCGTGGGTACAAGGCGAGGCTAATGAAGCTGCTCTGATCGATTGTAGACGAGTCGATTTGTGAAGGGATAACTCGCATCTGTCCCATAGAACCATTCCTCGACGTTCTGTTTGTCGGTTGTATTCATGTGCATTATCGACGTGGAGGTGACGTGTTCCACTGACGTCCGTTCATGAGGGTCCTGGTCTTGGATTTGGCTTCGCTGTTTGGAGTATTACGGTGCTGACCCTTGATCGACTCCACCCCGGAAGCGCTTGACGGTCGCCATCAAAGGGCGAAACCTATGTGTGTGCTTTCCCAAAGAGTCTTCTCCGGAGACGCGATACTGACAACACGTATCATGAGCGGCTTTCAACTCTAGTTTCCCGAGATTCGAGGGACGCGAGATACAATCAGCGGGTACTCGGGAGACAACACCGAACATCACAGGTCAAGACTAGAGCACATGGAAAGAAAAGATAGACGCACCGAGGCCTCAAAGCTGGAAAGAGATTATTTGAGGGCAGCCAGACCTCATCGCATGCTGCAATCTCTGGGACTTCATGCGGATGAAGAAGACTTCTACAGAAAGCTCAGCAGGCGGGGAGATTCAGGAAGCAACCCGCGTACGGCCGATTCTTGGGAGTCACTTTGGCCAAGTCTGAAGGGCGAAGAACGGAATTCTGGCGACGATTGAGATATGCACACCGATTTGATATATATGGACCGTGGAAGACGCACTTGGAGCGGAATGTCTGTGTTGAGAACGGCTGGAGCTGGTGAAGTTGCCCGGTACTGCGTGGAGGCCTGGGTCTGAGGAAGTCCGACTTTGCCACGCAAACGTTCCGTCAATGTCCGTAGCCCTTTTTAGTTTTGAGGAGAGAACATGAAGTCCAGGCTTCATCAAAGAGGTACTCGGCATCTCAGTAGAAAACCAACGAGGTATCGACTAAATGAAAACAGTTTGATGCGTCTTGTGAACAAAGGATTGAGTTTATCCCTTGATGGCATCTTCTGCTGACAGATGAGAACCTGGCTGCAGGTGTCAACTCTTCCAAGCCAACTGCCGCCGCATTCATCTGTCCCCAAATTTGTCTCCTGAACCTATTCGCTAAGAGATTCTGGGAGGGTAGCAGTGAGCTGACATGCACTCACGCTCCCTGAATGATATCGAAAAGGATTGACTGGTTTCATGTTTCAAACGAGAGCAAGACGTGACGGTGTCAGACTTGGAGGAGATTCATATTGCTATCCGAACCATGCCGAACCAGGGCCGCCACAATGTCAAATCTGACTGTAAGACATCATGTTTCCTTGTAATCAAGATATTGTACGGAAAGTCGATTATGGGCCACGAGGCGTGCTCTGGCGACTGCATTGTTGTATTTTACTTGCACCACGGAGTTTCGCCAATAGCCGTGGGTCTGATCGATCTTGCGCTCGAGGTTGGGGAACTAGATCACTCTAGTTATTCGTCGGAAGGCCGTTGTCGTCCCACCTGGGTGGTTCTCATTGCATTCAGTGTCAGCAAAACGGGATTTGTTGTATTCCGGTGAGCATCACAATGGACACGAACCAAGGTGACAAGATGATTAGCACCCGAGGAGGGGTGAAGTCCAGTGGCTACGGCTACAAGCGCGAGTGGACATTTTTGGGATGGGCCCTGGACTTGGCCATGCCTGATGCCCAACGGAGTGCGTCAGAAAAAAGAAACGAAGGATTGCAGGCAAGGCAGATGTCCCCGACTCCGTGGATCATGAAAGTGCCTCAAACAAGCGCTTGATTGCGCCAATCGGGAGGTGTCTCCCGCATCAGAGGCTTCATTTTCTCTCGAATAGGTATCACCATGAACATCATTATCCGCCTTTAGGGAGGATCCATAAGTCGTAGTTCTTCGACAATGAATCAGTGAGATCAGGCACATGCGATGTGATGCAAAACGGATGAACCTTGTGCTTCGCATATGAACGTTGACTCCGGGGGGAATTGGGCAGAACCATTGCATTGCAAAGACTTGATGGACAGCAGACGTTGTGTGAAGACTCCATGGTGTCCAGGCTGGACGTTGACGCGGTGAGTGGGGGTGGGGGTGGCTACGGTGGCTGATATGGGGCTGGTGCCAGAGGCGAGGTCGAAGTCGGTTGGGGCGGGTGCTGCAGGTACCTGTACTCTCAGCCCGTGGCTAGGTACCTACATGCCGTTTTGGCTCAGTAGCTCGATGCCGATTTTTGGTCCGCACGAAGGTCCGTACGAAATCTATTCAGTGGCTCCGTGCCGATTTCCCACCATCAAGCCACTGCTAAATCGGCATCGAGCCACTAACCCCGGCTGCAGGTGCCTGTGGTCTCAGTGGGACCATCCACCACAAGCAGCCTTAATTATGTGAGCATCTATCTAGTGCTGGAATTTCCGACCGACTCAGCGGCCAATTACACGTTTGCCTCGATCATCCCAATCCCAGCCGCCTTTCGTGCAACCCACGAGCTCAAGACTTTTCCCTGATAAAATAAGCTTTGAATCTGCCATGATTTCTGTTCGAGGAAAGGGTGCCGCATGGAATGCAGGAGCCAGACGGATTCTCGGTCGCCTGCTGCGGTGCGGCAGTGCGGATTCAGGTCAACCCCGAGAGACTGCTCAACCATGCCGAGATATGCGGTCAAAAATACCCGCCACATATTCCTCACGTGGAGATATTAGCGATTAGAGAACTACAACGAGAAAAAAAAATATATGTGCTGCTGTCGGGCGGGAGTCGCGCATCGTTCTCAGAGGCAGGGACACGCGTGCCCGACGGTGCATCCAGCCTCGATCGAGCTCCGCGAAACTAAAGTGGGTCATTGTACACCCCACGGTGCACAACGACCCACTTGTTTTCTCCAACAGCCAATCGACCCAGACAGGTGACCAACTTGGCAAGCCCGAAATCTTCCTTTCAAGGATTGATCCCGCGACAGCAACACACTTCTCTCCATCTTTAGGTGCATTGCTTTAATTGCAGAGAATCTTTCAGTTGCTGGACGGGCTTGAATGGTATCGCCCAAGACAGGATGGCTACGCTGCACGACGGGTAGATCAAACAACTCATTTCGCGGCGCATGACAGGTCACAGGGGCCGGAGGAGAGGGACGGTGGATGGGATGTTAAGGCTTCGCCTGCGGGCGACGGTTCGACAAGGGTTGGGTGCCCACGGACGGTCATAGCGGGGATGCCGGAGGAAGAGGCCGGATTCTTTGTGCACGAATTGAGGTTGCCTCTCAGGGTGGCAGCGGTGATATTAGGCGGCAATCGTTCGTTGGCAGCAAACATGGACGACGAGGTTGTGTGTTTGGCTGTTTGCAGATGTGTGGGTGGACGTGCGTTGACCATCCGGGTGCACAACTCCGCTGACATGAGAAATTGTGATCTGGTAATTTCGGGGCACCAAACCACCCCTTCTGATCCACCTCCTTTCGCAACTGACGAACCTGTCAAGGAAGCGCTGGACTTTGGGGTCGGACACGCGAGCCTTTCCTAGGGTTGATTCTCAATCAAGGCTGACATTCGTCGCCGTTGCGGTGGACGATGGGCATGCTACGTGAAATGGGCTTGTCAATCGAGTTTGTCACGATGGTTTCTGGGACACGTGGTGCGGGACGCGACGCGACGCGCTGAGTGCGCGCAGTCACATGTGTGATATTGTGCTCGGGTGTTACGTCAGCAACGTCCACCCACATCGTTGATTCGTTGCAGCTAGAAGCATCAGAAGCTTTGACCCCAGAGAACTGGCAGCGTGCGAGGGGCAAACAGAAGGTGGTGCCACGGGCCAACGGGGCTGTTCAACGCTCGCCTCTGCGTGCATCGGATGGCAAGCTTGAAGGCGATTGAATAGAGGTGCCCTCCCTTAATTGCCGCAGTCTTTGAGGGGGCGAGCCAAAACGCGGCAGGATAGTTGCGTTGAGATGTGACCCAGGGAATAAGTCGCCATCTGCGCCGGTTCATGCGGAGATATCCAGGACGGCGTGCTGTTGCAGGGGCTGCAGTGGTACACTAGGTTTTTGGTGGCTCGATGCTGATTTCCTGTGGCTTGACGCCTGGTTTTCGGCATGTAGCCACTGAACAGTTTTCGTACGGACCTTCGTGCGGACTAAAAATCGGCATCGAGCCACCCAAAAAACCGGCATCGAGCCACAGTTCCGTACGGACCAAAAATCAGCATCGAGCCACCAAAAAAAACGACATTGAGCCACAGTTTCGTACGGACAAAAATCGGCATTGAGCCACTGAACGTAACGATGATCTGTGCACCCGAACCAATTCATACTCCCCGTCATCCATGGGGATGCACTTGTTCTTCCGTTGGAAAGGCGAAAGTATATCGTCAAGAGCGAGGAGGCCACTCGATAGGCGTTGATGCTGTCCATTGAGTGTGACGCACAAGCCGGGATAGACGACGATTTTGATGCAGGCCACGAGCGCCACTGGCAGCAGGACCATGCCCCGCGCACACGGACAGCAGCCCAAACTTGAACGAGGCTACCGTCATTGGGCACATGGCGGTCTTCTGTCGGGATATCACGTCGCTTCCGACCCTGCAGATGCATGGTGGCCATCAGCCAAGCCGGCCGTGTTCAGCTTCGGAGTCGCTCCATCGTGGAAAGGAACCGGCACGAGTTGCGCGGAGTCATTGACGAGAAAGCCGTCGCGAACACCACGGACATGGAAATCGCGATTTCTCGGTGAGAGTCGGTGAGCCCGTGATGATGAGGTGGGTGCCCGGCTCAGCGGCTGACGTAAGGCGTGGTGACACTGGACAGTGCACACAGTCGCAGATGATATTATTGATGAACAAACAATGGATACACAATAGACAAACGGACGAGAGCAGAAGCCATCCAATTATCCATCCAGTGCCAGGCAACCCTTAAACTCTGTTGATTCCTGCCTTTTTTCACTTCCGACTCCTTTCTGTTTTCCTTTCGTTACAACAGCTACATCCAAGCCACCATCCACAGCCACAGCAAACGCCACAGCCTCAGATGGCCGACTCGGACTCGACACTGGCGCTGCCTCGGCCATCTCCTTCCCCCACAATCAACACCAACGACCACCGAATCCACCACCAATTCGGACCTCGACACCAACGTCGACACCAACACCCCCAAACATATTACCCTTCGATTCACTGTATCTCTGCAACGCGAACACCCCCGAGAAAGCAGTCATGATGCTATCCAAGATGCCAATGGCCCGGCTCCGGCCCCGCCCCCGAGGATACAGCTAACGCATCCTTGAACCTCCAAACCGTCAACATGACGTTCGATCCCAACTTCTCTCCGTCGCCTCTTGGCCCCCTCAATCTCCGCCTGCGCGATGACGGCACAATCGCCTACGTGTATGCCCACACCCCCGATATCGACATCGACCCGAATAACATCAACTTCTGCATCGTCGAGGAGACGATCCCTCTATTCTCGTCTCGACCCCCCCGACGCTCTTTCTGGCTCTCCGCCCCATCCTCATTGTCCCGGCTCTGGCTTCTCATCTTGTGGCTCATGACCGTTGCTGCGGCCGTCCACCTCGTCACCTCGTTCAACGCGTCCGGCACCCATCCGCCGTCGTCTCCGCCTCGACCTGGCTCTCCGACTGCCCCCTCTCGCGTCCGTCAGGCGCCGCTCCGAGTCTTCGACGACCTCATCTCCCTGCTGCAGCACCACGCCGTCGCCCCTCTCCCCGTCGTTGGCAGCGTACAAGACATCGTCGACAGACACTACCGCATCCACCCGAACCCCCGAGAGATACCCCCGCGCAACGTGACCGTCGCCGACTTCTTCAATCACCTCCACACGGCCTCATCCGAGCTCTGCACCGCCGTCAAGACATGGTCGTCGCGATCGCGCCCATCCCTACACGCGAACGCAGTCCTCCTGTGTCGAGATGTCTCGCGCTCCACGCTCAACGTCGGCCCGCGCTGGTACCAGGCAGCGGCCACCCTGACGTCCTCCTGGCATTCGACCTCCACCTACGCCATCTTCCATCTCCTTGAAGCTCTCAAAGAGCAGCTCCCTCTCCACAACGACAGTGGAAGTGACGACAGCGCCGAAACTTCGCGCGACCAAGACTTGCGTTTCTACAACCAGACATCGCACAGCGTGCTGCACACCATTAGCACACTGTTCTTCGACGTCCCGGAGCTTCAAGGCACGCCGTCAAGCTTTGCACAAGCTGTCTACACCGCCGCTAATGACCTGGACTCCCTTCAGCACACCGTCGCTAGGGCCGTCATCAGTCTGAGCCTGCTCGTTAACATCCTCCGGCCCGATGTTGTCCTGGACGCGCGCGCTCAGAAGCTGCGCAACGACACCCGCGACAACGCCGCCGGATGGCGATTTGCCGGCACTTCGTCGCCCCGGCTCAACGCCACCGAGCTCGCTCTCGCCCGCATCATCCCGCCTTACGACCAGCTCCTACCCCTGCTCGACACCACCTCAGCTCTGACATGGGCCATCGGCTTCTCTCGCCAGCTCGTGGGCACAGTGGTGACGGAGCTCCAGGCGCAGGGTAACCGCACCGTAGCCCTCCTCGGCACGTCGCTACTGGACGCCCAGGAAGCCGACGACATGGCCTGTTGGTGCCGCGGCGGGCCATGGGTCACCGAGACATGGGAGCCGGAGGATGGCGCCAGGTGCTGACGCGAACGCATTGGTATCTTCCCGCCCTAGGTCCCATGATCGCACAGCTCCAAGGGTTGGCGAATTGGGGCACGAACAACGCCCGCCGCAGCCAGAGCCAACGGGAATGGTGGTGGGCAGAGAGCATGCGACGTGGCGCGCGCAATCACCAGTAGGTAGCATATAATAGGGGCAATTCAGATCAGGTTTCTAAGTATGTCGAGCCAAGATTGACGTCTCCAGCACCTCCAAGTCTCAGAGTCTAAAGCTAACGGTACATGATTCTCCAGGACGATTTCTCCTCATCGACCGACATCACCTCGCCGCACGCCACGCAGCTGCTCCCACGCACATTTGCGCTGTTCCTCGAGGACCTCCGCCTCTCGATACGCGTCTCGTGCCGTGATCCAGATGTTGTACGCCTCAGCATGCTCCTTGGCGGCTGTGGTGCACTTCTCCAACGCCGTGTTGTATGCCTCGGCTCTCTGCCTACGGTTGATACGCAACGCATGAAGCGGTGCGTCATCATCAGTAGCACCCGCATCACGATCAAGCACAGCCCCCTCCTGCCGTGCCATAGCAAGCTCGGACCGTTGTCGTTTGGCACTCGTCACCGCGCTCTTCGCACTCTCCAGCTCCCGCGTCGCAATATCGAGCGCGTCTCGCTCCAATTTGACCCTGGCTTGCACAGCTTCGCACTGGCCTTCCGCCTCCTCCATGTCTTGCTGCCGTCGCGATGCGTCTCTACGCGCCACGAGCCAGTCCAAATACTGCTGCGGGATCTTGTCGTACGCCGCCGTGGCCACGGCGTTCTCTTCCTTCGCGCGTGCGTAGTCCTTCTCCCGGCGCTCGATGACCTCCGCCTCTGTTTCCTTATGGACGGCCGTAGAGAGAGATGTCGTGTTAGACGACGTTTGTCGGGAGACGGTGCCTATGACTTCTTCGGGGCCGAGGCTTTCGCGGGCGTTGGTCGGGAACCGGAAAGAGGAACGCGGCTGTTCGTTGTTTGGCCGGGCATGCATTGGAAGTGTTGAATACCCCTGCGCGTTCTGGAATCGAGTTGCCAGTGGTACGGTGCTGTTCGGCTTGCTGGCACCCATGTCGAAGGGCTTCGAGAAGAGGGGTTTCGAGACAAGGGGCTCCACGTTGGAGGGCTTCGAGAAGATGGAGTTCGAGACAAGGGGTCCCGCGTTGGAAGGTCCCGCGTTGGAAGGTCCCGCGTTGGAAGGTCCCGCGTTGGAAGGTCCCGCGTTGGAAGGTCCCGCGTTGGAAGGTCCCGCGTTGGAAGGTCCCGCGTTGGAAGGTCCCGCGTTGGTTGGTCTTGTGTCGAGGGGCCTCGCGTTGAGAGCCTCAAAAGCTTCGTCGAAGGTGTTGCGTGCCTTTTTGCCCGGCTGCCAGCTCGAAGAGGAGGATCCGGGCCGGCTGAAGAACCGGCAGGGTCATTGAGGTTGGCCGTACCGACGGCATCCGTCGCCGCAGCTTGTTCTCGACCGCGGCCGGCAGTGCTCTCGAGGTCGGCCGAATCGACAGCATCAGTCGTGGCAACTTGCGCCTGGCCATCTCCACTGTCTACATGTTCCTGGTCATCCGCAGCCTCTTTCGCCCACCGCTTGATCCAGACTATGGCCGATGGAAGGGACTGGGGCTTCTTCATCCAGTTCGGGTCATGCTCGGTCTCGCCGTCCAGCACAACCTGCCAATCGGTGTCTTCCCCGATCAGCAGGTCGATGGCCGCGAGGGTGTCGGTGTCGAACTTGGCGATCAGGTCCTTCTTGTACGGGTGTCTGGCTTGCAGGTCACGGTGGAAACGGCGCAGCTGGCACGCCCGGCGGACGGGGTCGACACGGCCTTGGCTCTTGCTGCGGCTGCGGCTGCGGGGCATCTTTGGGTCGCTGGCCGTGTACGCGACAGGCCCGAGGGATCTGGTGATGATGGCCAGCGCGAGGGAGATGGATGGTGTGATGGTGATGGTGGTAGTGGGTGAGGTGTTTGCGGTGTTTGCGTTGCAAATGCCGTGGACATCCATCCGATGCGGTGGGATCCCGCAATGCTGCCTTGGCCTTTGAAAGAAACACCAAACATCACCTGCGAATATAGTGCTATTAGCACTGTGAACAACATGCGCGACCTTGGATAAAACTGCTATTTATGCTGACTTTGTATATACGTCTCGGCGGAGGCTTCCGCACATCCCGGACGACACGGCCCCCGTCTCACGGATCCCGGAGACGGCACCCACCAACTGCCACAACGCCCACGCAAACACACATTGTTCCAAAACCTCATCTACCCTTGCCTCCTGCGAACAGCATCTTGCGTGCCAAGGGCGTCCCCCGGGCAGACAAAGACACTACACATACATGCAACTACATTCTCCCTGTGTACCGCCTACATCTCCCACCACCTTGTTGCACCATCTTGCGCCTCCCACTTTGAAGCACTCGCTGCGTTGCTGCCACTGCTGCTGCCGATGTCCATGCACGCAACGTCTTCTCACCTGTGAGCGCCACGGCCGGGCAGACAGGACGCTCAGGATGGAGATGAGAAGAGGCGCGGGCAAAGGACATGGCGCGTGCAGGGCGCGAATCGCTGCGGCAAGTTGGCATGGAGATGGTTGTCTGTTGACTGTGAAGCCTTGGCTGCGCTGCGCTGCGACCACCGCTGCAGCCGATGTCTATGCACACCACGCCTTGCCACCTTTGAGCGCCACGGCCGGGCAGACAGGACGCTCAGGACAGAGATGGGAAGAGGCGAGGGCAAAGGACATGGCGCATGCGGGGCGCGAATCGCTGCGGCAATTGAGATGGGGGGTAGCCGTGAAGCTGGACACCGCGACGGGAGAGAAAGTCGAAAGACCAATAAGAGAAGGGAATCAGTCAAGTGAATGGGAGATTGCGGTGCCCGGTCCGCAAAATCACATTCCCCTTTCCGAACCGGTCTCTGCATGATCAATCTTCCCTCTCCAACGTGACGGCGGGAGCTGTTGGTGGCTGTGGCTGTGGCGGGCGCACACGCGCGTGTGTTGTGTGTAGCTGGGTGGCTGGATGGATGATTGTTTGTTTGCACCCCTGCGCGGCTGTGAATTGGCGGGACGGGAGCGAGATTGCTGTGTAACGCTGGCGCCAAGTGGGAGAAGGGCCGCCTGGAGGATTGGGAGCGAAGCCCGATGATCTGCCATATTGGCGGGACGATTGTTGCCGTCTTGAGTGGATGTGTGGATGTGGGAGAGGACGGAGCCGGCGAGTTGCGACGGCATGCCGGGGCAACGAGATTGACACGCGGAAGAAGAGCGCGTGAAGGGCGTCTGAGGAGATGCCGGATGCGCACGATGGAGTCTGTGTGCGCAAGCCTGGGGAGATTGTTCCCGTCTTGAGCTGATGTGGTTGTGTTGGATGCCGGGGCGATTGTGCCGTCTTGGGTGGATGTGTGGATGTGGGAGATGACGGAGCCGGCGGCTTGTTGGGCCCGTGTCGACGGGACGCCCGTGGCAACGAAATTGAGCAACAGATTCCAAGCGCAGAAGAGACGTGTGCGATGGCGGCGTCTGAGGAGATGCCGGAGATCATCACAAAGTCACAGATGATTGAGTCTTGTGTGTGTGTGTGTGCAAGCCCAGGGAAGAAAGAGAGGGCGTTGCAGCAGACACGTCCCAGATGACGGAGGGCCTGCTTTTTTGTCGTTTCTGCGAGAAGCGACCTGTTCTCTGCGAAAGCTGCGCTCGCGCAGACAGACCTGGGATTTGATCTTGTTCTCCTCGGGCGGGGTCTGGTGGTTAGACGGGGTGCGCTCACACCGACACCTATTCAGCGTTTGGCGCCCCGCCTTTCAAGATCCGGAGCTTGACACCATGATCCAGATATCCGGAACGTGGCCCAGAGCGGCGACAAGGTACAGAGATGCCCTTCGGTATGTGGCATTCTCCTCCAGGAGTTGGTGTCTCTCACCATGCGGGTGTCTCTCACCATGCGGGTGTCTCGGTATCTAGGCTTGGCTGTCTACCGGCTGAACTGACCACCATCGCCTCTCCCCTTTGACGCCCAAGCTCAACCTCGCCAGCTTCCCCTCATTCGCGATCGAGCCTCTGCTGAAGGCTGGATGGTCTAGGGTGGCCGACCAGATCGATGCTACCTGTCCCGGAAAGACGGCAGGCAACCAACACGGGAGAACCACATCGGACGGCACCTCTGCCAGCGTCGATGGTTCATGCGTCCTGCATGGATCGTTGGCTAGGGGGACGCAATGCACGACGGACGAACTGCGCGACGAACCACCAACGGACGAACCACCAACGGACGAACCACTGACGGACGAACCGCATGACGCATGAGCTGCATGGCAAACGATGGACGTGAGAGACGAACTACGGATACACAACAGACGAACTGCATGACAGATCACAGGAGATGCCGTGCTGCCAAGATGGAGAGGTCAATGCTGATGTCTGCGTGGGGGGGGGCGGGGGGGGGGGGATCAACCATTCGCCTGCCCTTCTTGTGTGCTGGAGAACGAGCAGTCACATTCTCTGCCAAGTTAGAGCCGCCAAAATGTCTCTCGCATCGCAAACACAGACATGGCTCTCTCCGGTTGTTTACTTGTCAAATGAGACCTCTGCTCGTCTGTCTTCAGTCTTGCTGTCTTTACCTGCCTCCTCGCCTCTCATCCGCCTCACCGCTGCTTCTTTCTCTCCTCCAACCCCTCACGACTTGTCTCATACCCAAGCCACGTCGACAACATTGCCCTTCGCATCATGTCT
Organism: Colletotrichum camelliae; assembly: GCA_018853505.1. Taxonomy (NCBI): domain Eukaryota; kingdom Fungi; phylum Ascomycota; class Sordariomycetes; order Glomerellales; family Glomerellaceae; genus Colletotrichum; species Colletotrichum camelliae. The sequence continues at coordinate 404,804 of JAELVL010000013.1, forward strand.
GTTTCCGCTTTTCGAGACTCCGACGAACCCCAGCGCGGCTTCCTTGGGGTCTTCCTCAGAGCCGGGGCTGTCAGCATCGCCGACCGAGACGACGATATCCGCCGCCATGCGGCCAACGAAGCCTACAGCAGCGACGATGGCCAGAGACGCCAGTATGCCGACGCGCTCAACCTGCTGAGGCCCACGGAGCTGCTGCAGGAGGCTCCAGTTCCTCGCCAGCGCGCAGCAGCCCCGCCAAGACCCGCGCCGCAGCAGCAACAACATCGACAATGACGACGATTTCGACGATTTCGACGATGCGGATACCATCTCAACCACGCTGACCGGCATGCACCTCGAGAACGGCAGAGCACAACGGCTCGGGCATCTGAAGAAGATCGTGAGCGGCTTCGATCAACACAACGAATCACCGGCGCAGCCTCTTCCGGACCGCAAGCATCGCAGCGCCCGTGGCTGCAGAGGAGGGCGAGGCACGCCGCAGAAGCCCGACGAAGATCTCCTCAGATCCCTCCAACACGATTCCCGCGCCGTCGATCCCTCCGACATGACATCGGACGCCGGCACCCCGCGATCATACGGCTTTGGTGCGCGCCCCAACGCCGGCAACCGTCAAGACAACCTCGCCGGCCCCAGCACCCCCAACAGGCGCGCCACCGCCCCCGCCCGTAACCCCCAACACCAACACCAACCACAACGCGCTCCGGACATGTCCAGCGACCCCCTTCAGCGGAGACGGCATCTTCAGCCCTGCTCCCAACGCTGCTAAACGGATGAGAAGTCTGCAGAGGCAGCGCGCCGCTGTCATGGAGAACTACAAGGAGGCTCTGAAGGTGCTCACCGACAACGATATCCGGATGCGCGAGATCGACGCCGAGATGCGACTGCTGGGTGCTGGCGCAGATGTGGTCGAGGAGGAAGTCGAATAGGAGGTGACAGCGTGGGTTCGATGACGATGATGACGATGGTGGTGGTGGTGTTGGTTCTCCGAGGTTGGCTTTCTTCTCCGTTTGTGTTGGTATTCACCGCTTCATGTCTTGCTGTGCCCACCCACCCTGGCTCACTCACATGCAGCGTACCTCTTCTTCAGTCTCCATGTCCTTGGTCTTCCTGTGATGCCATGTCAATGCGTCGTCTCCGTTCATTCTGTCGGTTCCATCCAGGTTGATGCGCTTCCGTTTGCCCCCGCCCCCTCCATTCAGAAGCCATACAGCATCGTCCACTTCTGCATCTCCCTCTTGCGACAATCTTTCATGGTTCCTATCCTTCTCGTTTCTTGCCTTCGACGTTGTGACAGCTCGTCTCGTCTCGGCCTCCTTTGGAAACCTTTCTTCGTTCCTTTACACACTGTGACAGCTCGTCTCGTTTCAGCCTCCTCCAAGGCCGTCCACCGTGTGGTTCGTCTCGCGCCTAGGGCGCATCCAGTCATCGACATGGTCAAGTCCAACTTCTTCGCCGATCCCACGGCGGACGTAAGTCTCACTCGACCGCTGGAAACATGCCTAACTACTGCTGACCGACTGAACCCGCCAGACCTTCCACGGCGTCAAGATCACCAGGGGCATGCGCATCTCCTATTCCGCGTCCGAGAACACCAAGATGCGCGCCCACATCATCCGATACCAGCTCACCAAGGCCTCACCCGACTTCCACCTCGCCGAGCTGCACAAGGTTCTTGGTATTGCGGACCTCGGCCAGAAGTACATCGATATCATCTACCCCAAGATTGCCAACGCCGTCAAGGGGCGGATCGAGGAGCTCAGCAACCAGAAGGGGTGCAACGAGATGCTTGAGGGAGTCAAGGATGGTGACCAAACCAGATTGTGAGTTGCGCGTTCCTTGCATTGCACCTACCCTTTGATGAACAGCGAGCCATGACTGACATTCAGCGATTGGAACCAGTTATCCCCCCGCTCTTGATGCATGGACACTCCCGACTTGGCAGGGCGACGTTGCAATGCCCGATGCGCCCGATGCGCCCGACGTGGATGAACAAGGTCAGGATGGTGACCCGAAGCAGCAACAACAACAAGACATCGCCGTGAACCAGCGACAGGACGTTGACGTTACTCCCCCGCCACCTGCGCCGCCGCCGCCGCCCTCGCCGCCCCCCGTATTTCATCCGCGAGTGTCTCTTCGTGACGAACTCTTGCCACCCGCAGACCTGCAACCTTCCTCACCTCGTGCCCGGCCCGCCAGACTCGGACTGCGGCGCTCCCGTGCGTCGGAACCCATCGAGTCTGACCAGCCAGCTCAGAAGGACAGGCAGCCGGTCTCGTTGCGCCCAGGCGACATCACTCCGCCCACCCGGGACCGTGTTCTCTCATCCCAGCACCGGCTCGGCGGCCTGTCTCAACGGTTGTCTGCTCTGGGATTTGTTCCCGACAACGGCATCGCGAAGGCCATCATCACTCGATCCCCTCAACGACAGATACATCCCGTTGGTCTGCCCACGCCGCCTGCAACTGTCGTCAAACCCCGGCGAACTCGTGTGACACTTCCCCTTGATGACTTCAACAACGAACAGCCCCTCCAATCGCGACGCATGACGCTCCCTCCTGACGGCCACAACGAGGCCGACCTGCTTCCGCAATACCGATTCCTGCTCGACAAGCTGGCGGAGCTGCATCTGGAGCTGCGGCGGGTTCAAGGCGACGAGATCACGGCCCTTTGGCGTGGTCGCAACAACAACAACGGTCGAGCGCAGACGATGCGGGCTGAGTTGCGCCTGTTGAAGGACCAAACCGACCATCTTCGACAGAGGGCGGCGCCGCTGCGGGATGGTCTCGACATCATCACCCAGGAACTGGCCCGGGGCCTGCCCGGCGCGCAAGGAGGTTCCCACGTCCTCGGTGCCACCGTTGACCTGCTCTTTTTGGGACTCGATCTGTAGGACTCTTGGTGCTTTGTTCTTGTTGTTGAAGTCGGTCTCGCGTCATGCAGTTCTTCATGTTCGTCACAGGGTTCACAGCTAGGAAATCTCTCAATTTGCCCATCTACCTACCTACACCTCCGTGATCTCCATGATCTCTATGCTCTCTTTGCTCTCCATGATGTCGATGCCCTCCATGCCCTCCATGCCCTCCATGAACTTGTTCGACTTCACACACATCTCGCGAGCTCCCCCTCCAGAGCCGCAAGCAGTTCGAGGCCCATCTCGATGGCGTCGGGGACGCTCTTCTCTTGGTCCACCACACTCTGCCGCAGCCACAGGAGCGAGTCCGAGATCTCCTCGAGGGCGTCGACCTGCGCAACCAGCCTGTCCCGCACCACGCCAACCCCTGCCTCCACCTGCGCCGCCGCCATGCAGTTGACCCGAAGCCCGCTGCGCTGGTCGCTGAGGCGCACTTCCGCTCGGCGCAGGCTCTTGGTTGTCGCTGTCGTTACTCTCGCCGCGGCTGGGCCCTCGTCTACCTTGTCCTCCTCCTTGTCGACCGTGCCGTCTGGCACGTCGCTGCCGCCATCGTTGGCCTGGGCGGAGATCTGCCGAGCAACCTCCTTCGCCATGCCGCCCAACACATCGTGATCATGCAGCCGGCACACCTCCTCCCTGACGTCGTGGGCAGAGACCAGAATGCGCCCGTCCTTGATGTGCAGCTCCCGGATCTGCCTGGCCCCCTGCGCCACGTCCACCGCCTTGTCCAGCACCGCGACAACGCGAAACGGCAGACCCGCACACCATCTTCCCGGAACCAAAGCCGGCGGCGGCGCTTCGCAAAGAATCCACCACCACCACGAGGCCACCTTCCGCTCCGCATCGGGCTGGAGCCGGCGCAGCTCAGCCGTTGCCCGGCGCGTGGCGCGGAAGTCGTCCCGCAGGTGACGCTCCCACTCCACGTTGGTTTCATCCTGCACGGTCTGCAGGTGTTCCAGGACCGCGGAAATCTGCTCAGCGGCCGGCACGCCACTGTCACTGGGGGGCATCATCAGGAGGAGGCTCTGCGTCTCGCGGGTGACGAGGTCCGCCTGGCCGGTGACGCCTGCGAGTCGGGAGAGATAGGGGAGCAGGGCGATATGACGACAGCGGCGGCGGTCTGGTACAAGCCGCCGGCTGTGTTGTCTTCCATCTCCACCGGCGCCGGAGTTCCCGATGAAGGAGACGAAAAGATCATCCCGAGAGCGCCGCGATAAACGCTCGTCACTCCTGTGCCGACGAGCTGGGCAAGTAGGAACGGCAAGAGAACCACCTCCATGACAAGCTGGCAGGCCCAAGAGACCGACATACAGACGACGAGAAAAACAACGAAGACGAGGGTGACGTACATCAGCCACTTGTAGAAGTGCGGAGATTGGAGAATGCGCGACACAAGTCCCTGTCGAGTTCCGTCTTGCTCGGGAGTAGCCTCGGCTGTGAGTTGCTGTCTCTGCTGTTGCTGTGCCTGCGGATGGGCGTAGTAGTGGTTGGTGTTCGTCTCGGTCTTGGCCCATGTCAGAGACTCGACGTGGGCGCCGGCGTTGATGAACAGGCCATCGACGTAGCTGAGGTTGTTGCCTGGCTGTGGGGCTGCGTGATGCTCTGACAATGCGTTCTTGCTCATGGGCGCAGCGGTGGTGGCAACCGTGTTCTCTTGCGTGGTGAGTTCTCGGGAAACCGCGGCATCGGAGTCCTCGCCGTACATTAGGCGGGGGATCTCAATCACCTCGTCATCCTGCGCCCATCGCACAACCTTGTTCTGCGAGGAACCGGATCCAACGTTTGGGCGTAGCGCAACTGCCATGGTCTTGCCGCCGTTGCTTCGAGCGCCCTCGGGTCGGTGTTGGGAGTTGGTTCCGCTCTCGGAGGTCGTTCGCACAAGGGATATCGTCGCCTCCGCCGCCACGTTCTCCTGCAGCAGTCTCTCTTCAAGTTCTCTGTCGTACGCTCTTTGTTTGCGTCTTTCTTCGCGCCGTCTTTCGCGCGCTGACGACTTGTTGGTATCCATGGCAGCGAATGTATCTTAATCGAGCTGAGGTTGTGAGTTGGAGATGTTGGGGTGCTTGAAGGATGACTTGACTCATGACTAGGCGGAGTGTCTTGCTTTCTATAGTTGCATCAAGATCGGACCACCACGAAGAGATGCAGAACCCTTGAGAGACTGTAGATGTGGCCGGTTGGCTTGAGCCTGGTCGGTTTGAGCCCGCCCGGTCGCCATCAACCTTGGGTTGCTGGACCTTTCTCAGTTTCAAAGCTTTGTGGTATAGCTTGGTGAATTCTACGGGCACACTTGCCATGCCTGATTCAAATTACCGGGGCCGGTTTCGTCCCTCGGTGGAGGAACATGAGGCTGATACCGGGCCAGTGACCGCTCTCACTTTCACCAAAGAGATTGGCAACAGCAACAAACACGATGTGACTCGTCAAACCTGAATCGTCCATTCGGCTCTGATAGCATTATCCGTGCGGCCTCTTTGGTAACTTTCATCTGTGCTGGGGAGTCCGACATATCACTCTTCATGCTCTGTCACAAAATGACCATGGCCATCTAGCAGTTTGATGTGGAACACGGCGGCTCGGCGTGTCCGAAGGAACGAGCTGGCCGTTAATTCCATCGTCCATAAGATGAACCTGTTCTTCCCACCGAATACATCCTCTTCGGTTCAACGCAATCTCCTACAATTCGGCTTGAGCGCATTCTCTTGCAGTTCAGAATTCCGGTCAACATGTCCACACGTTCGCCTCCGGTGCGACCCATTGCGCGCCCCCGCAACACGCGAGGCGTGCCCCCGAATTTTGGAAGCCACACCTCGAAACGCCCGCAGAAGGAGCCTGACATCTGCATCGCCTCCTGCGTCGTGTTAGTATCATTCGTCATCTGCATCCTTCTCTCCTATTACCTCCCAGCGTATTACACTCCAGCGGCACCGTCCATTACAAACGGCATGCCTCCAGAACCAGCACATGACGAGCCACAACCATCCCGTCAGGCAGTCTGCCGCCTCGTTCGCCGGCTGATGACTTCGGAGAGGTACGCCAATCACAATAGCCCCAGTGCCAGACCCTGCCCAGAACTGTTTGAGTTTTTGGGCATGCACCCGATCGCGCCAGAGTGTCATCCGGGATCACCGGCCGGCTCGACCGGTCGCGCGGCCCATGATCTGTGTCGTGAAAAGATCCTGCAGGTCTGGTTCGCGCGCATGACTGACCTCGGCGTGAGCAGTACGTCTGTCGATCCCGACCGGGCGGACGATGTTGGACTTGCGCACGCTGTGACGGATGCGTTGCTCGATGGACGGACCCGCGTTGATTACATCGACAACGTGCTGCCCGTGCTCCGGCCCCCGCCACCCTCGAGGTTCAGCTTCAATTCCAAGGCTGGTTCGGGCGAACTGAACAGTGTCTGTCCCATGGCATGGATGGACTGATGGCCGGACAGTTTGAGAACTGGTGTGAACCAGGGCGGCAGTTGAAGACCGTATCGAGTGGGAGGCTTGGTGCTTTCGAGGAAGGATAGGTGCAGCTTGTTGCGTTCGGAAAGAGTTCGTTGAAGTGTTTTATAGGGATTGCGAGGTATGAATCAATTTTGGCATAAATATCGCAACCAATCTGTAGTTCAAGTCTTTCGTCAGCATTGTTCCATGCGCCCAGAGATTTGCAGAACAAAGATTGACTAACAATCCTTGGCTTATCTGTTCCAAGACATCATCATCATGGAAACAGGTGTGCTAGACTGCCAAATGGACGTCTCCGAGGTGTGAACGCTCTGTGCCACTCGGGACGAGCGACGGGCGGCAATTCCGAACAAAAGGCCATTGATGTGTGTTACTCACGGAAATTTCACCCCAAAGGCAAATGTTCGCTCCCGACGCCCACCGGCCCAAGCGGTCGAGACATCTTCAGCTTCACGGGGCAGCTATAGACCGGGCCAATGTCAGCAAGGCGGGCATGGCTGTGACCTTCTTGTGGGCCTATGAGTTAGAACTCGTCTTTGTTGTTGGTTCGACTCGTCTGCACCTCTCGAGACATGCCGCAGCCCCCAAAGGGAATGTACTAAGACACTATGGAGGTCGAGCGCCTCAATTGCGGTTCCCATTATGGGGGGGCCAGTAGTCAGGTCTAGGCTGGGGAAGATGACAGGCGGGGCTGGAATGTAGACGCGGAGCGGCACAGACGTCCTGTCGGGAAAGACGGACTCGACGAACTAGACCCTTGACTTGAAGCGAGAGCGGGTGTATGTCGGAGCCCAGTGTCTGGGGAGAGTAGGAGGGAAATGACAAGCGCAACCGGTATTCATATGGTCGTCATATCCTGGAGGCGATGCATCAATGCAAAAGACTAGATTCCGTCTTCCCCTTAATGCCCTGCATGCAACGTATCGTTGGCGCTGGCATTGATCCGTCATCGTCAACCAGCGTCGCCTGTCTTGCTTTTCGGTGTCTTCCCAATCCCTGCATATCCCAGGTCAATCCATGTCCCGCCGTCCAGAAGTATGTGCATGCATGCGTGGTTCTATTCGAGTAGTTTGTTGCTGGAGATAGACAGTATCACCATGTGCGAATGGATGGACCGAGGGAGGTTGCAGGCCAAGATCTGCCAGCCTCGCTTGCAGACGATCGGCGAGGAGATGAGGGTCGATGCGCGCGAGGTTTTCAAGTGCGTAGATGTTGCCCTGTTTGTGCGGAGGTGACCAGAGCGCCTCAACACATACCTGTTGAACTGGTTAGCATTGGCAGCCTTCAAGTACAATGAGGATGCTCAGTGATGGCCTCGAAGTGTTTGTTTTGGCCGGCACAACTGTCTCGGACTGTCAGGTTCGAAGAGGAGGCAGCATCGGTACAGATTGATGCCAAAGAACAATCCCCCCGAACGCACTTTGTATCTTGGAAGTTTCTGTATTGACTGTCTTGTGTTTCCACTCGTACTGAGTGGGCTACGAAACTTCCTGAACATGTACCATCCCTTGAACAGGGTTGGGGCTACCTGATTCGAAGTTGCCCAGATAGATGCCTCTTTTCGATCAAATCGTCGAGTCACGTCTTCCCAAAAGCATCGAACTTGCCGGCCATAAATCGGAAGGCCCCAGTGGGGATGGAGCGTTTTTTTTCCCCCCTTTCTAACCTCTTTTCATACTTTCGTGACGGTGGTGGAGTTTTGCAAACAGACAAGAAGCCAAATCCGTAAGACGCGCCGAAGGCGCGAAATCTTTGCTACTCTACGTTGCACTCAAGCATGTAGGTTGGCGCCTCCAGTCCAGCATTTTCTCAATCTTGGGCTAGCGAGTATCGTTCTCGCAAGGGGTCTTGGTCGGACGGGGTGACCGGGCTGTCGGGCGCTGCTTGGGCGTCTTGGTTCTCGAGGTCCTCGGTCAGAGCGAGAAGAAGTCTGGCGTTTGTGGCGAAGGCTGCCTTAGCGCAATCCATTTGCGAGTGGCCAGCGGCGTTGTCAGCTTTGTTTCGCTCATCGATCTGGACGACCATTCGAGCGATCGCGATGAGGGATAGGATTGTAGATCGGTCATTGGTGGCGCGGTCGGGGGACGGGAGGCGGCTTCCTGCTGCGGCAGAAGTCAGTCAAGGTCTGCGGGCAAGGCAGCGGAGGAGTTAGACATACCCTGCCGAGTCTTCAAGTCTCCAGGCATTGCGGAGGTCGGTTTGCAGATGGGACCTGGTGGATAATCGCACAGAGGTGCAACAGATGCTGTCTTTTGGATTGCGTACGACGACGAACGTGGATGAGTGGGTTGGCGGATAGACGATATGGTGGTAGACCGAGATGGAGGGCGTGGTGGAGGAGGGAAACTTGGCGATGCCAGCTGAGTTGAGAGAAGGACTGACCTTAGGTAATGGAAGCCACAAGTGACAGAAGATATTAGGGGAAGGATGTGGAAGGGGAAGGGAAGGTAGGTAGAGTCTGTCCACTGTCTGGCGGGGAAGGTAGGAGAGATAACCTGGAAGGTATGAATGTCGGGGTGGTCAATGGATGGCAGGAGACATGCAATCCACCAGGTGCAGCTCGTGACCAAGGCAGCTTCCCGTCCACTCACAGATAATCGGTATGAAGGTAGGAATTGACCCGTGGGGTCGATTCCCGGCCCGTCCCGCCATATCGTGATGTGAGGTCAGGTGGATTTAAATGTTGAGGTGGATTTCATGGGGCTATTCTCTTTCGGAAGGAATTGCATGGCGTTCTTGCTCAGCAACACGTCGGGAAGTCGCCTCGATGGATGTGATAGGCACGGGGTTTATCAGGAGGCCCACCGTCGAAACACGCTACCTAGACAACATACCTCAGGTACCTTTTCTCAATCCAGTAGGAAAGGCTCTGCGAAGCTGATAGCAGCAGGTAAGGCACCTTAGGTATGGATGTCACGATGGGAAAGAAGTCCAACCACATATCGTGTTAGCCAGATGAAGGAAGGAAATGGAACGCTGTCGCTGCCGTCTGCTGTCGATGCAATCTCATTTGAAATCTGATCTCTGCATGCTCATGACCTCTCACTTATTTTCAGTCTGAGTCTTGACCGTGTTTGCCGATTTCCGGGTTCCAGCTGTCCGTCTTGATTCTTTTTCCCCATACGCAATCAATCAGACCATCTTCTGTGTCCTCGCCTTTCCAGACTCAGATCGTCCTAGCTTCGTCATAATCCCACCTCATCGACATGTCAGCCACCATGGCAGAGACACTAGCGAAAGACCCTCTAATTGAGCAGGCCTTAGCAAACCTTGAATTTCTCATGGTTAGCCCCCTGACTGAGAAGAGCCAACAGGATCAGGTCGCTGCCGTGTTTGATCAACTACACCAGCGTTGGTATGCCCTCTCTAAGCAGGGATATGACCACCAACCTGAAGACGAGGACGAATACATGATACCCCTATGTTTTCCGGCGTTCATCACAAGTGTCCTGTCCCGAAGCCATGTTGACAGCATCACAACTACATTGTACAATGTAGTAGTCGCGGAGGTTATGATCTCGACAAAACCGCAGCATACCTCCAGATTCAAGACCGCCGCCACCGCAATGAATATGACGCATGGCGAGCTCGTCTTCTGGTTGGGCCCAACCCTCTGTCACAGCAGCAACTCTCTCGCAACAATCTCCAGCCTATGTAATTCACCATCCAAAGCGACATTCTGTGCCAGAACCATCATCTCGGCCATCTACGCTCAATTCGCCAGCCGATGCCGCAAGCAGGCCCATATGGCACCAACCCAGGTCCAGGCCAAGGACGTAATCTCCGCAGCCAAAGGTAAATCTCAACAATTACACACTATTATCTATACAGGATAACTGACTTCAATATAGCCTTGAGAGATGGAGAGACCTTCGCCTTGGTCCACTGGCCTACGGCCACTGATGAGGAAGAAGATGGGGAAGACGAGCCCGAGGCCAGCCGACACCCAGGAGACCATGACGAGACATCCCTGGGCCCCCCACCTCCACTTCACATCAGCCCAACTGCAGCTCCCACGCAGACAAACACCACCCTGGGTCCGCCCCCTGTCCTGCGCCTCGACCTGAATCCAACCTCCACAAGCTCAACCTTGGGCCCGCCTCCCTCACTTCACCTCGACCTCGATCCCTTGGCCTTATATCCCAACCGAGCAGCTAGACCTGCAGCGATTCCCGATGTGACCGCAACCATCCAGCCAGCTCCCAGCAGCTCCAATCCGACGACTGAAGGCTTGACTGCAATGGACAGACAGTGGATCGACTCGGCTATCAAGATGGTTACGCTTAGCCTGCCCCCTGATGCGCCAGTAAGTCGCCGGCTCGCCATGAAAGCCGCAAGGCTGAACGCCAAGATTATCCTCCAAGGCTACGCGGAACAGGGCCATAACATACCTGAGTTTGACAGCGACAACGAGTAAAGCCGCATCCAATGCCAGCTACAAGCTTTCCAAGCGTCATCACTATCCAAAGGTCGACCTGCATGTCAGCCCCTTGATATTCACAAAGAGTCTTCAGACCAAGGGCCACTAAATATTCATGCTTTGCTTGTTTCTTTGTTTTTCCTATTTTTCGGTCATGATCAAGTTTTATTTAGACAAGGAGCAAACTCGCTGTTATTGGGGTCGTAATTACTATACTAGCACTATTGTAAGGAGGGTCGTATTCACACAATTGAGAGACAGTTTCTCTCTTTTTCTCGTCTTGTTTCCTATATGATTTATTTCAAAACCTCCAGAGCGCGAAGCGAAGAGTGAAATAAGTCGAAACCTAAGTGTTACAGTCAGCTATCCGACAGTAGAGTCTGCTAACAGAAGCTAGGGATTAACATATAGTAACAGTATACTAGGTTGTAGGTTGTGAGCTATATCGTAGATCAGTAGTCAGAGGCTAAGGTAATCAGTCTTAGACTTAATAAGTATTTGCAGTGAAAGTAAGCTGAAAATATCTAGAAATAAATATAAAGTTAATTACTAAAAAGCTATAGAAGTCAGACTATAAGCTAGGCTTAGGTTATACTATATATAAGTCTAATTCTAAATACATCCCTTTATACCTTAAGTTAAGCTAGATTATTCTAATCTAGAATAATTACTTAGCCTCTAAGTTATATTAGATTATTCTAATCTCTAATAATTATTATCTTATTATTATATAACTTATACTATAGTTCTTCTATTTCTAAGCAAGTTCCTGTTATTCCTATAATCCTATAGTATAAATATCCTATCCCAGCTACTTAACACCTAAATAGGTTATTTAGCTATTATCCTTATTTATAAGTTATAATATTAGGTCTTCTCTCTAAAAGTCTTATCCTTAAGACCTAATATAAGTAGGTTATTAGTCTTAGGTTAAAGATCTATTAATTATATTTCCTGATTTACTTACAATACTAACACTATATTAGGTTATATTTAAAAATCTGATTCTTATAAAACTTATTACGCTTAGATTTATTATAATTAGCAGGCTCTTAGTACTTTAGTCGATCACTATAGTTATAACGTAATACCTTGCTCTTCTTACTTCTAGCACTATTATATATATAAGATAGACCTCACTAATTCAAAGCGCTATAATAAGTATATTAAGTATAGTTTAATAGACTATAATAGTAGTAATATAGTAAACGCTTATAAGTTGTTTTCCTAGGTAATTAGAGTAGATACTAATTAGTTATAGTGAATTATTATTTCAGAGAATAAAAGAAAATAGAGTAAGAAGAGTAAGAAGCTAAAGAAGTACTAGAAGTTCTTTAGATATAGTTAGTAATAGCCTTTAGTTACTTATCTTATCTTTATAAACAGAAGAAGTTTCTAAGAGAATGTAATTTAGACTTAATCTATTATAAGATATAGTCTATTAATAAATAGGAGGTAGAAAAGTAGTCTTTAAATGCTTAAGAATCTTAAATACTTAAAGATTTATTATTATAAAGTACTTTAAACAAGTTAGACTAGTCTTCTTTAGGTATAAATATTATAGATTTAAGTATTCTAGCTATAGTTAATTCTTTAGAAATATCTTAATTAGTTTCTAGTATTCCTAGGCAAATAAATAGTTTTCTTTATTATAGTCTGTCTACCTCTATAAGTAGTTTAATATATCTATATAGATATTTAATATATAGGTAGCTAGTAGTATTTATTAGAAGTAGTATTACTAGTACTACTAGTATTATTTCTTGTTCTTAGTGTTATTACTAGTAAGTCGTAAGTTCATCCTTTATATTAGTAATATTCTTAGCTAGTTCCTATATATTATCTTTATAACTATATCCTTTCTATTTAATAAAGTACTAGTATTTTTCTAGTTCTTTAAAGTAGTTAATGATTTATTCGATTTCATACTCTAGTTTATTATCTTCTATAATAATAAGGTTATTTATTTATAATCCTTATAATACTAGTTTAAGTAGTAAAATATAGAATATTAGGAAATATTTCATTATATTAGGTAAGTTAAGTTTATAATTAACTAGTAAGATTTTTCAGAGGATTTTAAAAGGTCTAAGTTTCTTAAAATCTAGTTTATTATTTAGTTGTTTTGTTTTAATATTTCGCTGTATAAGATAGACGCTATCTCCCTCTTTTAAGGTTAGTCCCTTAATCCTTTATTTATTACTGAAATATATTATTCATTGTTATATAAATTCGAGTTCTTTATATATATTATCTTAGATATCTTTGATTTATCTGATTATAGTAATAGCTTTTAATACTACTAGGCTAGTTTAGAGTTCTCTATAAGTAGTTAGTTTGAATCTATAGTTAAAGTAGAAGGAGGATTCCTTAGTGCTTTCTCCTACTATGCTGTTATAGGCAAATTAAGCCATTAGTAGTAATACTACCTAATTGTCTTAGTTATAATTAATATAAGCACAGAGGTAAGTTTTAAAAATCTAGTTAATTTATTCTGTTTATCCGTTAGTCTATAAGTGAAAAGCAGTAAACATTACTTATTTAATACTAAGTTATAATATAATTAACTTCTAGAATTTAGAAGTGAAGATCTTATCTCTATCTAACACTATTTCCTTAAGTGTTCTATAGTTAGTAATAATATACTTAAGAAATATATAGGCGAATTCTTTACCATTACTTGCTTCCTTATATAAGATAAAATAGGCATACTTTATAAATCTATTGATAATAATAATAATGCTATTATAGTAGACTTCTATAAAAGGTTCTCAAGACTTTAGTAATTTAATAATAAAGTTAAGAGATATAGAGTGCTAGGCAGTTTACAGTATAAGTAAAAGTTATAACAATCTATAAGGTTAGTATTAGACTAGTTTGCTTTTTAGGCAAACTTTGTAATCCTTAATTACTATTATAATATATTCTTTAGTAACCTTTTCTCTATATTATTATTATAGTCGCTTCTAGGTTTTTATAATTCCTTAGTAACTATATACTAGTATACTATAGAATTCTCTAATAGCTTCGTTATCTAGTTCGCTAGGTATACTAACTATAGATTATCTAGTTATTATTAGGGTTTTTATAGTAGACACTAGGTCTCTATTATTATTATATTTAAAAATCACCTAGGTTTCTTTTAGTACTAGAATATTATAGTTTAGTCGTTAGCTAAGAATATTAGCTCTACTATTTTCTAATCCTTTTTAATAGATAATTTAGAAATTAAATTCTAAGAAGAATTCTAACTATCTAATTTATTATTTATCAAGTTCCTTTAAAATAGTAAAGTATACTAAGTTCTTATAATTAGTATATATAAATACTTAGTAAATAGTTCCTAAGAGTAAAGGTCTCTATTTTTTAAAAGCTTTAATAATTACTATAAGTTCTTTATTATAGATCTAATAGTTAAGTTCTAGTTTATAGAGCTTACGAAAGAAGAAAACATAGGGATATAGATATCTTTCTAAATCTCTTTAGGATAGTTATACTCTAAGGGTAAAGTCTAAAGTATCCGTTTTAACTTTAAACTATTCTTCTAAATTTAAGATTATTAGGACTAGTTTACTAGTAATATATTTTTTAATAGTCTAGAAAGCTATATTCTAGGCTTTTTTCTATTTAAATAGTTAATCTTTATAGCTAAGGTCTATAAAAAGTATATTAATTTTTCTATAGAGTCTAATAAAATTTTAGTAGAAGTTAATAAATCTGAGAAATCTTTAGACCTCTTTAAAGTTAGTTAGTGTTAGCTATTCTTATATAGCTTAAACTTTCTTTTTTAATATACTAATATATCTAGAAGTAATTATAAATCTAAGATATTCTACTTCCTAAGTATAGAATATACTTTTCTCTAGTTTAACTAAGAGCTTAGTATTTTAGAAAGCTTATAATATAAGATATATATATTCTTTATATTATTCCCTTATTATATATTACAACCCGTAAACAAGGATAACAGCTGAACAACCCACTCAGGCGTCGGGCGGCTATGACAGGACATTTATACCGCAGGAACACAAGAACAACAGGAACTCACTCGGGAACGGAAGAACTATAGTACAAGTCACGTGACGATAAGATAAGGAACAATCAGTAGGGCGCGTCAGGAAGCGCTCAGTGATCAGTTAGCAATGCCAACTGATCGCAATCACCTCATACACCTAGGTGATCACCCGTAACTAAACAAAAAGTACTGTTCAGGACTTATATATAGTATGACCTGAGCCTGGCTCATAGTCAGACTTCTATAGCTCTTCAGCAATCAACTTATAAATATCTCTAAAGATACTTTCAGCCTACCTTCACTGCAAATACTTATTAAGTCTAAGATTGATCACCTTAGCCTCTGACCACCAATCTATAATACAGCCTACAACCTACAACCCAGACCACAACCCTAGTATACTGTTACTACATATCAATCCCCAGCTTCTGTTAGCAGACCCTACTGTCAGATAGCTGACCATAACACATTCTCATTATTATTAATAGACTTACGAAGTATACCTACTTTATCCTATATAAAGAAGCAAGCAATACTAAAGAATTTGCTTATATATTCCTTAAGTATATTATTACTAACTATAGAACACCTAAAGAAATAGTGTTAGACAGAGATAAAATCTTTACTTCTAAGTTCTAGAAGTTAATTATATTATAACTTAGTATTAAATAAGTAATATCTACTGCTTTTCACTTACAGACTAATAAATAAACAGAACGAATTAACTAGATCCTTGAAACCTACCTCTACGCTTATATTAATTATAACTAAAATAATTAGGTAGTATTACTACTAATAGCCTCATTCGCCTATAACAGCATAGTAGGAGAAAGTACTAAAAAGTCCTCTTTCTACCTTAACTACAGATTTAAACTAACTGCCTATAGAGAACCTTACACTAGCTTAGCAGCACTGAAAGCTATTACTATAATTACATAAATCAAGGATATCTAAGATAATATATACAAAGAACTTAAATTTATATAACAACGAATAATATATTTCAGTAATAAATAAAAGATTAAGGGATTAACCTTAAAAAAGAGAAATAGCGTCTATCTTATATAGCGAAATATTAAAATAAAACGACTAAACAATAAACTAGATTTCAAAAAACTTAGACTTTTTAAAATCCTCTGAAAAGTTTCACTAGTTAATTATAAACTTAACTTACTTAATATAATGAAATGTTTCCTAATATTTCATATCTCACTACTTAAACTAGCATTATAAGGATTATAGATAAATAACCTTATTATTATAGAAAATAATAAGCTAGAGTATAAAGTTAAATAGATTATTAACTACCTCGAAGAATGTTACGGTCAGCTATCTGACAGTAAGGTCTACTAACAGAAGCTAGGGATTAATACGTAGTAACAGTACACTAAGGTCGTGGTCTAAGTCGTAGGTCGTAAGCTATATTATAGATCAGTAGTTAGAAGCTAAAGTGATCAGTCTTAGACTCAACAAGTATTCGCAGTAAAAGTAAGCTGAAAGTATCCTAAAGATAAATATAAAGTTAATTACTAAAGAGCTATAGAAGTCTGACTATAAACTAGGCTTAAGTTATACTATATATAAATCCTAAATAGTTCTTTTATCCTAAGACTAATAAGTTCTAAGCAGTCTCCAAGAGTAGACTGCTATCTCTTTATTAGTCCTCTCGCTAGACCGCTTATCTTCTATTAGTCCTTCTTATTATTATATAACTTATACTATAGTTCTTCTATTTCTAAGTAAGTCCCTGTTATTCCTATAATCCTGCAGTATAAATATCCTATCCTAGCCGCCCGACGCCTAAGTAGGTCAGTTAACTATTATCCTTGCTTATAAGTTATAATAAAGAACTAAAAGGTTACTAATACCTTATTAAATAGAAAGGATATAGTTATAAAGATAATATATAGGAACTAGCTAAAAACATTATTAATATAAAGAACGAACTCTTAACTTACTAGTAACAGTACTAAGAGCGAGAAATAATATCTATAGCACTAATAACACTACCTCTGACAAATATTACTAGCTACCTATATATTAGATACCTATATAGATATATCAGACTACTAGTAGAAGTAGATAGACTATAATAAGGAAAACTATTTATTTACTTAGGAACGCCTGAAAATAACTAAAAACCCCTAGAAAACATTAGTTATAAGTTTCTTAATAGAGAACTAAGATCTATAAACTCTTTACTAATATTAAAACTTATTTAATCTAGATTATTTTCAATACTTTGAAACTAAAGATTACTTATAACACTACTCTTATAAATATCTAACATAGGAAGGATATTATCCTCTTCTAACTTTTATATCCCCTGAGAAAACATCTTTATATAATGCTCTTTCACTTTCTTTTGAATCGCATAAATCTGCAATAAGTAACTAGCTGCTTCAGCTACCTCTACCTAGACCTACACTAGCTTTTTATAAAGGTTTAGTAGTATATTACTAGCTTGCTCCTCTTTCTCTTCCTATTCTTAATGCTAATTACTTAGCCTTTTTACTATAACTAATTAGTATAATATATACCTGCAAAAACATAGCAAACTTATAACTTAATATAACTACTAGACTATTATAAGGATGCTTTAGGTTTCTATAACCCTGATAAGTTTTCATACCTTCTGCTATCTGATATATATGCTTTGTATAAAAGTAATATATATAAGGTATAATATTATCAGATCTAAAATAATAGAAGATATCTTTATAAATAGAATGAAGTGCTGACTTAAGTTGTTTTGATTTTTTAATACAACCTAATATAGTGTTAGTATTATAGGTAAAAAACAGGAAGCATTATTAATAGATCTCTAACCTAGGACTAACAACCTATTTATGTTAGGCCTTAAGGATAAGACCTTTAGAGAGAAGACCTGATATTACAACCTATAAAACAAGGATAACAGCTGAACGACCTATTTAGGTAACGGGCGGCTATAATAGGATATTTATACTGCAGGATTATAGGAATAACAGGGACTTACTTAGAAACAGAAGAACTAGAGTATAAGTTATATAATAATAAGATAAAAAATTAGATCTATATACTAAGAATATAGAGGCTATCCTTAGTATATATAAGTTCTATATAATTAAAGGATAGACTTTATTAGAATTAGGAACGGAATAAGATAAGAGATACTATTTAGAACTTATATATAGTATAACCTAAGCCTAGCTTATAGTCAGACTTCTATAGCTCTTTAGTAATTAACTTATAAATATCTTAAGATATTTTCAGCTTACTTTCACTGCGAATACTTATTAAGTCTAAGACTGATCACCTTAGCCTCTGACTACTGATCTATAACATAGCCTACAACCTACAACCCAGACTACAACCCTAGTATACTATTACTACGTATTAATCTCTAGCTTCTGTTAGTAAACCTTACTGTTGGATAGCTGACTATAACACTAAAATGATTAGTCTTAGACTTAATAAGTATTTACAGTGAAGGTAAGCTGAAAATATCCTGAGGATAAATATAAAGTTAATTACTAAAAAGCTATAGAAGTCTGACTATAAGCTAGGCTTAGAGTTATACTATATATAAGTCTAATTCCAAATATATTCCTTTATACCTTAGATTAATCTGGATTATTGTGATCTAGAATAATTATTCGGCTTCTAAGTTATATTAGATTATATTAATCTAATATAATTATTATCTTATCGTTATATAACTTAGACTATAGTTCTTCTGTTTTACTAAGTAAGTCCCTGTTATTCCTATGATCCTGCAGTATAAATATCCTGTCCTAGCCGCCTGCTGCCTAAATAGGTTAGTTATCTGTTATTCCTGCATATTAAGTCGTAATATTTATATATACCCCCCTTATAATATGCTGAGCAGTTTAAGGGAAAGAGGACCTGAGTTTAAGCTGTACTGTAGGCCTGAAGTATCTGAACATCTATATTTCCCAGTCTAAACCTATTCATCTTATTCGTATACTCTGCTGTTTTATTATTAAGCCTAGATATAAGATAAAGGCTGCTATATAATCCTAAGACAGAGCATAAGCTTACTATAAAGTAAGAAGTTACTTTATTACTTGTTTGCTGAGTATATAATGGCAAATTCTCTTGCAGCCAGCTGCGCAGTATATCTCTTTATCTAATTTAAATTCTACTCACTATAAAACATTGCTAGCATTTTAATCAGAGTTAATAGTATTAAATATAGGTACTTAATTAGTACTATAGCTAACCTATATACTATGTTCATTAAAGGGAAGCTAACTTGGAAGTAAACAATAATTAAAGCGTATTAACTATCTATCTGCCTAATTCTTAACAAGGTCTAAGTATAGAGGTAGTATTTATACTTCTGTCTCTGAAGTTATATCTATAGGCATGTTTTAGCTACTGCTAATATGCTATACAGTCTTATAAACAGATGCTTATAAGCTTAAACAGAAGATATCTAAAGGTATAAATAAGTATAATCTATCTGTTTTTATAATTATAATATAGTTTTCTTCTTAGCTATAAAAGTTATTTCTATCATAGTTTGCAGCAATAAAAGGTGATGATTTGCAACTTCTATTATAGCAGAAGTCTGCAGAAGTCTTACTGATAAATACTTTAAAGATACTAATAATTTCAAGTTATTTAATAGATATACTAGGTTTAGAAAAAGACCACAAAGTTACTTTCCTAATTGAAATTTCTAATATAGCTGATTATAAGTTAGTTAGAAGTTCGTAACCTGTTGAGAAATTAATCTTTTTCACGTCCTAGAACTTATATACCTCTTCTTTATCTCTGTTGAATCCTAGGCTGTGCGTGAGTGTATATTTCATTTAAACTCTGTTATCTTAGAGAGACTCTTATAATCAACTATTTACAGCACTAGCTCTACTCTTAATACTAATGCTTCTAAATCTTTGTGGAAGATAGATTAGGATGCAATGTCTATGAAAAGGTGATTAATAGAGATAATACTAGGCTGCGCGAAATATAGAATAACTCTGCAGCAAAAGGGGAAGCATAAATAACTTTTAGACTGTGATGCATCTGTGTAGTAAGTTATATAAGGTTAACAGTCTCTCTTGCCCTATACTCACCGAGAATATAAATATAGAAATGCAGAAGGCTGGGCATATATTCGTTATAACACTAATCTTAAATAAGGCGCTATATTTATTAGCCTTGCGGATGTGCTTCTGCTAAATCTATAGGTAGTTTCAGGAGTTATATAAAACGTTCTATTTTAGATAACTTATAGTATTATACTTATTTAGCTGCTGCTGCAGCCTCTAGATCTTATAAGTAGTATTTATAATATAGTTACACAGATTATTAAAAACTAAGATAATAGAAGATAGTCTTTATTATAGTATCTAGAAGCTACTGCAGAGGACTCTAGAGCGACAGCAGGAATTATAGATAGTTTGCTTCCTATATTATTACTATAGTTTTGCAGCTGTGAAATAGTCCCTAAGCTACTGTATTAAGCTACTATACAGAGATATTTCCTTTTAAGATAATTAATAATATAATCTTACTATTTATATTAAGAATTAAGTTCTTTACAGCCTTTATTTTAATATATACTGCAGACTGTGATCTAGAAGTGCTAATAATTAAGAGCGACCTGTCTAGGTTCTGTTATCTGTTTTATTATATAACTAAGTCTGTGCTACTATATCTTTAGTCTATATCTACTGACTTAGTAAAGCCTTTTTGCAATGCTTAATTCTAGAAGAGACTATTTATCTGAGTTCCAGGCTGTTATAGTTGTCTTAAAACAAAATAGGTCTATTAATAATAACCTTCTAACTAATGCTCTAGAGCACTGTCTTTATATTCAGCTAGAGCAGGGTATAGAGCCTAGAACTTATATTATACAGAGCAGCCGATAATACTTGTAAGGCTATTATTAATATTGAAGCTTATAAGTACTAGGACACCGCTGGTTTAGAGTGGTTGAACTATTGTTAAAGTCAGCTTTTCTATCTCACGCATAGCTTTTATATTATGCCTTAGCGATCTGTTATATTCTACACTAACTACAAACTCATAGCTGCTGCAGATAAAAGTAGATATAATACTGCTAATAGTTATCTTAAAGGAGGATAAAGAGTAATTAAAAGCTATCTCATATCTATAGTATATATAGCTTCGCGTCGAATAATAACGCCTTCTAACTAGGCAGTGGGTCTGCTAGGAGAACTATAATAGCATAAATACAGATCATCTTATAATTTTTATGCAAATCTCAGTAAGTTAAAGTTAGATATTATAGTATAACACTACCGCTTATACATATAGCAACTGCGGTATAGTTAAGCAGGCGAAAGTTACTTTGCTATTAACTTGTTAAGAAGTTATAAATATAAGCTTCTATAATAGCTGACAGGGGATTATTATGTTTGAGACATCGTTAAAACATAATTTAGTTAGGTTTCTTAGTAGAGACTTAACTTGTATAAGCATAGTCTTAGTATATAGTTAGCAATATATTTAAGATAGGAAAGTATACAGTAAACTGCCTGCTTTCTGATATAACTATTATTATTATAATCATCAGCTTAAGATTACTAATTTCTAGGTTAAGCCTAACCAGCCTCAAGACTTTTAATACTATTAATATAACGCCAGCCGCGCTTATAGGATAGTTATCTCTAATATATATTAGTTAACTTTCAGACTTAAAGCATTTTTAATAGAAGCCTTAGGAAAGCTTAGAATCTAAGAGAGTTAAGCTTTAGCAGTGAACAGAAAATCACAGAAAGCTATTATCAGCAATAGCAGCTACTTATAATAGCTAGACTGCTTTTGCAGCCTTCTATTAAAACATCTTAGTAAGTATATATAGCATAAGATGACTTATAGCTTCTACTGCGCACTTCTGCTTATAATGTCGGCAACTTTGCAAGGGATTAGCTTAGTTGCCCACCTCTTTTCTTATAAACTCTGTAAAGTGAAGAATAGTTCTAACGACTTCTATTTCTAAAGGCAGAGTGTTATACTGAACTCGAAATTAATTAAGTTAGAAGACTAGCAGCCTGATAGAATAATAAAGTGATGTGTAGAGGGAGCTTCCCTAACCCTATTTACAAAACATTGCAATTATTCAATATCTAATATCTCCACCAACATATTGCAGTGTTAGAGAGCAGAGCAACTTAGCTAGGATACTGAGCAATAGTTGATTTTGCAGAATATATATAAAACATCTCCTAATTACATCATTCTATGCAGCGCAGAACTTATTAACATTAATCTACTAGATGCCTTCTTAAATTATATGCTATTTTTAGACTAGCTTGCTTCTCTGCATAAAGCAGCAGACTAATATTGCTATCTAGAGCTAGGTAAATATACTTAATAACATTAGTAGGATTTCTAAGATAGCATATATTTCAAACCTAGTAGCCTTTTTCACCTTATATTATAATATACAGTCCTTAGAAATATAGTTAGATTATACTGTAAAATGCTTATATTTAGCCTTATAAAGGCTAACGTTGTCCAGTCACAGTCCTCCTTAAGTATAAGATGTATTTAACACTAATAGTCAGAGCAATCACTAGCTAATACCTCCTACGCCCAGCCTGATAAACTTGTCTGGTAGTTTTGCTACGCTATTATATACGCCTGCCTATATTCTGAAGTATAATCTATAGTATACTTCAGAATTATATATAACCACTAGTTCTATTCTAACTTAGCGTCATTCTATGCCAGGATTGCTTCGTTTAAATCAGTATAACAGTGTTATATATATAAGTATGCAATTAACTAATGAATCTCTGATGATCTAGTGTGTGAGGTTCTTCTATCCCCGGGCAATCTTTGTTAGCCTCTGCCTCTATTGCCTGCTGAGTTGCAGGGGCAGATTAATCCTTAATATTAGATGATAATCTAGGGTACTAGTTTCTAGGATTATTTTTTCTTGAATGCTATAAAGAGGGAAAGAAGTTTTCTGGCAAGGGTTGCTAACTTAGAATAATGCCTTAGTCGCTATATAAGGTAAATAGTAAAAAGTTAAGCAAAGGCGAGATATATAATCCCTGCTATCTGCTCTTTATATCTACTCTATAGCTTCTGCCTAAAGAAGATAATTTAAGTAGTATAGATATTATTAATATTAGTTAGTTATTATGCGAAGCAGGAGTAGATATAGAGGTAGATATATAAGCTTATAAGGTGCAAACTTAGGATATTATCTTACTGCTCCCTACTGAAACTAACTAGAAGCATAAAGCTGGTAGCTTACAGTCTTTAGCTCAGATCTTTAGTATTTAGTTTAGATAATATTCCCTAGCAATCAGCTTAACTTCATCCTTTATTTCGAAAACCCGGAGGCTGTTCAAGGTTATAAGATTTAAAATAGTTAAAAATAAACTGACTGATAACACTCAGGCACTTAGGTTGAGCAGGGAGGCAGCGATAAGGTGATGTTAGGGAGTAGACGTGTAAATAAGTCTAATAGAATACGATAAGTGAAATAGCGAAGCTTCATGTTAGCAGGTATCTGGACGCCTTGTCTATATTCTCTGCAGGTAATAGATATAGCTACTAAGCATCTTAACAGTATAACTTAACAGAAGTGCAAGGTCAAGGCTCTAAATGCTTAAACATGCAATTGCAAATATAAGGCTGTTATTATGAGGTTTGCACTATGCGATTTTAGTTATATGCTTGCAAAGTTATTTTCTAGCTAACTATATAAAGTTATCTCTGCAGATAACTTCACCTTATTCGTCACAGTGCTAAAGAGTCTAAGAACAAGCTCTTATACCTTTATTAAGTATGAGATGCAGTTTTATATTAAGATAAAATTATTGCACTCTATCCTGGTTCTACCTGATAATACTGCTAAGGCTAAACCTAAAAAAGATATATTCTTCTCAGCAATATTGCTTAAGAAGTAGAAGTTCTATATAGAAAGCATTATAGCAATAACTTCTGCCTGTATAAGAACAGCTAAGCAGGCACGTCTATTATCTACAGCAAAGTTAATGATACTTACAGCTTGCACACCTACTAGGTGTCAGCTAGCCATACTATATTTCCCTGCTATACCTTAGTCTGCGCTATAGAGCTGCCCTGCATAACCTGAAGTACTATATACATGCATAAAGACCTGCATAAGTGTCTGTATAAGGATATAAGTATCTATATAAGTATAAACAGCCCTATATAAGTGCGCCTAACTCTGTATATATCTATCGCAAGTTAAAAACAGGCTTATATTACTAATAAAATGATAAGTTCTATAAGTCTAATAATAGTAAGAATATTATTAGGAAACCAAGGCAATATATAGCAAAGCATTCTTAGAAAACATTTTAATTTATCAGCCTCTTTTATATTAGTAGATATCTAAGTCTTTGTACTGCTAGAAGTAAAGAGTAACTTATAATGCAGCTGGATAGGTTTTAAGTAGCAGCTTTTAAACACTCACTGAACAGCTACTACCTACTAGAGAGCTGTAGATTATATACTTATAGCGTTATAGCGCTGCAAACTCAGATTAACACTAGTAAAGCTTTCTAAATCAACACTAAGATTTCTAGCAACAGCTTTATAAGTACTTCACAGGCGTTACTTATATAGACAGCCTATAACAGCATTAATTTATCTTCTAATTCTAATATAGCTTGTTTATTTCTTAACTTCGCCTATATATTTGCAAACAATCCCTATAGTTCGACGTCCCTGAATTAAGCCAGGCTTTATTTAAGCATGTCTTAATATAGTTAACTATATTAACTATCTATTCCCCTAGTCAGGAGATTAAAATGCTTCGGGGCTGATAAGCTCTTCCTAAGCCAGGCTGATAATAGGTTATCAGCATATAATCTGTTAATAAGATTATTTCGCAAGCTTAAATACTACTTAGTTATCTGCTGTATATATCTTCACCTAGCTCTAGGTAGGATTCTTTTAAGCAGGTAATATATTACGCAAGTGCGCGAGAATCTAATATAATGATTTTTAGTAGTGAAATTGTTATATTTAATTCTATAGGTAAGTGTAGCTATAACCTCCTCTCTGAGGAAAGATTTCTTTATGTCCTGTAATAATGCCCTGTTTCTAGATCTCTAGGGCTTAGTTTGCTTTGTTCCTAATAACACCTATTGCGTAAAGTAGCTGATAATATGCATAGTTAAATATGCTAATATCCTACTTAACTCCACCTCTAATCCTGAGACTAATAAGCTCGCCCTACTTTAGTTCTATGTTCGCCAGCATAAAATTAAAGACATAAAGATATATACTGATTATCTTTAATACTATATATTAATCAGCCTATTAGATCTATTATACTGAAAGTAACAGATATTTAATAGAAGCAGTCTAGTAAAAGTTAGTGCTAATACATCCTATAATATATATATCTACTGTCCACTGTAAGATATTAAGTATAAGTACTTAATAGGGTTAGGGTTAGGGTTAGGGTTAGGGTTAGGGTTAGGGTTAGGGTTAGGGTTAGGGTTAGGGTTAGGGTTAGGGTTAGGGTTAGGGTTAGGGTTAGGG